>CM036926.1:605000-1030832 GCA_020800305.1 Porphyrio hochstetteri
CCTGTTCCTCACCGACCTAGTTAGGGAATGGATCAGAGCCTAATGTTAGGAGCCTGTTCTTTAGCATTAGCACTGGCACAGGCGTTTGTTACCGGCCAGCGAGCGCTCCGTCTGCTGAAGGGTCAATCTTTATTCTTGGCACACGTGTCCTGGCTCTGGGGGCTGTGCAGGGAAGGTGGGTTTTTCTTCAAACAAGACACCAGCATTCTAGAAGAATAGTTCCTGTGGGCACTCCAAAAGTCCCTGGTCTGTTGTCTGAGCTCATTGTCTGAGCTCTTTTGTGTCTTCAGATCTTCTGACAAAGATGTCAGATCAGACAGTCCTTTCCCCAAAGTGTTTCTACCAACAGTAATGTTCCTTCTTTCTTTTTAAAAAAACCCTAATTTAACATAATCCAATTTGCATATTAGTGAACAGGAGATCAAGTCAGTGCAACTTAAGTATCTGCTTAAGTGCTTTTCAAAAAGAGATGGATATAGCTGCTTTAATACCATGAATGAATTACTGGGCTTTGCAGACAACTTGCAGAAAGCCCTGGGGAAATAGAGCTGCTGAGATACATGTTTCTCTGTTCATTTTATTTTTTAGACGATACTTAGAACTTCCTTTTCAATCCAGTGGTAAAATGTGCTGTTGAGATGTTTTGTGGGGTGTGTGAGTGTTTATTACTGTTCTTTTATTCTGTGACATAGCTACAGATGCAGCAGAGCTTTACAGATGTTGAAGTTTCTGTTGTGAGCTGGGTTCTGCATTCAAAACTAGCTTTGCAAGAGTTTGGTTTCCTTGCAGGGGAATGTATCATTCAATCAACTAAGGAAGAAGTTTGTGGTGTGAATGAGACTTTGTGTTCCAGTGACAATGGGTGTCTGTAACCGGCTGGGTTGGTTTTTTTCCTTTGAGTAGTCCAGCTTGTACCTGGGGAATCTGCACAGATGCTTCAGGGTCGCACATCTGTAGATGCTTCTCTTTTGTCCTGAAGGGGAATTGAAACAGAGGATCACAGCTTGTCTTCTCCAAGCAGTCCAAGGCCAACCCACGCCAGCCGGTAACTTCTGCACCCCATTTTGCAAGGCCTTGCTGAAAGGTGCCCATGTTCTTTAGCACTGTTGCTGAGAGCTGTACTTCTCCCAAGCAGCAGCAGGACCTGAGGTGTGGCCAACTTTGCCCTAGGTACAGCCCACGGGTCTGCAGGAGGCAGGAGAAGCCCAGGAAAGTTCTTAATGCCTGATGGCTCCAAAATGTCCCATGTTGAACTTTGGTCTGGAAACTGAAGAGTTTGGCAATCCACACCTCGTTGTTTTCTGGACAGAGTTTTTTCCGGGCTATACCTGTAGGAGAGGAGCACATCTTTGGGGGTGTAGAATGACATTCAGGGAGGTGACTTTGAGCATGTTTTGGGGTGGTGTGGTGAGGCTTTGCTAGCGGGGGTGCTACAGAGTTGGGTTCTGGGAAAAGATGCCAGCAGCAGTGAGCGCTGGGGACAGGGTGTGAGGCAGCGAGGCCCTTGGCTGGGCAAGAGAAACTCTGGAATGGTCCCAGGTCCTTTGCTGCAGCGTGGTGCACTTTGGAAGGGACACTGGGTGATGCCTCAGTCATTCCTGACACTGGGCTGAGCCTGGCAGGGGTGTATTTGGAGTGCGTGGTTTGGGAGAGCAAATCCTCAAACCTTGTAAACTACTGAACCAGGGGAGAAACAGGAGTGTGAGGTGAGGTGCCTTGTGCTGCGTTAATTGCTGACGGTCTGTAGTCGTGTAACTGAGAGGCGACTGCAGACAGAGACACTGCCTGCCAGAGGCTGGGGAGAGCTGCCTTTGATTCCCAGGGGCAGCGGACAGGCTGTGGGGAGCAGTTAACAGGCTCAGAACTTGATCCGGCTCTGCGTTTGACACCCCCTGGAGAGGAAAGAGAGAACCTGATTTATTTCCTCCCCTTGAACTCCAGCTCTCTTGATCTTTGTGTTTCTTCTTGTCAGGTGGTGTTTGTGGTCAGAGCCGGAGCCCCTGGTGAAGCTGTGTAGAATGAAGGGCTTCAGGGGTATTCACTGCATGAACTGGCCTCAGGAGCAGCGCACGCTGCTGCGCGGGGGAGAGGGGAATGTCCTGGCTGGCATGACTGGTGATGTTCCTTTCCTTTCCTTGACCAAGGATGCATTGATTAAGGCAAATCCAGGGCAGAGGTCGTGCCCCAAACCCAACCCAACCTGTGAATCCCCAGCTGTTGGAAGCTGAAAAAGCCTCGGGGCCTGTGCTTCAGGCTGAAAGTGGCAGAGGAGGTGAAATGCCCCAGCGTAAGGTGGGGATGGCAGGTGAGGTTTCCATCCCTGTTCCTCAGTCTTGGCAAAATCCTGGGTTTGTTGGAGGGTGCAGCGCTGGAATCAAGCAGCAGGCGCAAGGACCTTTCATGTCCCAAATGGCGTCATCAGAAGTAGGGGTGTAAACTTTCCTCTTCATTTCCTGGTTACTGAAGCCGAAGGTCTCACTATGGGCATTTGGCTTTCAAGATTCTGATCAATTCCCATTGATGTGTTTATTCTGCCTTCTCTGAGCAGAACAGGGGCATCTTGCAGTTCTGGGCTCCCCAGTTCAGGAAGGACAGGATGCTACTGGAGAGGGTAGAAACCAGGGCTGCAAAGATTCTGAGGGGACTAGGCCATCTCTGGTGTAAAGAGAGGCTGAGGGAGGCATCTGTGTGGGTGTGAGAAACCCCTTGGATCAGCATCAGGGCAGGGAGGATGGAGGCTTCCATCTTGTCCCCAGTACCGGCATCACAGCCACCGCCCCTGCAGCAGCCACCGCTGCCAGCAAACTGCATCTGGTGCTGGGAAGGAGCCGCAGATGCCCCGGGGGACTGGCTGAGCACTGAAAACTCAGCTCACATCTGACTGGCAAGCAGGCATCGCTGGCTGGGACTGGCATGCCAAAATCCTGGAGCCGGTGCTGCACCCTCTGCCCAGCTCTATGGCCTCTATGGCCTTGTCTGGTGCTGCCTGGACCTCACCTGGCAAAACCCACTGGACCTCCTCCAGCAAAACCCATTTGCCACCAGTCTCTGGCGACTGAGGCAGGAAGCCAGGACGTGAGGTTCTGCTTCACTGGAATAGAACGGTGCAGATCTTTGCTGGGAAACTTTTCTGGCTCTGCTCTGGCAAGGTCAGCAGCCACAGCTAAACCCTGAGCAAGCTGGTGATGCTGTGTGTTTTTTTTCCAAAATGAAGGGATGCACAAGCCCAGAAAGCTTTACAGAGGTAATCTGAAGAGGAATGAAGACCATAAGTGAAGGTGGAATGTCTTGTTCCTAGTTACAATGCCCCTTTCTTCTTCCCATTCAGGTATAGTCCCTTGAGCAGGAGACCGGGTTTGAAGTCTGGAGCCCTTCACTGGGAACAGTGTCTGGAGTATCGGTGTGTCCTTGTCCTTGAGCGGTGACAACCAGGTGACCTTGACCTCGAGCTGTTCTGTCACCTCTTCCCTTGGGCCCTTCTCTGACCTGGCTGATCTGATGCAGCGCTAGAGTGAGACTTGGACCTTCAAAAACTCCAGCCAGACCAAATACCAAATTCAGGTAATTCACCCCAGTCCCTCTGCCCAGTTGTGTCCTGCCAGCTGGGGTGTGAGTGTTCTTTTTCATCTCCATGTGCTTCTGTGAGAGCTGTTTCAGCTGCTGACAGAGCACTGCTGCCAACTGAAGAACCCTACAAGGTGCCAAAGGGCCTGCTTACAAGGCAGAACCACGGCTGTTCTGTTAGGGACAGAACATGAGGGAAGGGTCAGGCTGTTTCCACTCATTGCTGTCTCCAAAACTACCATGGCGACGGACTGAATATTGACTGCTTACTTGATGGCTTGATTGATTGATTTCAGGGGGTGTGTCCTGGCTTCTCTTGGTACCTGAGCATGCCCATTTTTCACTCCCCTGCTGCTCTGTGCCCTGCGTGGCATTTGTGTTGCAGGAAGATGCAAAAAGAGCAACACTTCTTGGCTGCGGGGCACTTGGCCATGGTAACAAGCCAGGATTTAGCCCCAAGACAGGAAAGGTCAGTTTGAAATTGCCAGCTTAGTCCTTAGGTTCTGTTCTTGTGACCTTGTGTTCTGCAGGGTCCTTTTGTGGAGGGTCCTCTCTTCCAGCTTTTTGGCAGGTTTCAGTTTGGATAGGGGCCTTTGGATTGTGCACAATGTTTCTTCTGGTTGTTGTTTTGCTGTTCTTCTAGTGTTTGTTTTGCCTTTTCTGTCTGGGAACCATAACTTGTGGTCTACTATGCCTGCTGCAGGCTGGGCAATGTCCCTTCTGGTGCAGTGCGACTCCTTTCTGGGCAGTCGGTAGGTAGGTGGGTCCTGGGTAGGTCTGGTGGACTTGTGGTCCTTGGAGAATGAGTGCCAGGTGAGTGAGAGCCGGGCCTGGGAGGGGTGAGAGGGCTTCTGGCCCAAAGGTGGCAATTGCCAGAGGACTGAGTATACCTGTGAATATCCGTGTGCTTCCAAAGTCAGGGTCATTTCTCCTGCTCTGTGGCTTTTTGGTTATTGCTTGGAGGGAAAGAACGAAGCCAGGGTACACAGGAGCTAACCCCCTTTTTATTGCCAGCCCTCAAGGTGCCTCTGGGCTGGGTTCTTCCACCAAGAGAGCCACGTGTCTGGGTGAGGTCACGGTCTGTCCAGCTGTCTTGTGCATCTGTCTTTGAAGCCGTCTTTCTGTGGGAGCGTTGTCTTTTGTACCCCAGTCTGCTGGCTGTCTCTTCCAGCAGGAATAGTTGACAGCCGATGCAGCAGGATGTAACCACTGCCTGGCAAGTTGTCTTGATGCCCCCGAGGAGCTCAGTGGGGATAAGGCCATTTCCAGTTGAAAGGACTCTAGGAAGGGCTTAGCTGTTTTTGGCTTCAGGTCTTCCTATCAGGACTCATGGCCTAGGAGTGATGTGTCTAAGCAAACTCCAGCAGGGTGCAGGCCTGGCATTTCTGGTTACCTCTGCCAGCCAAGGATGGAAAAAACAGTGTGAGTAAGAAGAGAAAAGTGAAGGGCAGAGGAGAGCGAGGTGTCTGCAGAGCTGCAGTGGAGGTGAGAACATTCCTTCTGAGCGTGTCCATTCCCACAGGGGGAATCGCTGTGAGAACGTATCTGGCATTTCCCCAGCACTGTTAAAACTCTTCCCATGGAAATAGGGAATCTATTTTAAAAACGGAGTGACTAGTCTGCTGTTTACCTGTGCATGGACCTGTGTGTTTGTCCTCTGGCAGCTGGCCTCCCATCTTCTCCCACCCTAGTCATCATCTCCTGGAGGAGGGCGGTCTCCTTGTCTGAGCACCTGCCCATGCTGCCCTGTCTGGGCAGAGCTTCCTGTGAGACATGTCCCTTCTCCACCCTGCTCACCCCTGCACTCAAGCTTTAGTGCTTGTACTGGGGCTGGCCTGGTGAGCCTGGGCACCCCAGAAAGGAGAGGGCACCCCTGTCTGTGTGACTGCATTGCCAGTGTCTCATGAAAACAGGCATTTCCATAGCCAAGTCAAAGAGAATGGCTCCACCAGCTGCGTGTCTGGCACGGCCCCAGCTGCCCTGCGCTGGCCCAGGGCTCGTGCTGATACGGCATTTCACAGTGTGCAAAAGAAAAGAGCTTTTGCCACCTGCTAGAGAAACAAGTCTGTCCTGGGGACAGGGTGCTTTATCCTGGAGGCTGATCTCTGCAGTGTGCCCATGCATTGCTTCACCTTCCCCTGGTGTGTGGGGCTGAGCCTGCAGCACAGGGCAGCTCTGCGCACCACAGGCAGGCAGAAGAAAGGGTGTCTTCTCCAGCTGAAAAGTGATGTCGGATCTCAAATGTGGTATTTGTACTGTAACCTGGATTAATCTGTCCTTCCAGTTCCTGTAATGGGACAGCAGATGTTGCTGAGATTTCCTAAGCACGGGCCGCTGGCTCACCAGGGGTGCCTACCCTGGATGGAGCTGCCCTGATGCCAGATACGCATCTGAGATGCGTAGTTGAGGGAAGATCCCTTTCAAGGACCTCGAGGGGGCTGGTTCACTTGCTGCAGACATGTCCAAGTCATTAGTAGGAGTAGAAAAAACCCCAAACAGATGTTTTATTGCCTGTCAGTTTCCCCTCGAGCAATTCTGGCATAGGGGATGAAGATTCACTGGGAAAATTCTCAAGCTCTAATTAGCTATACATGAGTGATAAGGGCTCTTAGGGTAAGTAATAACACAGATAAGTTTGTGAGGGCCTTGCCAGCTTAGTCAGTGTGGTCACGTCTCCCTCTTTTGGCTGCTGCAGGATACCAGCAGCCTGGAGGCAGGAAACTGCCCTCCAGGCACACACAAGTTGTCAGTAAAAATCTCTCCATGACATGACAGACACCTCTTACTCTTTGTTTGAATACTTACTGCTCTGTCTTGGGCACCAATGAGAGCATAAATGGAACTCCACGCCGTACCCTGCACAGTGCAGCCAGCAAACCCTTAATTTCTTAAACCTTCCCACGCTGTTTCCCTTATGCTGCCGGATGCATTGCCCTTAAAGTAACCCCAGGTCTCCCCATATGCCAGCAGCTGTGTTGCTTTCTCTGTCTCCATGCTCCTGTGACCTGGGAGGAGGGAAGGCTGCAGGAGTAACCCCCCTCCTTCCTTCTCTGCTAGCCAGCTGCTGCTTTCCAAGGCTGGCAGGAGCGTGGGGCTGCGATTCGGCTCACCCTACTTCACCATCACACAGCAGAACTGTGCCTGCCTGGGTGCAGCTGCCTTGGCTTCAGGCAGACCAGCGCCCCAGGAGGAGGCAGCTGCACCCCTGATTCCCCAGACAGGACCTCTGCTTGTAAGGGGAGTGTGGAGTGACCAAAAGGTGCATAGATCCTCCCTCTGCATCCCTGACATCCCTGTGCTATCATGTCTTGGCTAAAGGTAGACAGGGGGTGGAAAAGCTGCTGGGGAAGATGGCAGGCATACAGGTGCCCTGCAACCTCATGTTCTTTGCAGAGCCTTTAGCCCTGCTCTTTTTTTCCTTTCTGTGTTGGATGGGAAATGTACCTGGGCAGCCCACTAATGTGGGGTGCTCTTTGTCATGGTCACGCAGAGCCAAGTTTCACAAAAGCCAGTGTAAAACCCAGCTCTGCAGTTCCTGCTTCCTTGCAGTTACATGGCACATGCTGGAGCAGTGATGCTGCCCAGAACACCAGGTCCAGCCCTCATCATCTTTGTAACCAGTGTGGTTGTGCAGTCTCCCTCTTTAGAAGCCCTCAAACTCCACCTGGACATGGTCGTGGGCAACCAGCTCTCAGTGGCCCTGCTTGAACAGGAACTGGACCAGACGATCTCCAGTGGTTCCTGCCAACCTTCAGCCAGTCCTCAACTCTGATTTGGGGCACTGCTTTGTCCTCAGTCCTTTTGAAGAAGAAGTGGTGTCTCCAAATGCAGATCCTGTAGAAAGGTGGGGACAGTAGTGACTTTTTTGTGGAGAGCCCAGAGCAGGTGGGTGTAGGGGATAAAAAGAGAGTTTGTTCCTGCTGGCGCTGAGCTCCCTCCGTTGCCGGTTGGTTGTTTTTCCTCCTGTGGTCTGTGTTGTGGACTTGTGCTTTGGAGTAGTCCCAGTGTGGAGGCTGTTGGAAGAATGTGACTGAGCTTTGCTGTTGTTTAATCAAATATGCTTGATCAGCTGTATTGGAATGAGGAGACGGGAACAACTTGTAAAGCAGACTTTCTTTTGCATTTGCTGTCTTGCAGCTCACAAGGCTCTTCTCTTCCCTTTGTGTACTGCCAGTGAGAGGAACTGTTGCTAGCCTGTGCTTAACCGGCGTTGTGCTGCTCTTCTTTCAGGTCTGCAGCAGGACCCGTGCCTGGCTTCTCATTTCCTGAGCCTCAGGCCTTAGATGGTATTTCCCTTCAAGACTTTGCCTTGATGCATTTCCCTCCAGACCATTAACAGCCACGATAACTGCAGGGCTTTTTACTGAGCCACTTTGGTCTTTGGGTGCATATTCTTTCCCGCAGCAAGAGCAGCACCTTTCTCCAGGCCCAGGTGCCTCCCTGTCCAGAAACATTTCCCTCTTCTCTTTGGCAAAGGCTAGCGCTGCGTTTGCCAGTGCCATGGTGCTGGGGCTGCCCATCTCTTCCCAGCTAGCTGTGTTCTCCCTTCTTCTGTGTTGTCCTTCCAGCTGTTGGCGGCCTTGGTCAGCAGCGACTCTGGCCTCGAGTCAGCTGGTGTTTGCTCTGTCAGGCTCACAGAAAGCTTCTCAATGCTTCTTGCAGAAGCCACTCCTGCAGCCCCCAATCCTCCACAAGAACCTTGCCATGGAAAAGCACAAGAGCTGGTCAGGGAGTGCCCCTGCAGTCTACCAGAAAAGAGTCCTGTGTGCCCCACCAGCAGCTTGAGCCGTTGCCCCACGCAGGGGGGGATGAGGGACAGTATGTGGCAGAAGTATTTAATCAGGACACTGTGCGTTGGCATCAGGAAGCGTTTACCCTGGGACTGGAGAGTCAGTCTGAGCGCGCTGTGCACGTGGGATGGTGTGCTTTGTGTCCAGCCCTCGCACTGTCTGCGTGCCTTGTTTTGTCTCCAGGGTCTTTTCCCGAATGGTGTGTTATGCAAAGGACTGAAACCTCCAGAGAAACCATCCTCCCAGTGTGGCTGTGCTGTGGGATGTAAGTCTGTGACCGTCGTTGGCCCCGGGCTGGCAGGAGATGGGCTCCTTTGGATGGCAGATGGGGAAGAGGAGATGGGCTCCTTTGGGTGGCAGATGGGGAACAGGCTGTCACGCTGTGCGCTGCTCTGGGAGGTTTCTTTTCCTAGGGTTGCTGTTGAGAAGGCGCCTGGCTTCTGACTTGCAGCAAGGTGCTGAGTCCAGCGGGGGCTGTTCCCTCCTGGGCCAGGTTGTGCTGATGGTTTACTTGGCAGCATGGAGGAAAAAAACCACAGAAATGGCTTGGACACCTGGTTCTTGGTTTGGGCTCTGTGTGGAACATGTTAATGTGCCTGAGAGTGTCTGATTATAATCTCAAACTGGGCAGGTTCAGGGCCGTGCCTGCGGCAGATGTTCTCTAGAGAGGAAGTACAGGGATGGGAGAACTTGGTATGAAGGCATCGCTCATGGGAAGGTTGGGGAGTATCTTTTGAAAATGCTGACTCTCTGTTAAGGAAACCTGCTGCTGCTTCTTCTGATGATGATTTTTTCCTTGTGTCCAGATGAAGACAGAGCCCTGCTCCCATATCTGCTTCATGTCAGATCCTTAGGGCAATGAAGAAAGTAGCCGTTAATTGTAGCAGCTGCTTCCTGGCAATACTGTAGTGCCAGGCCCTTCCTGTGACCTCCAGAGCCCGATGGAGCTGCCACAGCGCAGCAGGAGGAAGGGGCAGTGGTGTCAGAGCTGAGGTGTTTATCTCAGCAGCCGTTCCTGTGCAGAGCCAGGTGCCTGCGTTTTGGGGAGCACCTGGCAGCACAGTTCCTCCCAGGCGCTGGGGGCAGCCTGGCAGGCTGCAGCTTGACACTGCTGGCAGTGCTGGCGCTGGCAGCGGCAGGGACTGACGGGCCGAGACTTTTCCGCAGGGATGGAAGGACTCTCAGCCCTGCTGCTGCCCAGGGCCTGTGCTGGGAGTGTGTGGGCTGGTCCTGTGTGTCTGCACAGTGGACTCATGGCAAGGCCTTAGGAGGTCCCAGCAGCTGCAGTTTCCCTGTTGTTTGTGTCACCTGCTGAGAGGTGGTTCTGCTGCCTGGAGGTGGGACGTTGGCTGCTCAAACAGGGCCTCGTATCGCTGCCTGATGGGGCTCCTCTGGGTTCGGTCAGAGCGTAGGTGAGTGCAGGCAGTGAGAGGGGCCCCCTGTTTGCTTTGGAGTCAGTGAGCCTGGCCTGAAGGTGATGTCTGGCCTTGGGGAGCTCACACTGTGTTGCTGTTGGAGCTGTGTGTGTGAGCATTTGTTACCTGGGCTCAGCCATGGCAGTGTTGTGCTGGCTGTGTGAAGCTGCTGCTGCTCTGGAGGCCCATGTTAGCTCCAAGGCCTGTGTGAGGTTCTGATGTGGCGTTGTCCCTTTTATGTAGCTCACACCCAAACTGGGGGCCAGATCATAGAGTCCTAGAGTGCTTTAGGTTGGAAGGGCCCTTTCCAGGTCATCTAGTCCAACCCTTTGCAGTGAGCAGGGAGCCTTTGAACCAGATGGGGTTGCTCAGAGCTTTATGGAGCCTGACCTTGAATGCCTATTGGGCTGGGGCCTCCACCACCTCTCTGGGCAGCCTGTGCCAGCGACTCAGCACTATGATTGAAGAAGAACGTCTTTGTAATGTCGGATTTAACCTGCCCTGCTCTAGTTTAGACCATTGTTCCTCGTCCCATCGCTCCATGCGGGGACAAACAGTCCCTCCCAGGTGTCCTGTAGGTTCTTTCAGGGACTGGAAGGCTGCTCTAAAGTCTCCCCTGAGCCTTATCCTCTCCAGGCCGAACAAGCCCAACTCTCTCAGCCTGTCTTTGTAGGATGGGGTGCTCTAGACTTGTGATCATCCACGCGGCCTCCTCTGGACCCACTCCGGGAGGTCCCTGTCCTTGTTCTCCTCAGGACTCCAGAGCTGGAGGCAGCACTGCAGGTGTGGTCTCAGCCAAGCAGAGCAGGGGGGAGGAATCCCCTCTCTCGACCTGCTGGCCACACTTCTTTTGATGGAACCCAGGATGCGATTGGCCTCCTGGGCTGCAGAGTGAAGCGTTTGGAAGCTGTGGAGGGGCTGGAAGTGATGCTGTTCCTAATGGCACTTTATAGCATGTGAGCGTTTAGGTAGGACAGCCTGGCAGAGGAACCAAGCTGGGTCAGGGAGAGCTTGGCTTTATCTGACAGGGTAAGGCAGTGGCAGAGGCAGCCTTCTATCCTGGCTGCAGGACACACTCTGTTCTTGTGCTTACTGCTTTCTCGGGGGCGTCTTTAATACCTGAAGCCCTGGGGTGTGCCTGGCTGCACTTAGGAAGCAATCTTAACCAGGCACAGCTGCCACTGGTGTTTTCCCTGGGTATTGGTCCTACGCAAAGAGACTGGAGAATGTGGAACTGAATCCCTGCTTAATGCCCTAGTCCTACTCACTGTGGTACCCCCATGCCTTGTTTGAAAGTCTCAAGTCCAGAGAGATCTACATTTGTGTGTTTAAGGGTATTTGGTGCTGGCCTTTCCTCGAAGGTCATGGGAACTGGGCTCTGCACCCCCTCTAAGCACGCTCTCTCCTTGGCCTTAAGCTGTGCCTGTGACTTTCCCCAGACAAGAAGGGAGAAAGGCAGCAGTGAGGTAACTGTCTCGGCTAACTGCAGCCTTTCTGAACCCATCTGCTTTACTGCAGATGATGCTTAGAGAGCATTGGGTGAGAGGAGCGTAACTAAAGTCCTTGTACAGGAATTGGTTGCTGTTTGTTTCAAGCTGAGGGAACACAGTAACAGGGACCTGCCTTTTCTTCCCCATCAGGCCCCACAGCTTTTTGCTTCTGGAATAATGTAACTGAGCTGTGCCTGTGCCTGATCCTTCTGGCTGCACTGAGCTGCCATGGGAGAGTCTGGTGTTTGCAGTGGTTCTGTAGTGGTGGCACTGAGGAAGGAAGCTGGATTCCCAGTGTTAGTTACTTCAGTCACAACCTCGTCAGACTCCAGGAGAACAGCTGGGTGTGTCAGAAATCTGGGTGGGGGAAGCCGATGGTTTCCCTTTTGTTCCAGAGCAGCAGCCACAGTCTGAGAGACCATTCCTGGCATCTTCTGGCCTAAAGTGAACTCCCAGGCTGCTTCAGTGTGAAGTATTCCAGCAGCTCCTGCTGGCAAACACCCTGGCCATCCCCTGCTCCCTTCATCCAGGAAGTGTTCCTTTTGAAGTGTATTAAAAGCTTTCTGTGCCTCTTTGGCCCACAGCAGTTGGGCAGGATTATTTTTCAGGAGTTCCTAAAGAGGCTTTGCTGTTAGTCCATAATGGTAAATCCACAACTGACAGCAGCCCTTGATTCCCAGAAAGGTTCTGAGCTGGTTTTACAGTTGGAGGGAGGGGGTTGCTCAGGTGGCTTCTTTTCCATTTGTTCTCAGTTCTCCTTGTCCTCCAGCCAGTTTGTATCCAAGGTAGGTTACTTGTTGCTGCAGCATTTGAGCTTTCTGTTGAGAAACACGATGCCTGTTTAGTCCCCAGAAATTCCCCACACTTGCCCATGGAATAGAGTCAGGTTTTGTTGCTGTTAATAGAGGATTCCCATAGTGCAGAAGGATTCTGTCTCTGGAGGGAGGGTCCCATGTTTCAAGTTTGTGTGCTAATTGATTCCCAAAGCTTGTTGGCTCATTTTTAAGACCTTGGGGTAACACTGTCTGGGTAAGCTGGGTTTTCCCAGCAGTGGTAGGACCTTCCCATTGAAATGCAGGTAACTTCTGACTTTGTTTGGCTAAAGGCAGACAGAAGAATGCATCTTTCAAACCCAGTCCTGTAACCCATCCTTGGTTATTTCTCCATTTAGTCAGCAAGGTGCAGGGATTGGCCAGCACAGGGTGCAGCTCTTTAACAGTCTTGTTTACTGTTGGGATTAGGCTCAAGAGTTTCCTAGGGTTTTCCATACATTATCCCATAAGGACTCACCGACATTCCAACTGGGGTTTTACTCTCGTTCGTAACAGTGCCAGTGGCGGTGCCTGAGCCCACTTGGATTTGGCTTCTGGAGAGATTTGGCTAATTTGTCTTTTCAAAGTTTGATTCCTCTTCTGCACTTTTCCACTAGACTGTAACTCTGTCAAATCAACCTGCCAAGTCACCCGGTTCCACTCCTGGTTTTCACTTCCCATTGGAACTTTTCTTTGTAGGGCTGGATTGCTTTTAGGCACACTTCCCATTCTGCTGGTCCTGATTTGGCCATTCCCAACATTCACACTGACACTGTGTGTCTTTCCAGGAACATCCCCACCCCAGTGGCACTCCTGATGGTTGGTTTGTAGTATTTCTCTCAGGATTAAGGAGGAACCATTAGCTGACCTGTAACTTCACTTCTTACTAACACCTGACATTGACTTTCTTTGATCCTTTCCAGACCTCCTTTTAAACCTACTCCATGTTTCACCATTGGAGGAACCAAACTGTCCTGTGGCAGACTTAAATAGTTCAAAACATAAAGACCTTTGTTTAGTCGATCAGCTGGAGAGATGTCCTTCTCTCCCCTTTTTGTTTGTGAAGCAAACGCTTGAGAGTTTGGTTCATACGTTCCACCATGGCCTGGCCTGTGGGTGGTGTCCCTGTGACATGGGCAATGCCCCATAACTGGAAGAAGGATTGTGTTGCCTGTGCTCTATACCCTGGGCCATTGTTGAGTTTGATTTCATGGGGCACCCCAAGTGCTGCTATGTCAGGGCACACGTGGCGTTGGACATGGTTACTAGATTCCCTGTTTGTGCAGTAGCCCCACACTGCCAGAGAAAAAGGATCTACACAAACATGGACATAATTTTGCCAGCCAAATTCTGGGGCGTGTGTAATGTCCATTTGCCAAACATCCAGTGGGCCTGTGCCACGAGGATTGCCGCCAGGGGCAAGGCCACTGGTGAACTGCTGACAGTCTGGGCACGACTGTACAATCCCTTTAGCCTCAGCAACTGACAGGTGGTGTTGTCCTTGAAGGACCGTGGCAGATTGATGAAAGAATTCATGGGATCTCCGAGCCTGTGCAAAGCATCTGCTGAGGGAGCAGCCCGTGCCGGTGCCACCAGCCTGTCTGCTGTCAGGTTTCCTTCTGCCAGACCTTGAGTTAGTCCAGTGTGGCTGTGAATATGGGTAATAAAGTACTGATGCTGTCAGTTAGACAGTAGGAGCCATAATTCCTTAAACAACCTATACAACCTTTGGTCTGGAATTCCCTTCAATAGTGCCTGCTCCATTCAGGTCACTATTCCCACCTCACACAGTGAATCACAGACTGTATGAGCCGGTTCAGCTTTCCACTTGTCAAACACTTTTACAGCCGCCTGCAACTCCCAACTGCTGAGTTGAGGCTTGGGCTCCTTTTAATATCAAATCCTGCCATTCTCCATCCTCTTGCCATGTAATTGCAGCCTTCTGAGTTCTACCTCCTGCATCAGTAAATACTATAACACCCCGAACTGGATGCCAAGACAGCAAGGGCTTTTCTTCTGTTTGACAGTTCTGTGCTACTGTAAAGATTCCATGTGGTGGGTAATGCACTTTCACTTCCCCTGCGTAGTCTTAATAAAGCTATTTGCAGGGCAGTACTGTTCCTCAAGGCCCAAGCTAAATACTCTGAAATGTGGATTCTTTTTTTGACTGCACTGGCAAGAATACCCATTCTAACAACCTTAAGGGATCTTTGTCATTAGTCCACTGCATTATAATAGCAAACACATGCTCTGTTTGATTGATGACTGTGACTCCTGTGCCCCAGTCAGGATCCCATCGATGGGTATATGTATTTTTGATTTTGTTACTAATAACTTCCAGGGCCTCTTTAGCTTCTTCTGACAGGATTCTCGGTGCTCCTGCACCACCTCCTCCCTTAAGCAATGCCACTAAAGGTCCCAATTCCCTATTCGTAATGCCACACAATGGTCTAACCCAGTTAATATCTGCGAGCAGCTTTTGAACATCATTTACCATGCTGACCTCAGCTTGGATCTCAAGCTTTTGGGGTGTTAGGGTACTTTTATCAATCTGCCACCCCAGATATTTCCACCCTGGCTTATTTTGAATTTTCTCTGGAGCAATCTGTAACCCCTTGCTTTTCAAATGCACTGTTAACTCAGGAATCAAACTGTCAATGTCCAAGTTTTTCCTGCAATCAGTATCTCATCCATGTAATGATAAAGGATTAGGTCAGGATGTGCTTTTCGTACTGGAACAAGTGCCCAGGCTACACATAGTTGGTGAACTTTTCATGCCTTGTGGAAGCACCACCCAATGATACCTTTTCATGGGTTCATTTTTGTTTATAGTAGGGACTGAAAAAGCAAATTTTTCATAATCATCAGGGTGTAAAGGAATAGTGAAAAAACAATCTTTTAAATCAATGACTAAAATGTCCCAATCTTTAGGTATCATGTTTGGAGATGGCAGACCGGGTTGCAAAGCTCCCATATCTTCCATCACGTCGTTGACTTTTCTTAAATCGTGCAACAGGCGCCATCTCCCGTCCTTTTTAGGAATGGTAAAAATAGGCGAGTTCCCCGGACTCTGGGAAGGCTGGAAATGTCCCTTGGTCAGTTGCTCCTGTATTAAATCTTGTTAAGTGGGCAAGTTTGTCTTTAGTAAGCAGACATTGATCGACCCAAATGGGGGTTTCTGTTTTCCAGGTTAATTTTAAAGGGGGTTGCCCACTTTCAATGTCCACCATCAAAAATCCTTTTGCTTAGTAACCAATCTTGCTCCTAGTTGGCTAAGCACATCCCTCCCCAATAAACAGATAGGAACCTGCATGACATACGGACAAACGCTGCAAACCGACCCGTCAGACAAATGACACTGCAAAACATGAGCACTGAGGGTAAATCCTCTGAGGAGCGGATGAGGGAGCTGGGGCTGTTTAGCTTAGAGAAGAGGAGGCTGAGGGGAGACCTTATCACCACCTACAACTACCTGAAGGGAGGTTGTAGAGAGATAGGTGATGGTCTCTTCAGCCAGGTGACAGGACAAGGGGGAATGGCATGAAGCTGTGCCAGGGCAGGTTTAGATTGGATGATAGAAAAAAATTTGTTACTGAAAGAGTTGTCAGGGCCTGGCACAGGCTGCCCAGGGAGGGGCTGAGTCACCTTCCCTGGATGTGTTCAAAAGAAGGGTAGATGAGGTACTTAGGGATATGATTTAGTTTAGGATGAGAATGGTTGGACTTGATGATCTTAAAGGTCTTTTCCAACCTTGTGATTCTGTGATTTTTTTAGCCTGTATTCCCCCCACCCCCATGACAGTCGCTCCTGGTGTTTCTAGGGGTCAGGGCGAGGGCCATAGGTCCTGACTAATAATTGTTACATCCACGCCTGTATCAATCAACACGTTACTGGTACATTCTTCTTGTTCAGGGGTAGTGAAAGTTATTTTTCCTATGGGCTTTGCTTTGTTTATCTCCATGACCAAGTCAGTATTTAGTTGACCCGTAGACTCAAACCCCCCTTTCCCCCAGCAGTGGTTCGTAGCAGTAGGCACCACTGTGTGAAATGGGACTGATTGCCCAATTTTTGTCCCTTCTGGTATATATACTGGCGGGTTAGGAGTTCATAGCAGGATTTGAATGCAGCCCGTGAAATCAGCCTCAGTGACTCTGGGTAGCACAAAAAGTCCTCTTTTTGTAACAGACGATGTTCCCAGTAACAGGGCGCTAAGATTATGACCGAGGGGTCCATGCATGTTAGTGGGGATACAGGTTACTGAGAGTCGACCAAAGTTACTGCTGTTGTTGTTGCCAGGTCCACTCCAGCACTCCCTGTGGGGGCTGTGGTGATGCTGTCCAGGCAGCCAGAGACCCTCTGTGTCGTCCTGCGGGGTCTCATCGCGCTCGATCTCCCGTTTCCCAGCACTGCACCGTGTGTCGGGGGTGGGGATCGGCGTTCACGGCTCTGTGCCTTCACTTAGGACAGCAGTGACATGCTCTCATAAACCATTTGTTGTTTCCATTATAATGTCCCGTTCCTGCTCTGCATTGAACTTTTATGTGTCCGGGTTTTCCACAGTTGTAACACTGCAGACCCTCATCTCCCTTCCCCCTTGTGGCTAGCAGAGCCTCTGCTAACACAGCCATGCCTTCGGCCTGCGTACCAATCCCTTCAGAAGCATCCATCATGTGAAGAATACTTGCAGTGCAGGGCAGTGCAGGCCCTGTTAGCATTCTGTACTGCAAGAGACATGAGCAGAGGCCTGCATGCAGCGTCTGGAATGTTAGCTTTGTCAGTGCTTTCTCTCAAGCGGTCCAGGAACCTGAGGTACGGCTCCTCAGGCTCCTGGACTACTTTTGTATAAGGCGGCACCAACTTCCCATCCCAAGTACCTTCCCATAACTGCATGTTGGTTTAGGGCAGCCTGTACCTCTATCATCAAGGCCGCTGTGTTTTAAGAATGGGATTATTAGGATCCTCTCAGCATGAGTAACTTTTCCGGTCTCATGGGAACAGAAGAATATTGTCAGGGCCTAAATCTTGGGAGAAGAGAGCTAGGCTGCTGGCAGGCCTGCTGTCCTCTCCGACGAAAATTAATAATGTTTAAAAGTGGCAGAACGTTTATCTGGCCTGCCAGCCAGATCTCCAGTGGAGACAATCCTGGGGGGTTAACGCCAGTTGAGGGTGTAGGTAAAACCTGCTGAGAATCGGGGCACGACCGGGCACTTTGTCTGGCTGGATCTTGTGCCCGTTGAAATGACCTTTACGAGGCTTTTGCGTTTGGATGAGAAAAGTCATGAGCCAGAGGAGCTGGTGCAAAATGATCTGGTAAAGCTGCAGTGCCTGCAAGGCGGTCTGCCTCATTCTGTCCCTCACGGATAGGTCCTGGGAGAGAGCGACTGTGTTGGATAAAGTCTGGCTGTGTTCCTGGATCAAGAAGCCATTGAAGTTCCCAGAGAAGTGCAAATAGCTTTTTGTTTGGTATTTCTGTTAAAAGTGAGTGTTGCAGCCTGGAAACAAGGCCTGCAGCATAGGCAGAGTCTGTCATTGTGTGCATGTGAACAGGCCATTTTTGAAGACAGGGCCTACCGCAGACAGTTCAAGCAGCTGTGGTGAACCCGTGACCACGTGGACGTCACTGTCCCATCGACCTGGTTCGTTTTGCCCAACGATCACAGCTCGTTCCGTTCCTCCAGACCCATCAGTAAATACAGCAAGGGCGTTAGTTCTGGGAGTGACAGTCACTTGTGAGGTAGGCAATAGTGAAAGCGAGTGTAAGCTTTGTATTACTTGGTGTCCTGGACCATGAATCCTTCCCTGTCCTGCACAATCCGCCAAAGCACACTGAAACCCAGAGAGTGGTGAGTTTAAAACAATGAATCAGTTTCTAATCTGTGGAATCCATTGTGCTAATAGACAGTCTCCTTGGCAGTATACCTGTCTGAAGGTTGAGACTCTTGCTGTCTGTGGTGAAGGTTGACCTAGCCAACTCCCTTCATGGGAACTGCTGGTTTTAGTGCCTGAGCTTCTCCTGGCGGGTCCAGCTGGGCACAGGTACAGCCTGGGCGCTGTCTGTGAGTCAGGGAATCAGCGAGATGCAGCAGGTTTGGGGTGTTTGGGTGGCTGAAGTGAAAAGGCCTAGCTGTGACATGCGTCAGCTTTGGTAGCTTTGTTTGATCCTCCACCAGACACCGTCTGGGACTCTGCAGTGGCAGCAGAACGAGGCCTGAGTGAAGTGTCTGTGCACAGATGTGGCAAATCCACGTTCACTGAAACAAACAAAGATAGAGAAAAGAAATCCCTTGGGAATCAGGTTTGTATGGCCAGGCTGATGCTGTAAGGATGCAAATCTCGTTCATGCCTTTCTTCTCTGAGCTTGCTAAAGAGTTGGGGTGTGAGATCCTGTAGGCGCGGTGATCAAAAGGGGCCCTGCCGCAGAGTCGTCCCTCTTTGGTTTCCACGCTCACAACTGCAGGGCTTAAAATTGGCCATGGCATTGCAAGTGTGGGTTCCCCAATGAGGGGGACGTGAAATTCCCCAATCTGCTGGCCAGGTGTGTCCCTGTGCAGCCCACGGTGTCGTTGGCCTTCTGGGGCACTGCAGCATCCCCAGGTCCTCTGTGGAAGAGCTGGTCAGAGTTTCCAGACTTGGTTCAGCCTGAGGCTAGTGATCGTTCCTTAATAATCACCACCCCAATATGCAGCTGCTGTTGTTTGTGGAACAGCGCGTTTCTACACCCCCTGTCTGACACTGCTCCTCAGTTCATTGCTACCTATTTTTCTCCTGTTTTTAGAAAGATTGAAGCCTCTGTAGAGTTGTTTCTAGAACAGTTGTCCTGGGGAGTATCTGAATTAGGGTCACTTGAGAAATGTCTCCTCCTCTCCCTGGTTAGTGAAGGCTGCTCAGTCATTTTTCTGGAACTCGCTATGATGTCAGTGTCCCCAGGAACGGAGAGGTTTCAATCATGGTGCAGGAAATTTGGGTTCTGGCTGGTGAGGGCAGTGAGCTATGTTCCTCCTTCCCGCTCGGGGCTTTTATGCCGAGGAAGGAGTTTTGGAACAGCTGTGAGGCAAAAGGCACTGCTGGCCCAATGGTCCTCACGAGGCCTGTTCACAGCACTAGTGCACTGCACAGCGCCTGCAGCGCCAGAGAACAAACGCCCCGGGAAAGCAGCTGTGGAGCAGGCGCAGGAGGTGTGTTGGGAGGGAATAGCTCTCCCTGGAGTATTGGGCTCCTTTCCTGGCGCCGGCCTGCCTTTCTGGATCTTCCTGTGCAGCTTTGGCAGAGACTGTGCGTGTTTCTGTTAGTGGGCATGCGCAGAGATGGAACCTTGCGGAACGAGAGACTCAAGGTGGAGAGCGGGATTTCTGGAATGACTGATGACTTTATGGTCTTGATTTATTGTTATTATCTTTATTATCTAATATTGTTAATCGAAAGGAACGCTATAGGCTCTGAATACTCACTGACCTCTAGGATATCGATCAATAGGTTATTTGCAGTTAAGATTAATATTCTAGAATGGGGTACAGTAAGAATCCGTTTGTGTCTAAAGGCAGAGCCCTAGAGCTTAACTTCAGGCCTTTCCTTCCTCACTGCAATAGAACCATCACTGGGGCATGTGGCTTTTTCCTCTTGAACCCTACAGATTGTCCCACAGGATGATGGAGATCCCGGGCAGGACTGTGGCCATGCTGCCTTTCCCTGCTGCCCAGTGCTCTCCCCAGCCCCGCAGGCAGGACAGGAGAAATCCCCCCTGGCTCAGCACCCTCTCCTGGGGATTGTTACTCTGTGGGATTTCATGGAACTCCTTTGTGAACTCTCTTTGGGATCCTTTGGCTGCAGCCCTGGCCCAGGGAGCACCCTGCCCGCAGCCCCCTGGAGCGCAGCACTCCCCCGCCTGCAGGTGTGTGTGGCCATGGGCCGAGGGGAACAGGCTCTGCTGCTCTGCCCTGAGCTGCTTCCCCGGGCCGGGCCACTGCCGGGGCCTGCAGCGTCCCCTGGGGCCGCGTCCGGGCTGGTGGTGGGGCCGTGCCGAGCAGCTGGCTTGAGGCTGAGGGGGGGAGCGACAGGCCTGAGGGGTCTGGGGGAGCTGAGGGGCCGGGGCGGGGTCGCTGTGGGGCAGCGGCACTGCTGAGGGGCCGGGGAGCTGCCGGGCAATAGGCGGCGCTGAGGGGCCGGGGCCGTGCGGCAGCGGCCAGCGCCTCGTGAGCCGGGCCCGGCCCGCGCGCTGGGGTGGGCGGAGCGTCGCTCGCGTGGTGGCAGTTGGGAGCCGAGCGGCCAGCGGGGCCGTTCCCATGGCGACCGCGGCGTGTCCCGCCCGAGTGCGGCAGCGCCGGCGGCTGCGCTGCAGCTCCGCGGCCTCTGCACAGCCGGCTCCATGTGCTGCTCCTCATCCTGCTGCGCGTCCCGCTGCCCGCCCTGCTCTGTGTCCCGAGGAGGCGCCGCTGCCCAGGGTTTGCGAGGCAGCAGGTGAGGGGGCGTGGGCTGCGCAGGGCCTCGGTGGCTTTGGGAAGCCCTGTGTGGCAGCGGGTGTGGAAATGGGGCCTGCCCTGCTGGGGGAGGGTTCCCGTCCTTGCTGCTGGGCACTCGGATCGCCTGAGGTTGGAAAACAGTTGCTCTTTAAGCGGGTGGAACTGTGGCCATTAAACGTGGGTAATGTGATTCACGTAGGTTTCAGTCTGCCTGTAGACTACAAGCCCGTCCACTTTGCCACCTCTACTAAAAACCTCTCGCCCCATCTTGCTGGAGTGGGCACAGCTCTACCAGATGAAGATTACTTCTGCTGCCCGTCAGCAGAGATCCTTAATGAGCTCTCATTAAATCTGGGGAAATGGCAGGTCGTGTGAAGCGACAGTGAGAGCATCGTGTCAGTTTATATCACTTAGTTTTATAGGTTTATATATGTTTTATATAAAAGTTTAATACCATTTATATTAATGCAATATAAAAACTAATACTGTTTAAAAGTGGCAGAAGGTTTATCAATTCTTTCTAACCCTTCTTGAAAGGATCAGAGTTTTGCAAGGCCAGTCTGAGCTCTCAGAGGATAATTCCAGGATAATAGCAAAGTGTTGGCACAGAGCTTTAGGTGTTTGGCCTGTGTGCACTGAGGCATGAAGGCCAGAGGAGCAAGTGTCAATTGACACATGAACATGTTGAAATCCTGGTAGGTGAGGGCCACCTGCCTGCCAGATCTCCAGTGAAGACAGTCCTGGTGGGTTAGGCCTAGTAAGTTGATAATGAGGAGGAGTATGATAAGGGATGTAAGGGTTAAAGCTAATTTATGGCTTTTTTTGCTTAATGGGATTATTAGTTGTTTTGTGATGAGGTGGAGGAGCCCTGTTTGGAGGGTGGAGAGTCGGTTAGTGATTCATCGATTGTTTTTGGTAGGTAGAAGCTCACTGGTTTAGGGTGCCTAGTTATAAACTAGGGTATTTGTGGGATCAAGGCCCATCTATCTAGGTAAGGCCTAACATAAAGGAAGTATGGGGAGTTTTGATCTCTCTCATGTAGGTTCGATTCCTGCTTTTCTAATCCCCATCAGGAAATGAGAGGGCTGGAACACCTCTGTGTTCACTTTATCATAGTGACCCTTTCCATTCAGGCACATTTCCTTAGGTAAGGAGGTAGGCCTGCGTAGGAGATTGGTGTGCTTGTGTCAGAGGCCCAGTGCGAGTGTTAGGGGGAGAAAGTTCTTTCACAGTAGCTGTATGAGTTGGTCGTAAGGGAATCGTGGGTGGGAGGCAGGAATTCATAGGAAGCCTGAGGACAGGAGGAGAGTTTTTGTTGCTAGAACGGTTGGGTATAGTTCTGTGGGGGTGTTTAGGGAGCTTGGGTTTAGGAATAGGATGATGTTAAAGTGTTTATTAGTGTAATATTTGCATGTTCTGCTAGGAAACAAAGGGCGAATGGCCCTGCGGGATATTCTCCATTGGAGCCTGAGACTGGCTCTGATTCTCCTTGGGTTGAGCCGAATGGTGCTCGGTTTGTTTGGGCGAGAGTGGAGATCTGTCACATGATTGCGAGGGGGCAGGAGGAGAAGATGAGGTAGAGTGGTTCTTGGGTGGTAGTTAGTGTGGTTAAGGTATAATTCCCACTCAGTAAGATTGTTGGTGGGAGGATGATGGCCAGTGTTACTGCATAAGAAATGGTTTGTGCTGCTGCCCGGAGCGCACCGATGAGCGCGTATTCTGAATCTGAAGCCCAACCTGGTGATAAGATTGAGTACACTGCTAAGCTTGATATGGGCAGGAGGAAAAGGAACCCGAGGTTCAAGTCGGTAAGAGGGAGTGGGAGGGGGAGTGGGATTCAGATTGTGAGTGCTAGGAGCAGGGCTGGGATGGGGGTTGTGGTGAAAAGGAGAGGGGATGATGTGGATGGACGGATTGGTTCTTTCATGAATAGTTTTACTCTGTCTGCGATTGGCTGGAGCAGTCCGAATGGGCCCACAATATCTGGACCCTTTTGAGCTTGTATGTAGCTTAGAATTTTTCGTTCCATCAATGTTAGGAAAGCTACAGTGACCAGGATGCAGATTATATATGATAGGGATATAATGAGGTAGGTCATGGGGCTAGGGAGAGGATTTGAACCTCTGGGGAAAGGGCTTAAGCCTTTTGCATTCCCCAAGCTCTGCCCCGCTAGCTGTCCTTGTTTAGGATTACGGTGGGAGTCCTTTTGGGAATTTAGAGTCGGTCATTATTTTTGGGGAAGGCGTGCCTGAGGGATTTGCCTTACTTTTCCAGTCCTTTCGTACTGGGAAAGGTTGATCATAGATAGAAACCTACCTGGATTGCTCCGGTCTGAACTCAGATCACATAGGACTGATTAATCGTTGAACAAATGAACCCTTAATAGCAGCTGCACCATTAGGATGTCCTGATCCAACATCGAGGTCGTAAACTCCCCTTGTGGATATGGGCTCTTGAAGGGGGTTGCTATCCCTGCAGTAGCTTGGTTCATTGATCAGCTGTGCTGGGTCTGGTTACTGTTATTACGTTGAGTGGTTGATCTTAGTCAAGAGGGGTGGTCTTATTTTTGGAGGATATATTTTTCTCCAAGGTCGCCCCAATTGAATATTGCAGGCCAGTTGTCTTTGGTGGTGGGCCTGGTAGGCTTTGATTTGGCTTAGAGTGGCTGCTGGTTTTGAAGTTCCACAGGGTCTTGTCGTCTTACGGGTTCATCCCTGCTTTTGCACGGGGAGATCAATGTCACTGGTTACCTGTAGGAGACAGTTAAGGCCTCATCTGGCCATTCATACAAGTCTGGATTTATGGGACAGTTGATGGCGCTGCCTTTGCAGGGTTAGGATACCGCGGCTGTTAAACTTAGTGTCACTGGGCAGGCGTCACCTTCAGTACTTGGTCTGCTGGAGGCTGTGTTTTTGGTGAACAGTCGGGCCTTGGGTTTGCCTAGTTCCTTTTACAGGTTTCAATCTTTCTAATTAGGCACTCCTGGGTTGGTTTAACAGAGTTGTCAACTACTTGGACTTGTAGTAGTTGGGGTATTAGTAAGTCTGTTAATAATGTCAGATATTAGTTTGTGTTTTAGAAGGAGGTTCCTTAGTTACTTATTCTAGCATTAATGCTGGAATATTATTTCTGATAGGTTAGCCTGTTGTAGATAAGGGAGTCACAGATATTCTTGGAGTTTTGGGGGTGAAGAGCTTTGACCCATTCTTTGTTGATGCCTGCTTAAAGGCCTACAAGTATGTGAAGTGGGTGCTTATCCTTGGGGGAGGTTGTATTCTTTTTTAAAGGAGCTGTACCTCCTTTATATTGCTCTTAATTTGCTACAGGTAAGTAAATCAAGTCTGTGGTGTAAAATTAAGGGAGAACTTAGATTCGTTTCAAAGGCAACCAGCTACCACCCAGCTCGGTAGGCTTTTCACCGCTACTAACAAGTCTTCCCCCTCTTTTGCTACAGAGACGGGTTTGCTCAAGGATAGCTGCTGGTCAGTAGCTCACATGGGTTTCGGGGTGACAAGCTTAAAGTTCATTTTGCTTGGTTGTTCTAGCAAGACCATGATGCAAGAGGTACAAGGGTTTGTCTTTGCTGTTTGTTGCTTAGGTTTTCACTGTTATTTCATGTTTCCCTTACGGTACTAGAAGTCTGTTGCTCTGGGTGTCTTGTCTATCACCTGTACTTAGACAGGAGAATGTTTTCATTTGGTGTTTAAAGTAGGTTTTTGCTTTTTTTGTAGGTGAAGTTATGGGTATTTGGGGGTTGTGAGGAGAGTGACGGGCGGTATGTACGTGCTCCAGGGCCGAGTTTATGAGGGTATTCTTACTCCTCTTTACTGCTAAATCCTCCTTCTAGGGGCCATTTCAGGCCTCTTTTTGTTAGATTTTCTATTTTAGAAAATATAGCCCATTGACCTGTCTCACTAGCGGGGTGGTGTTGTGCTCACTGTTGGGGCTCTCAGAGAAGGTGAGCTGGGGACTGCGGGATGTAGGCTGCTTTGGGCGAGAAGGGCTTGGGTGTATCGTGGGTTATCGATTAGAGAACAGGCTCCTCTGCGTGGGTTTGGAGCACCGCCAAGTCCTTAGAGTTTCAAGCCTTTGTGCTCGTAGTTCTCAGGCAGATACTTTAGTGGGGGGAGTATCTGGATTTCGGGCCAAGCATAGTGGGGTGTCTAATCCCAGTTTGTGTCTTGGCTTTCGTGGTGTTTAATTGATCATTGGTGCAAAAATCATTTTGAGGGTGGCCTTAGGTGCATCATGGGCTTATGACAGCTTAGTTGCATTTTGGTCTCAGTTGAGCAATAGTGTAGTACCACTCTTTACGCCGGGTGACGCTTAATTTGGGCTCCTTGTATGACCGCGGTAGCTGGCACAAGATTTACCAGCCCTACGAGGTTGCCATAACTCAGTCAAGTTTACGCTTACTGCTTAATGTTAATTACTGCTGATCACCCGTGGGGGTGTGGCTGAGCAAGGCGTCTTGGGCTATGTTGGAGTGTGCCTGATGTCTGCTCCTCTTTCCTGCTTGGGTTGAGCAGGAGGTTGAGGGCATTTACACTGGAGTGCAGATACTTGCATGTATATGTTTGGAAAAAATGAACTGTAAGGTCAGGACTAAGTCTGTTGTCCATGGGTCTGGGGAAACCATCTTAGCATCTTCAGGGTTATGCTTTTGTGGTTAAGCTACAGGGACTTGGTAATTTTTATTGGTTTCAAGGCAGTATTTTTTATTGGTTTAGGAGGTATGTCATTGATGAAATTTCAGTGGTGGGTGGCCTATTGTTTGATTTAAATAATAAAAAGAAGGCTTAAAATCGCTGGAATTGAAATTAGATTATGAATGAGATTTCAGCGGTGGGTGGCCTATTGTTTGGGGGAGTGGGGATGATGTGGGTGTAAGTGTGTTCATGTCCTGTGTACATTCAATAATCAGTCTTGGTTTAAGTTCAGGGCGTGGGACCTGTACTTTTAGTTCATGTCAAATAAAACATTTGATGTGTTTGTTCCACGCTTGCGTCCGTTAAGATTTGTTTATTGGTTTGACAGGTTTGTTACTGGTGAGGGTGGGTTGGTGTTGGTGTTGCATGTTTTATGTGGGTTCAGCTTTTGCTGTCTTTTGGTCCTGTTTATGTGGCTGTGTCCTTTTCTTGCCTTGGGGTATTGAAGTTTCTTTGGGCTGGCGTGTTGTGTGGAGGTAGGGCTTATGTGCTTGGGGCAGTTTGATTCGGTGTTACATGTTTATGTGGAGTATGCAGGTTACTGTAGGATTCCCATGGTAACTAAAGGCGATCAAAAGTGCATCAGTGTAAAAATGATTCCCCAGGTACTCACACCGTCTCAGTCAGGTACCCTGGAAGGTGAGAAATGGGACGAGGGCCAGTGATGCTCACGTAAACCAATAGTAAGCTCCCGTTGCAGCCGCCTGGAGGGCCCGCTGAAAAAACCCTAAAAAGGGACCCAGCAGCGCTGAAATGAGCCAGTGACTCGATCCAGGGTGAGAGATACTCAAATAGCTGGAATGTATTCGTAAAGAGCAAGGTCTGAGGATTAATCGGGTTATGGCCCTGACACAGGAACCAGAGGCACAAAAGAGCAAGTTGTGCTAGGGGTGCAGGGGGAAGAATGATCCTGAAGCTGGGTGTGAAAGCTCTCCCTAACACCGGGTTGCTGATCTCTCGTGAGCTGAACGATTAATAAATAACCCAGTCCGAAGATACTGGCACAGCAAGAGATGGTGGCATGTTTGGTCCTGTTCCATGAATGTTTTTTCTTGGTTCATGGGTTTAATGTGGGGAGGAATATCTGTATTGTGGATTATGTTGATGTGAATTTAAGGTTGTTAGTTCTTTAGTATGAGAAGTGGTTTTGTCTGTCCTTGTTCCATTAACTTGAGATTACTTGAAAGTAGGATGTGTATGAGTAGCTGTTTGAGCGTGTACATGTTATGTGATAAAGCATGCATATATTGTCCTAATGCATTAATTGTAATGTACATGGGGCATGAATATTATGCACATTATTACATAGGGTGAATTTTTTGCTCGGGGGGGTGTGGTGGGACAGGGCGGGCCTTCGGGTGGGGGAATTGAGGTTAAAAATGTTTTTATAAAAGGAAAAAGAAATTAGAGTAAAACGGGTGCCTAGTTCGTATAGTTGAAGTACACAACGGTGGCTTTCAAGTCACAGATCTTGGAGAAATGCCAAGTGAAAATATATGATTTACTTTATGTTTTTTTAGGGGTGTGCTTTGTTTATGGGGGTTAGTGGTTGTGTCGAATCCTTCTCCGTATTATGGGGTAGTTGGCTTGGTGTTGGCGTCTGTTGTAGGGTGTGGGTGGTTGTTGAGTTTGGGGTTGTCTTTTGTGTCATTGGTGTTGTTTATGGTTTATTTAGGTGGGATGTTGGTGGTTTTTTTGTACTCTGTGTCTTTGGCAGCTGATCCGTATCCTGAGGGGTGGGGGGCTTGACGGGTTATGGGGTATATTGTGGGGCTAGTTTTGGTGCTTGTTGTTGGGCTGTTTGTTGGGGGTTTTGTAAAGTGCTGGAGGTTTGGGGTGACTCCTGTCAATAGTGTGGGTGTTTTGTCTGTTGGGTTGGATTTTAGTGGGGTGGCAATGTTGTATTCATGGGCTGTAGGCATATGCTTGATTGCTGGATGAGGTTTGTTGCTCACTTTGTTTGTGGTGTTGGAGCTGCTACGGGGGTTGGCCCGAAGGACAATTCGGGCGGTTTAGGGGGTTCAGAGAATAGTTTTAATGTAAAATGCCAGCTTTGGGAGTTGGAGATAAAGGTTCAACTCCTTTTTTTCTGAGCAGTTACTCTAAGAAGGGGTGTAATCTTCAGTTTTTGGTTTACAAGACCAATGTTTTTAATAAACTATTAGAGTATTATTTAATGGTTTAGTATTTTGTTTTCTAATGCCCCAGTGGTTGGGAAGAGGATTAGAAGGATGGTAAATTAAGTGAGTGATGCTATTTGGCCAGTTAGGATGAATGGGTGTTCTACTGGTTGGCCACCAATTCATGTTAGGGTAAATAGGATGGCTACTAGAGTTCAGAATAGTAGTTGGAAAGTGGCCGGAAGGTTATTGCATGTTTAGACTTTTGAGGAAGTGGTGACAGGAATAGGACTAGTACTGAGGCAGCTAGGGCTAGCACTCCTCCTAGTGTGTTGGGGATAGAGCGTAGGATGGCCTATGCAATTAGGAAGTATCATTCTGGCTTGCTGTGTGGTGGTGTAACTAGGGGGTTTGCTGGGGTGAACTTTTCTGGGTCGCCTAGTAGGTTTGGTGAGAATAGTGTTAGGGCTGTGAGTGGGACGAGTGTGAAGGTAAAACCTAGGGTGTCCTTTAGGGAGTAGTTGGGGTGGAATGGAATTTTGTCGCAGTTTGATGTGATCCCCAAGGGGTTGTTTGAGCCAGTTTCGTGTAAGAAGGTGAGGTGGATTATAGTCATCCCTGCAATTATAAAGGGGAGAAGGAAGTGGAGGGCGAAGAATCGGGTTAGTGTTGGGTTGTCTACAGAGAAACCTCCTAATGCACATTCTACAAGTGTCTGTCTGATGTAGGGGGTGGCTGAGAATAGGTTTGTAATGACTGTAGCACCTCAGAAGGGTATTTGTCTTCATGGTAGGACATAACCTATGAAGGCAGTGGCTGTGAGGGTGAGTAGTAGGATAATTCCTGTGTTTCAGGTTTCTTTGTAGAGGTATGACCCGTAGTAGAAGCCTCGGCCGATGTGCAGGTAGGTGCAGATGAAGAAGAATGAAGCTCCTGTTAGCATGTAGGTTTTGGAGTCATCAGCCATACTGTACGTTGCAGCATGTGTGGGTGACAGATGAGAAGGCCACAGCTGTGTCTGCAGTGTAATGTATGGCTAGTAGCAGGCCAGTGAGGGTTTGTGTGATTAGGCAGATCCCTAGAAGGGAGCCGAAGTTTCATCATGCAGAGATGTTTGGTGGGGTTGGGAGGTCGATTAGGGAGTTACTGACTATTTTTAGTAGGGGATGATATTTTCGGGGATTTGGGGCCACTGAGTTTGTATTAGTCTATGTAAAATAGGATCATGAGGATGGAGAGGGCGAATGATTCTAGGTAAGCTTTAATTAGTCCGGTGTGAGTGGTGGTGTAGGCCTTGGTTATTATAAGTTGTAAGTCAGGAAGGCCTTCTGGGCCTACTTTTTTGTACCAGGAGAGGTCGATTAGGTGGGTGGCAAGTTTTTGTCCGTTGTTTAGTAGTTTTGTGGTGGTGAGGCGGTGGGTTAGGGGGTTGAAGTATCCTGGTGAGGAGGAGAAGTTTTGGTAGGTGTTTTGTTTTGGCTAGGTTAGCGTGTGTGTTAAATTGGTGAGTTCCAATGCTAGGGCGATGCCTAAGGTTGTGATGATGAGAGCTGCAGTTTTTGTGACTGTTGGTGTGGTTATTGGGGGTGTTTTGGTTGGGATAATGTATGATGTGATGAGTAGTCCAGCTAAAATGCTGCCTAGGGCAAGTCGGGTGATGGGGTTAATGATTGTGGGGTTATTTTCATTTATGGGTGTGATAACAGCTGTTCAGGTGTACCCTGTTTGTACTATTAAGGTTATACGTAGGGTGAAGGTTGTAGCGAGCAGGGTAAGTAATACGGAGAAGGATTGAACACAACCACTAACCCCCCAAAATGAAGCACATCCCTAAAAAAACCATAAATTAAATCATATATTCTCACTTGGCGTTTCTCCAAGATCTGTGACTTGAAAAGCCACCGTTGTGTACTTCAACTATATGAACTAGGCACTCGTTTTACTCTAATTTCTTTTTCCTTTTAAAAAAGTTTTTAACCTCAATTCCTCCGCCCTAAGGCCCCCCCTGCCCCCTCCCCCATGTAAAAAATTCGCCCTGTATAATCATGTGCATAATATTCATGCCCCATGTACATTACAGTTAATGCATTAGGACAATATATGCATGCTTTATCACATAACATGTACACGCTCAAACAACTGTCTATGCACATCCTACTTATAAGCAACCTCAGGTTAATGGAACAAAGACAAGCAAAAACACACTAAAAACATAACAACCTTACTTTCACACTAATAAAACCTAGAATACGGATATTCACCCCACATTAAATTCATGAACCAGGACAAAACATTCATGGAACAGGACCAAACATGCCACCATCTCTCGCCGTGACGGTATCTTCGGACCGGGTTATTTATTAATCGTTCAGCTCACGAGAGATCAGCAACCCGGTGTTAGGGAGAGCTTTCACACCCAGCTTCAGGATCATTCTTCCCCCTGCACCCCTAGCACAACTTGCTCTTTTGTGCCTCTGGTTCCTGTGTCAGGGCCATAACCCGATTAATCCTCAGACCTTGCTCTTTACGAATACATTCCAGCTATTTGAGTATCTCTCACCCTGGATCGAGTCACTGGCTCATTTCAGCGCTGCTGGGTCCCTTTTTAGGGTTTTTTCAGCGGGCCCTCCAGGCGGCTGCAACGGGAGCTTACTATTGGTTTACATGAGCATCACTGGCCCTCGTCCCATTTCTCACCTTCCAGGGTACCTGACTGAGACGGTGTGAGTACCTGGGGAATCATTTTTACACTGATGCACTTTTGATCGCCTTTAGTTACCATGGGAATCCTACAGTAACCTGCATACTCCACATAAACATGTAACACCGAATCAAACTGCCCCAAGCACATAAGCCCTACCTCCACACAACACGCCAGCCCAAAGAAACTTCAATACCCCAAGGCAAGAAAAGGACACAGCCACATAAACAGGACCAAAAGACAGCAAAAGCTGAACCCACATAAAACATGCAACACCAACACCAACCCACCCTCACCAGTAACAAACCTGTCAAACCAATAAACAAATCTTAACGGACGCAAGCGTGGAACAAACACATCAAATGTTTTATTTGACATGAACTAAAAGTACAGGTCCCACGCCCTGAACTTAAACCAAGACTGATTATTGAATGTACACAGGACATGAACACACTTACACCCACATCATCCCCACTCCCCCAAACAATAGGCCACCCACCGCTGAAATCTCATTCATAATCTAATTTCAATTCCAGCGATTTTAAGCCTTCTTTTTATTATTTAAATCAAACAATAGGCCACCCACCACTGAAATTTCATCAATGACATACCTCCTAAACCAATAAAAAATACTGCCTTGAAACCAATAAAAATTACCAAGTCCCTGTAGCTTAACCACAAAAGCATAACCCTGAAGATGCTAAGATGGTTTCCCCAGACCCATGGACAACAGACTTAGTCCTGACCTTACAGTTCATTTTTTCCAAACATATACATGCAAGTATCTGCACTCCAGTGTAAATGCCCTCAACCTCCTGCTCAACCCAAGCAGGAAAGAGGAGCAGACATCAGGCACACTCCAACATAGCCCAAGACGCCTTGCTCAGCCACACCCCCACGGGTGATCAGCAGTAATTAACATTAAGCAGTAAGCGTAAACTTGACTGAGTTATGGCAACCTCGTAGGGCTGGTAAATCTTGTGCCAGCTACCGCAGTCATACAAGGAGCCCAAATTAAGCGTCACCCGGCGTAAAGAGTGGTACTACACTATTGCTCAACTGAGACCAAAATGCAACTGAGCTGTCATAAGCCCATGATGCACCTAAGGCCACCCTCAAAATGATTTTTGCACCAATGATCAATTAAACACCACGAAAGCCAAGACACAAACTGGGATTAGACACCCCACTATGCTTGGCCCGAAATCCAGATACTCCCCCCACTAAAGTATCTGCCTGAGAACTACGAGCACAAAGGCTTGAAACTCTAAGGACTTGGCGGTGCTCCAAACCCACGCAGAGGAGCCTGTTCTCTAATCGATAACCCACGATACACCCAAGCCCTTCTCGCCCAAAGCAGCCTACATCCCGCAGTCCCCAGCTCACCTTCTCTGAGAGCCCCAACAGTGAGCACAACACCACCCCGCTAGTGAGACAGGTCAATGGGCTACATTTTCTAAAACAGAAAATCTAACAAAAAGAGGCCTGAAATGGCCCCTAGAAGGAGGATTTAGCAGTAAAGAGGAGTAAGAATACCCTCATAAACTCGGCCCTGGAGCACGTACATACCGCCCGTCACTCTCCTCACAACCCCCAAATACCCATAACTTCACCTACAAAAAAAGCAAAAACCTACTTTAAACACCAAATGAAAACATTCTCCTGTCTAAGTACAGGTGATAGACAAGACACCCAGAGCAACAGACTTCTAGTACCGTAAGGGAAACATGAAATAACAGTGAAAACCTAAGCAACAAACAGCAAAGACAAACCCTTGTACCTCTTGCATCATGATCTAGCAAGAGCAAGCAAGCAAAATGAACTTTAAGCTTGTCATCCTGAAACCCAAGCGAGCTACTGACAAGCAGCCAAGTCAAAAGGTGATACCAAGATAGAGCAGACTGCAGTTCTGAAGTCTCTCCACCCACATGTAGCAATTTGACAATATATATATTTTATAAATGTACACTGAGATCAGAATAACTGTTTTTTAAGAAGAAGCCTTCAGTCTTAAAAGAATTTGGGAGGCAGTAATGCATTTCTGGACTTTAATTTACTGTGTGCCTATTGAAATGCTAAATTAAACTAAACTAAAGCAAGCGATAAGAGTTTTGCCTACCACGCCCAGTGTCTGGAAGTCTGATAAGTGTGTGTGAATTCTTGCAGCAGCACAGCAGTGTTTTCCAAGACCCGGCTCCATTGATCCTCTTTCTGGCTGCGTTAATGCTGTAGCTTTGGCAAAGACCTCTGGCAGCGTCTCTCCAGTGAGTGCAGCACACTGACACCAGATGAGAGCAGAGGAGACTGTGGGAAGAAAGGGAAGGTTTGTGGACTTTTGGTGGGAAGGGTCTAACTTTGCAACCTCCCCTGCTTGAGAAAGTACCGGTCAGGTGGTTTACAAATCCCTGTTTCAGAGAACTCCTGAACATGAATTGGGTGTTTTTATAGTTCAAGTTAAGTTTCAGGGTTGCAGGATAGTGGGGTCCTCATCCGTGGAGTGCTTTTTTCTGTGCAAGTTCTTTGCTTGACTTTACTGGAATTCATTTTCATTAACGACTCTCTGGAGATTAATTGCACAGACGCTGGCGGGGTGCAGACCAGAGACCTTTATTAATGCAGCACACAAGCTGTTCCCACGCTGTCAGTAGCTCCCTGACAGGGGGTTGCCTTGTGTTCACGCGCCTTAAGCTTTACGCTGAGAAGTTCTTTCTTCTGTTCTCGCACCTCTCTGGAGATCGACTCTCTCAGCGACAGCGTCCTGGGATTGCTGTCAGCCTCAGCGTCCCTGAGTTTGTTACTTCTTTCCCTTGAGAATAACTCCAGCCAGTGTTTCCCTACAGATAATACTTTTGATATCAATACTGTTGATTCCCACAACTCCACCTTTCTCTTTTCAGAATGTTCTTTCCTAGACAAAAAGGAATTCTTTAATATTACTAAAATACTGGGAAACAGATCTGTATTTTTTTCTGTTTCAGTCAGCTTTCTGCTGTCCACAAGGTGTTATGCAGCAATGGATTTAATGCAGAATCAGTTTAGCACCCCAGGACCTTATGTCCCTCTGTGGCGTATTGAAGGGCAGGGACTCCCATTGTGGTGGATCAGAGACAAGGTCAATAGGAAGTAAGCAAGCTTCTCTACCCTCCTGATGGCTGGCGCAGCAGCCTGCAGTCAGAGGTCAGTACTGGGTTACACAAAAGTAGTTCACACTAGAACAACAACTTCCTTATCTCCAAGGTTATCTCACTCTGGTGGACTCCTCTTAGGCAGCAGCTCTTTGTCTGAACCTTCCTTATCACCACAAAGCTGCTTCCTGCAGCACCAGCCTGCAGGTAGAAGGGAGTAGGATGTCATGGGGCTTGCTCTTGGTGACTGTTGAGAATCACAATTCCCATCTAATTTCCGGGGTGTTTCTACGGGTGTGGAACTGCACCTGCAACAGCCAGAAAACAAACTGCAGCACTGGAGAAGGGAAGGACCTGACTGCAACCCAGAGGCTGGGAAGCATTTAAATTCCAGGGCCGGTGCTTAATGAGTCATTAGAGACTTGAGTGAAATCTCCTCTGGCTGATGTAATGAAGGCCACTGATAGAGTAAATCCTAGGAAAGTTGAAGCCTTGTAGTTGTTGGCCTTTTTTGTGTTTGCAGTTTTAGAGAGCTTTTGCTCTGGGAGTCTGCACTGCTAGAAATACAGGAAGAACAAGGAAGAGGTTAGGTTTCCTGTGCAGGTGAGCTCTGGCAGGCTGACAGTTTACTGTGCGCCCTGCGCTGACTCTTGGAGGCATGTCCTTGCTGTGACTGAGGTAATTGGATAGATAAAAGGTATTTTCCTTGCAAAGAGTCAGTTCCAGATACCTGGCAACACGTAATGGCATTAAACAGCCAGGAACAATTCCTGGAACAATTCCTGGCGCTGTGTAACTTGACATCCTGTGGTGTGTTGTTTCTGTGTTGAAACTAGATAATCTTAATTTGCTTCTCCAAAGGGAAAATAGAAACAAAGGGATTCTCATCCCTGCGTTCCTTCTCTGTTTCTCTAGGGTGAAAATACAGAACAGGAAATAAACAGTCCTGTCCATGCACTGTTCCTAAATTGTCGGGTCCAGGTGGCATTCACAGGTCACGTACACAGCTCTGCCTGCTGCTTCTCTGCAAGTTCTGAAAGGGTCTCAAAAGGCTGTTGCTGCCTTTCCAATACATGACAAGTACAGATCTCAAGCACAGTGCTGCCAGGGCTCCTATCCAGGAGGTATGAAAAAAAATCAGCACTTGGTTTTCAAAAAGATATCTAAAAATGATAATTTTGGGCTTTTTTCTCGAATGCTTTCATGTCCTGGGACGACGGACCTTTTTTGCGGTAGGGGTGGAGGGATGAGGAGAGAAAACAATGGGTAGCACGCAACTCAATATGAATCGAGGTGAAGCTGTTTATTGAGAATAATCCCACAGATGTTGTACACTCTTCACTGCAAACGCAGCATTTAGATGACTGCTGATTGGTTCCATACGCTGATCACGTGCAATGCACACGCTATGTCCATGAAGTTGATTGGTTAGTAAATGTAGCAGGTTCTGATAAGCTTATCCTATACTTGTTTATTTGGTGCTTGCCTAAGCATTATTGGTTCCTCTTTGATCCCTAAAATTATTTGCACACCTGCTGTGTCCACCATTCACCATGGCTGGTTCATGACATGTTCATTTTATGAGGAAAGGCTGAGTGAGCTGGAGCTGTTCAGCATGGAGAAAAGAAGACTGAGGGGGGACCTAATTAATGTTTATAAATATCTTAAGTATGGGATGCAGGGGGAATTGGCCAACCCCTTTTCAGTCATCTGTGGAGATAGGACAAGGGGCAATGGCTGTAAATTGGAGCACAGGAAGTTTTGCACCAACATGCGGAAGAACTTTTACATAGTGAGTGTGACAGAGCCCTGGGACAGGCTGCCCAGGGAGGTGGGAGTCTCCTTCTCTGGAGATATTCAAGACTTGTCTGGACGCCTATCTGTGCAATATGTGCTAGGGAGCCTGCTTTGGCAGGGGGGTTGGACCCAATGATCTCCCGAGGTCCCTTCCAACCCCTGTGATTCTGTGATTCTGTGATTTACTCCCAAATCTCTTCCCACAGCCGATCCTTGGGTCAAGGCAGTCTGTACCCTGCCTTCAAGGCCACCGGGTTCCATGAATGTGTTTACAAACCCTTCAGCTTGAGAAACTTCCCTGTCTCATGGGAAGGCGAGGATCTTGTCATGGTCAATCCCTTCTGTGAGGAGAGTCAGGTAGTGTCTGGTCCGCTGCCTTCCCCGACAGAGGGAGATAGTGTGGGGTTGGACGTCCCTGGAGCTGGGTGATGCCAGCCTCTCTCACTAGAGTTAGGAAGTTTAAAGAAGAAACTGTGTTGTAGAGATCAAATCTTCTAGGTGGGGCATAATGGGGAGAGCATGAGGAAAGCATACGCAATTTTGTAAGGACAAAACTAAGGTGTAATTCAAACTCCCATGTCCACAGTGGTCAAGGTATGGGTGAGTCCTGCCTTTACACAGCGGAGTAATAACATTCCTGTTGCATTCTCTGTTCCCTTTTGTGCTATTTCCTAACAATCCGAGTGTTTCACTTGTGACTTTGGTGGTCATCACATCATGTCCTCTACCACCAAGATCTAGTTCCTGGTTATTGACTGACAGCTACAAACCCATCGTTTCCTATGTGAAATGAGTTTCTCTTTCCCAGGTGCAGAGCGAGTGCTGGCTTTGGGAAACTCCTAAGGGGGACTTTTTTTTCTACATCTTCACAGCTGGCTGCTCTTTTCTGACATGAGTAACCTGGTATTAGCAGCAAACATCACCTCACTGCTGGATCCCTCCATGTCTAAAGGTTATTTGTCTTCGTGTTCTTTGGTTTCTCCATCGTTATCGTCGTCTGTTTTGTCAGTGGTGGCAGCGGTTTCTTCATCGTCGTCGTCATCGTCATCATCAGTTTCGTCGTCATAGATTTCTTCTTCATCATTGTTGTCTATTTCTTCTGCGTTGTCATCGTCAGTTTCTTCGTCGTTGTCACTGGTTTCTTTGTCATTGTTTTTGTTTCTCTCTTCTTCTAGGTCATCGATCTCATCATCGTCACTGTTGATCTCTTTGGCAGCAGCAGCTCCTTGATAGTCATCGTTGTCTTCATCGTGGTCATCGTCCTTGTTTTCTTCATCATCATCAATTTCTTCTGCATCGTCATCGTTGATTTCTTCTTAGTCATCGTCGTGGAATTTTTCATCGTCATCTGTTTCTTCCTCATGGGTTTTGTTTATTTTTCTTCATCATCAATTTCGTCGTCGTTGTTCTCATCATTATCGGTTTCTTCATTGTCAGCATCGTCAGTTTCATCATCATCGGCAGCGGTTTCTTCTTCGTCATCATCGTTGATTTCTTCATCGTCAGCGTCAGTTTCTTCATCTTCGGTCTCTTCGTCGTCCATCAGCTTCATTGTCGTCTGTTGCTTCGTCGTCAGCGTCGTTTTTGTTTATTTCTATTTCATCCTCGTTGATTTTTTCATCGTCGTCAGTTTCTTCGGCATCGTTTTCATTTATTTTTCTTCGTCGTCATCGATTTCGTCGTTGGTGTCATCGGTGTCGTCATCATCGGTTACTTCATCGTCATCGGTGTCGTCATCATTGGTTACTTCATCGTCATCGTCATCAGTTTCGTCGTCATCGGCAGCGGTTTCTTCCTCGTCATCATCAGTTTCGTCATCGTCGTCATCATCAGTTTCATCGTCACTGGTTTCTCCTGCGATGTCATCGTCGATTTCTTCGTGTTCAGCGGCGTCGATTTCTTTGTCTTGGGTGCCCATCAATGGGTCTGACTTGCCCTACAGAGAGTCTTGGGTGCCAAGAAAGGCGTTTTGGGTGCCCTGCAAAGGGTCTTGGTTGCTCTACAAAGGGCCTTGTGTGCCCATCAAGGGGTGTTGGGTGCTCTACAAAGAGTCTGGGGTGCCCAGGAAGGGGTCTCGGGTGCCCTACAAAGAATCTTGGGTGCCCAGAAAGGCATTTTTGGATGCCCTACAAAGGATCTTGGATGCTCTACAAAGGGCCTTTTGTGCCCATCAAGGCGTGTTGGGTGCTCTACAAGGGGGCTTGGGTGCCCATGAAGGGGTTTTGGGTGTCCATCAAAGGGTCTTGGGTGCTTCTAAAAGGGTCTTGGGTGCTTCTCAAAGGGGCACGACTCCATGTAAATGGTCTTGTGTGCCCATCAAAAGCTGTCTTGAGTACCCCACAAGGGGTTTGGGTGCCCATCAAGGGGTCTTGGTTGCCCAAAAAAAGGATCTTGGGTACCTATCAAGGGATGTTGGGTGCTCTACAGAGGGTCTTTGTTACCCATCAAGGCATCTTGGGTGCCCATCAAGGGGTCTTGGTTTCCCTACAAAGAGTCTTGGGTGCTCTACAAAGGGCCTTGGGTGCTTCTTAGAGGGTTTTGGGTGCTTTACAAAGGGTCTCAGATGCCACTCAAGGGGTCTTGAGTGCCCTAGAAGTGGTATTGGGTGCCCTTTAAGGCATCTTGGGTGCTCTACAAAGGGCCTTGGGCGCTTCTAGAAGGGTCCAGACTCTATGAAAAGGATATTGGTTGCCCATCAAGGGGTCCTGTGTGCTCTACTAAGGGTCTTGGGTGCCCATCATGTGGTCTTGGGTGCCCATCAAGGGGTCGTGGTTGCCCATCAAAGGGTCTTGAGTACACTACAAAGGTTCTTGGGTGCCCATCAGATGGTCTTGGTGCCCATCAAGGAGTCGTGGGTGCTTTAGAAAGGGTCTTCGGTGCCCATTAAGGGGTTTTGGGTGCTCTACAAAGGGTCTTGAGTGCCCATCAAGGAGTCTTGGGTGCGCTAGAAAGGGTCTTGGGTGCCCATCAAGGGATGTTGGGTGCTCTACAAGGGGTCTTGCTTGCCCTACAGAGAGTCTTGGGTGCCAAGAAAGGCATTTTGGGTGCCCTACAAAGGGTCTTGGTTGCTCTACAAAGGGCCTTGTGTTCCCATCACAGGGTGTTGGGTGCTCTACAAAGGGTCTTGGGTGCCCATGAAGGGGTTTTGGGTGTCCATCAAAGGGTCTTGGGTGCTACTCAAAGGGGCACGACTCCATGAAAATGGTCTTGTGTGCCCATCAAAAGCTGTCTTGCATACCCTACAAGGGGTTTGGGTGCTCATCAAGGGGTCCTGTGTGCTCTATGAAGGGTCTTGGGTGCTCTACAAATGGTCAGAACACTATGAAAAGGGTCTTGGGTGCTCTTGAATGGGTCTTGGGTGCCCATCCAAGGGGCTTGAGTACACTACAAAGGGGCTTGGGTGCCCATCAAGGCGTCATGAGTGCTCTACAGAGGGTCCAGACTCCATGAAAAGGGTCTTGGGTGCCCATCGAGCGGTCTTGAGTGCCCATCAAGGAATCTTGGTTTCCTAAAAACAGGGTCTTGGGTCCTTCTAAAAGAGTCTTGGGTGGCCATTAAGGGGTCTTGGTTGCTCTACAAAGGGTCTTGGGTGCCCATCAAGCGGTGTTGTGTGCTCTACAAAGGGTCTTAGTTGCCAATCAAGCGGCGTTGGTTGCTCTACAAAAGGTCTTTATTACCCATCAAGGCATCTTGGGTGCCCATCAAGGGGTTTTGGTTTCCCTACAGAGTCTTGGATGCTCTACAGAGGATCTTGGGTGCCTCTCAGGGGGACTTGGGTGCTTTACAGAGGTTTTTGGGTGCCACGCAAGGTGCCTTGAGTGCGCTATAAGGGGTATTGTGTGCCCTATAAGGGTCTTGGGTTCTCTACAAAGGGCCTTGGGTGCTTCTAGAAGGGTCCAGACTATGAAAAGGATATTGGTTGCCCATCAAGGGGTTCTGTGTCCTCTACTAAGGGTCTTGGGTGCTCTACAAAGGGTCGTGACACTATGAAACGGGTCTTGGGTGCCCATCAAGGTGTCTTGGGTGCTCATCAAAGGGTCTTGCATGCTCTACAAAGAGTCTTGGGTGCTCTACAAAGGGTCTTGTGTGCTTTTCAAAGGGTCCAGACTCCATGAAAAGGGTCTTGGGTGCCCATCAAGTGGTCTTCCATGGCCATAAAGGGGTCTTGGGTACCCTACAAAAAGTCCTGGGTGCTCTACAAAGGGTCCTCTGTGCCCATCAAGGGGTCTTGGGTGCTCTCCAAAGGTTCTTGGGCGCTTGTAGAAGGTTCCAGGCTCCATGAAAATGGTCTTGGGGGCCCATCAAGGCATAATGAGCACCCTACAAGGGTCTTGGGTGCCAATCAGTGGGGTCTTGTGTGCTTCTCAAGAGGTTTTGGGTGCCCCTCAATGGTTCTTGGGTGCCGTATAAGTGGTCTTAAGTGCCCTATAAGGGGTCTTGGTTGCCCTACAAAGGGTCGTGGGTGCTTCGTCATCATTTTTGTTTATTTTTCTTTGTTGTCATCGATTTCGTTGTCATTTTCATCGTGTTGTCGTCATCGGTTTCTTCATTGTCATCGTCATCAGTTTTGTCGTCATTGGCAGAGGTTTCTTCTTTGTCGTCGATTTCTTCATCCTCATCGTTGGTTTCTTTGACAGCGTCAATTTCATCATCATTGATTCTTCATTGGCATCGGTGTCAGTTTCTTTGTCATCATTTTTGTTTATTTTTCTTCGTTGTCATTGATTTCGTCAGTGTCGTCATCATCACTTACTTCATCGTCATCAGTTTCGTCATCATCGGCAGCGGTTTCTTTGTCCTGTCGGTGGTTTTTTCACCATCATTGTCGTCATCAGCAGTTTCATCGTCGTCGGTTTCGTCATCGTCATCTTTGTTTATTTTTCTTCCTCTTGGATTTCATCGCCGTCGTTGCTGTCGTTGTCGCTGCCTTCATCGTCATCGTGGACTTCAGCGGCTGCAGTTTCTTTGTCGGCAGCAGTTGTGTTTATTTCTTCTTCATCAGGATCAATTTCTTCATCATCGTCATCTTCAGTTTCTTTGTCGTCATCATCAGTTTCGTCATCGTCGTCAGTTGCTTCGTCGTTGTCATTGATTTCTTCTGCGTCCTCATCGTCGATTTCTGCGTCGTCATCAATTTCTTCATGTTCATCATCGATTTCTTCACCTTCGTCACTGTCGGTTTCTTCGTCGTCGTCATCAGTTTCTTCTTCATCGTTTCTGTGGATTTCTTCTTCCCCACCATGGATTTCTTCATCGTTGTCATCGATTTCTTCTTCATCGTTGTCAGTTTCGTCATCATCTGTGAGAGCCCCAGCCCTGCCGTGCCCCGAGTGAGCCCCAGGGATGTGGTGCTGCTGCCCTCATGGACCTGTGCCCCCTGCAAGGGACGAGGGGGAGTCCTTGGCAGGGGACTGGGGCGGGGGGAGTTTGTTGCTGCTCTGCAACGCGCTCTCGTCTCATCAGAAGCGGGTTTTGAGTGACCTAGTGAATGCTCCTCCCTTCTCCCAGGGAGGGGTGACCCAGCCTTGGCTCTATGTGCGTGTCTGACTCAGTCAGTGATGGAATGAGGGGTTTCTCAGCGGGGCCAGTGAAGGTACCGGGGGCCACCCCAGCACCACCAGCTGTGCGTGGCACCTGGGGACAACCAGTCCTCTCTGTGCCCGGGAGTACTGGGGCACAGGACCCTCTCTCCCAGGCAGGCAGGCCTGCAGGGTTTGATATTTGGGGTGCTGACACTGTGGTGGTTTCCCCTTCAGCAGCTTTTGAGGCTCTTGGTGTGGGAGAGGTGATGCTGCCTTGCTGGGGCTGTGCCAGGTCCCCTGAGCTGCAAAACTCCTCTTGAATTCTCCCACCTCAGATGGTCTTCAATGTGGGTAGGGGTGAGCAGCTCTGTCCTCTTAGTTCCTCAGGGCTTTTGGATCAAAATTCCCTCACTGTGTGTGCTGTTGTGAGTAGGTGGGCACCTGGAGAGGGCTGAGTGCAGGCTGAATATGAGCTAGCAGTGTGCCCAGGCAGCCACGAGAGGATTGTGCCCCTGTGCTGGGCATTGGTGAGGCCGCACCTCGAGTGCTGGGTCCAGTTCAGGGCTCCTCACCATAAGAAGGGCAACCAGGCTGGGGAAGGGGCTGGAGGGCAAATCCTCTGAGGAGCGGCTGAGGGAGCTGGGGGTGTTCAGCCTGGAGAAGAGGAGGCTGAGGGGAGACCTTCTCACAACCTACCACTACGTGAAGGGAGGTTGTAGAGAGGTGGGCAATGGTCTCTTCAGCCAGGGGACAGGTGATAGGACAAGGGGAAGTGGCTTCAAGCTGCGCCAGGGCAGGGTCAGATCAGATGTGAGAGAAAAGTTCTTCCCTGAAAGAGTTTTCAGGGCCTGGAACAGGCTGCCCAGGAAGGGGACTGAGTCACCTTCCCTGGATGCGTTTAAAAAAGGGTAGGTGAGGTGCTCAGGGATATGGTTTAGCTTAGGATGGGAATGGTTGGACTTTATGATCTTAAAGGTCTTTTCCAACCTTGTGATTCTGTGAAAGCTTAGAGAGCTCCCAGCTCTTCCTCCTCACCCAGTCTTGGGGCAGTGAAAGAATGGCGCTGGGAGCTGAGACGACACTGTTGTGCGTTCGTGTGTGTGACTGAAGCTCTGGTCAGAATCAGCCTTGAAAAAGCATTTCTTGTCTGGAGGGGGACAAACTCTGAGAATTAGGCAGGATCCACAGCTCACTTCTCTCTCTCTCTTTCTCTCTCCCCCTCCCCACAGGTACTACACATCAAGAGAAAACACTAATAAGAACAGAATACCAAGGCAACAAGCCACCGCGACGGTAAGCGTGGGTTCCTGGTTATTCCCCTTTTTAGGACAATAGGGCTGTTTGTGATCAGGAAGCTTTGTGCTCCTCGCGCTGCTGACTCAGCAATTTCTGCGTTTGTCCTGGTTGGTTTTTCTTGGGCTTCTAAACTCCAGCTCAAGCCAATCTCTCTGCCTCTCTTGTCTCCGTTTCGTTTGGGGTGCAGCTTTACCCAGGCGCACGCTTGGACTGTAAATGCAGAGCACCTCTGGAGTTTGCCTGTTGGATGTGTGTGTGTGCAATCCCACTCCCAGCTCTACACGTGAGCGAGATTCTCTGTGCCGTCCCCCAGCAAACAAATCCCCGCTTGCTTGCTAGCTTGATGTCCTTTTGTCTAACAGAAGCAGAATGGATCTGGAGCCTCAAAAGAGGGATTACCAAATCCACCACTTGCTCTGCCTAAAAAGCCACCTGCCCCTGAAGGAAGGAAATCAGCATCCTGGAGAAAAACAGAGCCCTTTGCTCTGCTCACCAAGGTAGCATAGCTGACACTGGGTTACCCAAAGCAGAGGCTGTGGAACAGCTGCAAGGAGCTTCGGCTTGGAAATCTTAAGCAGGTGCCATGAACCTGCTGCAGAGTGTCCTGGCAGCTGTGACTTCATGCTGCAAAGCTCAGCGCTGGCGCTGGTTTTAAGGACCTGTTGTGCTACACACGCTCCTTCTGCTGTGCTAACCTGAGGACTGGGGGCTTCTGCGACCAGGACAAAAATGAGTCTGGGTTCTAACAGCCCCCCCGGAGTGATGCCAGCCTGATTGGTACGGTTCCACTGGCTCTGCCTCCCAGCCTGTCCTACTGGGGGGATAGGACCAGAAAATTAAGCTTTTGCGGATCCATGACGTTGCATTGCTCATGGGGGACCTGAGCAGGACCTCGCAGAGCCCTGTATGCCCACTGGGCACAGTTTCACCCCGTGTAACAGTGGTCAGGGGAGTCAACTCAGTCCCTCCATTAACAGGGAGTGGGGATTCAAGTTTTCCCTGTTTGTGGGAATTTTGGCCGCTCTTCTTCTTGGGAGCTGCAGTGGTGCTGGTGTAAGTGAGCACCTCCTTTCCTCTCTGTTGAGGACTGACTTGGAGACAGCTAGCAATTCCAGAGTTTAGGAAGTCTGCCTGGGATGCTCAATGCTAGGGAAAGCAGGTGCTTTTCTTCCTGTGCCAGCCCAGGTCCTACCAAGGTGAGGCTGAGCGGATCAGGGTGTTTCCTACTGCCAGACCCAGCGGTTTATTTGTGTTCTGTAAGCCGACTCAGATGGAAACATCCATGTTACAACCAGCTGTGTGCACAGCCGGGACTCCCGATCTCTTAAATGCCATGTCGCTGCCTCAGTTTCCCCCTGTGAAGCCAAATTCTTGCAGGCTCCTGTCTTAGCTGCCCTGGTTCAGAGAATGCCTCCTGCAGTTGACATAGCCCTGGGCATTGCGAGGGCCGCAGCATCCCGCGGGGAAGGTGTTTGCTGTCCCTCTGTCCATTAGCGTGCTCAGCGCCCTGTTTCACCAGGCCTTCCCCATTTCATCGCTCGTTTCAGGCCATGGAGGAGGAGATCGCTGCCGCCTTGGGCAACGGAAACCCAGAAGAGATCCTGAGCAGCGCCTTCAAACTAAAGGTCACTCGCAAGGACATCCGAACACTGGAGAAGCTTTAGTGGCTGAATGACATGGTAAGGCCTCGCAGCACGGGGTGTGATCTTTAGTTTGATGTTTATGTCAAACTCCCCCTTTGCTGGGGACAGAAGTCTTCTCAGAATGATTTGGTGACATTTAGAACCTGGAAATCTCTTCACAGCTCTTATTGTAGGTACTTAAGGGCCTGGAGTTTCTGGGAGTCCTTTACTACTGGTGTTAGGCAGCTCCCAGGAGTTAGTCCTAGATGATGGGAGAGGTCGAAAGGTGTTTTTATCAAACCAAGTGATAACCAAGTGCCAAATTCTCTGACCAAAGCAGCTGAGAGTGGTATGGAGAATACCCACAGCTGGGGTTGGAATAAGGGTGGCCAGCCAAGGCATGGGGCTGTATTTTTTGTTTGGTAAGCTAGCGTCTTATTTTACATCTTCAATTTACTCTTTGTGGTGCAGGTCATTAATTTCTACATGGCTCTTCTGGTGGACCGAAGCAACAGGAAAAAAGGTCCATCAGTCTTCGCTTTTAATACCTTCTTCTATCTCAAACTGTGCTCTGGAGGCTACAGTGCAGTGAAAAGATGGAGCAAAGGAGTGGATCTCTTCACCAAGGACATAATTTTTGTCCCTGTTCACTTGAGCTCTCCTTGGACGCTTGGGGTGAGTCAAACCCAGCTTTTTACTTAGAGCTGGATGGGGAGAAAAAGCCTGCAAGGAAAGTCATCTAGGTTTTGGGCTGTTGGGCCTCACCTGAGGGTGATCTCTTAACAGCAGGTCATAGATGTCAGAAAGAAGAGCGTCAGGCACTATGACTCCCTGGGACAAAATGGCGCCGAGATCTGCCAGGTGTTACTGTAAGTAACCACTCGGCCGCTGCTTTTCCCTTGGGAGTTGGGAGAAGGTTTGGGGGTTTTGCCCCTGGAACATGACCACAGGTTTTCCTGCTTCTGGTCAATAAGGAAACAGAAATGTTGGATTCGCTTACCGCCAGTCGTGTGCCATCGAGTGCTTCCCTGCTCTGGCATCGTCCCCCTCTGCCCTGGCTCTTCACACGCTCTTCCCCTTCCTCGCTTGGCTCTTTCATCCTTGTCCCGTGGGTTCAGCCTCTGTGCTGCAGCGAGCTCTGGGACACGCTCCATCCCCGGGTCTCTGCACCTCTGCTGTTCTGTTCCGCATTTAAAACAAGCAGTAGTCCCTGTTTCCCTCCAGCTTGCCCCAGCCACCTCCCCTCCTGTCCTTACTGTGGGTGATCTGTACTGCTGACGTTCTCCCTCAAGACCAGTGTCTTGTAGCAAGCTTTTGCTGGGACAGCCCCTGGCCTGGGAACTTCCTCGGCCCAAAAGCTTTTGTATTTCCTCTTCCTGGAGCTGCACCTGGTATGTGGGTATTGCAGTTCCTTGCTTGCTTCTCCTGTTCCTCCTCTGACAACACATGATTTGGGAGGTTTCTAAATGAGCTTCTGCTTTTGTAGGAGTCTCCTTCAGCAGCTCGCTTTATGTGGGACTAAATGATGGAGATAAAGAGGATCTTTTGTTCTCTTTGGCTTAAACAGCAAATTCCTGCAAGAAGAAAGCCTGGAGAAAAGAAAGGTGGAGTTGGATTGTTCTGAGTGGACTCTTTGCACCATGGAGCCCCACGTAAGTGAGCGCTGCTTGGGTTTGGAAAGTGAACTGTGGCTCCTTGTCCCGAGGGTCTGAACCTGTCCGAGTTCAGTCCAAGTTATCAGCCCGAAGCTTCTCCTGTCCTTACGGCACCACCTCCAGCTGCGAGCGGAGCGGGAAGCTGAGCTGGGTTTGGACTCTCCAAGCAGAGCCTCTTCTTGCTGGCCCAATGCTCTCTGCTGTTTGGGTCCTTGGGGTTTGTTTAATTAGTCTGCGCCATTCAGGTGAATCTGGCTTTGCCCCCATTCCATAAGTTTTTAAGGATCTGTTGAGCTGTTGTCAGAGACCGTAGGCTGCAAAACTCAGCTCTGGGATGATGATTGATTCAGGCTTGGAGCACAGACCCTGAAGTGTGACAGAGCAGGGGCTGGCGCCAGTGTCCCTCAGGAAGTTCCCTCACAGGGAGAAGCAAGGCCTCAAGCCTTGATTGCAGAGACACGGCGCTGTGCAGAGCTGGGTGTGCCGAGAGCTGGGGGAACCTCCGAGCCTGCGGGGGTGGGAAGCGCATCACGAGCTGGGTCCGGTTAGCGCAGGGCTGGTGTGGGTAACGCCTGCTGCTCGTCCTCTGAGGGAAGGGAACATCCTCTGTCTTCCTCTGCCTTCATCAGGAAATCCCTCAGCAAAAGAAGGGCAGCGACTGAGGGGTTTCCACCTGTGAATGCGCAGACGGCATCTCCCGAGAGGAGCCCATGACCTTTCCTCAGGTGAGTGAAGGTTTTCAACAGCTCCAGAGCTTTTTGCACCAGGATAAAAGAGCCGGGGAGTTAAGGCAGCAGACTGGGGCAGGGGCTGAGCGTTTGTACCTCTCCTTGGGTGCACACTTGCTGGGGTGGGCATTTCGGGGTGGCCTCAGCAGGGCAGAGCTGCATTCCCCGTCCTTAACGAGCCGGGTGTCTGTGCCTCCTTTCCACCCTGACTCCCTACGCTAACGGCTTTCTCTCTCCTCTCTTTGCAGGGACACATGCCAGACTTCTGCAGGAAGATGGTGTGGGAAATAATCCATCAGCAGCTGCTGTGACACGGGCTCTATTGTGATCACCTTGGGGTGATTCATGTTTTAGTTTTTGTTATGAAATGTTCTTTGAATAGGCAGCAAGCACACGACTCCACCCCTTTAGGTTAAAGTTTAGGTTTAGGAGTAGTGGTTAACTTCGTTTTCATTTTACTTGTTTACCCCCCCATTAATTTTGGAGGTAGGAACTCCAGCCTGGGGTTGGTTTTGTTGTTCGTTTGTCTGTTAAATGTGAAAAGATAAATATTTATTTATTTTATTACAATAAATATTTAAATTCTACTAAAAAAGCCGTGCTGGTGTGAAGCACTTTGTTTGGGGATCCAGGTGGTTCTGTGCAAAATTGCAGGGTGCTGCTGGAGAAGGGAGGCTGGAGGTCCTGTGGTCGAGGTGTCGAGGAGGGATCGGCTCTTGGGGGGAAAGATGGGGACGTTGAGGAACTGTTACCCAGGGTTCTGTCCTGGCAGGAGGTGTGTCCTCTGCCCCATGGCTGCTGAACGCTGCGCTGTATCAGATGGGGGACTGTCCCCTCCTGTGGGGTGATCACGGGGGGGGCGACTTGGGTCCTTGGGCTCCTACAAGGTGCTGAGACCACCCTGGGGAAGAAGTGGCCTCATGACTGGGCGAGGAGGTGGGCGCAGGACCCTGTGTCTCATTAGGAAACGTCCTTTTGGAGGTGAGGAGCTGGCGCTTTCCCACACTGAGGGGAGAGCGAGGCTGAGGCGGGGCATGGGCAGGATGCTCGCCACTGGCTTTGCAGGCTGCCTGCCTGTGCAGAAAGGACACAGGGGGCTCAGCATGTGAGTTGGGGTCAGAGCAAGCCCCCTCCATGGCTCTGGGGATGGTGCGTAGCAGGAGCTTGGCCCCCACCTCCCAGCCCAAACCCTGTTCTGGCCTTACCCCAACAGTGTTGCCCTTATGCCCACCCTGCTGGAAGCCACCAGCCCAATTAGTGATCTGCTAATAAACTTTTGGCTTTACTAAGCAGGGAGAGGTGGCTGTGCGATGTCAACCCTTCCCCAAGTCACCAGGTAAAGGGATGCCCCCTGCATCCCCCCACGAAAAAATACCCCCAACCACCTTCATCCTCCCCAGCACCCTGGCAGCACGTGGTGCAGGCAGGGAGACTGCGGGGGGAACCACGACCAACGCGCAGCACTTGAAGGAAAGCAACAGAGAGCAAGCCCAGGCTCGTGGTAGCTGGATCTATTTCTGATTTGGGTCTTTTCTTTTTTGTTTTTCAAACAACACCCCTTTACCCCCCACCCCGGGCTGGGGTGGGCACACACAGACACATCGCCGTAGAAGGACACGCAGCATCGGGCCACGCTGCTCCCCATCCCTCCTCTTTCCTTTGGTTCTTGGATGGTTTGATTGGTTTTTAAATGATGTTTGGATTCTTTTTTTTCTCTTTTTTTCTTTCCTTTTTTTGGCCTTTTTAACCATTTCTTGAGCTCTCTCTGAAGGAACAGCCACCAGCTCTTGGCTGGCAGGAGGAGAGACCATGGCATGGGACACGTGGGATGGTTTCCTTCTCCCACCTTGCTCGAGATCCATTTTTTTCCCAACTTGGGGTTTGTTGTTTTATTAACAAAATAATAAAAAAGAAAAGAAAAAATTAAAAAGCAAAGCACTGCTCCAAGCCTCAGCTTTACAAGGCAGACAAAAAGCTCCGGAAGGGAAACACAAGCTCCAGGTGCGGAGGTACGAAAACCTGAGGTAGTTTCTCTGTGTGTGTGTGTGTTTTCAGGGGAAGGTTGGTTTCTTGGGGGTTTGGGGTTGGTTTTGTTTTCAAATTTCCCCTATTCACTCTCAGGAGGTCACACCGTAGAGAGGAGAGAGCCGCCCCTCTCCTCCGGCACTGCCGGGGGGAGCTCAGCAGCTCCCCCAGCACCCACGGCTGGCCCAGGGCTTTCCGAAGGGAAGCCTCCCGCCCAGCCGGAGGAGAGGACGGACGGCCGGGAAGTGGGGGGACGGAGCCGTGGCTTCGGCCCAGCCGGCCCGGCCCAGCCCGGCGCTGGCGAGGGAGGCCCCGCCCGTGGGGGGGGAGCAGCACCACGCATGCGTGTCCGGCCCTGGCTCCCCCACCCCTTCGCTTCCCTGGGCGCTCCCTCCCCAGACAGGCAGCGGGAGCAGCCAATGAAGGGGCTGCTCCGCACACTCGTGGGAGGGGCGGCTGGGCCGTGCCGGGCGGTGCGTCGCCCAGGCTGGGCGCTTTCCGCAGTGGGCTGCCGGGGCCTCTGTAGCGATGGCTGCTGGGGGCCCTCGGCGCCTTCTTCGCCACTCTCTGCCGCGCTCCCCGAGCCGCCCCTGGCCTTGCCGCTGCTCAAGAGGCCGCCCCCCAGGTCAGCGAGCCGCCCCAACGCCGTAGGGCCGCCCAAGGGCCTCGCCCCGTCCCTGAGTCCCCGCAGCCTCTCGGGGTGCGGCCTGCGGGACCTCTCCCTCCCTCCCGTCTGAGCTGGCCCGGAGCGCAGAGCCTCGGCTGCGTCTCCTCGGTGTTAGAGCCCAGGGCGGGAGCGGAGCTCGGTGTCCCCCCGCCCCGAGAATGCCCCTGTCAAACCCGCCCCCCCCTCCCGTTGGCTTTTCCGTCTGGGAAGCGGGGAGTTTGAAAAGAACCGGCCCTGGGAGCGTGTGCGGGGAAGGAGCAGAGGGCTCTGTGTGTGTGTCTGTGTTTCTGTGTGTGTGTGTATCCAGCGGGTGGAGGGGAGTCCCAGCGTAGGGCATGTGGAGAAACAGGGATGCCTTCCCAGGTGTTAACGGTTGCCAGTATCCCGGAGCTCTCAGTACAGGCACTGCTGGCTGTCAGGGCCCGATGTGGGCGGGAGACCCGGCTTCCCTTAGCAACCCAGCGCTGGGAATGGCGGGCGAAGCGGTTCCAGGGAAACCGCGTTTGGCGGCTTCAGCTGCTCTCCCGCTGCAAAGAGGTTTCCCATCAGCGCTGGCTGGTACGGGCTGTGAGGTGGCAAAGGTGTTCCCAGGTCCCCTGCGTGAGTCCTTGCACAGAACTCTCAGAAGGGAATTATCCCACTGTGGCAGGATAATTAGCAGTGCCTTGGCTGGGAGAGGCGGGGGATACTCTGGGGTGGCTGTGTGTGTGTCTGGGATGATCCTGGGGCAGCTTGGAAGGGGAACTACAGCAATTAGCTTTGGAAGTTTGCTTGTGGGAAGCTCAGCCGTGGTTGTAAATCCCTGTTCTGTGTGTTCTTTCCTCAGCTGCCTGCGGAACATCCTGACGGGCAGGAACCACAACAGGAACCAGGTGCCACCCATGACACAGGTAGTTCACAGCCCCGGTTCTTGTGAGGTTTGGCATCCCTGGGAAAACTGAGGGGTGTCTGAAACTGCAGAAGGGTGTGCAGCTTGGAATGAATCCCACTGCTTTGGGATTAAGGAGGTGGGCTGCCATGCAAATGGCAGTGCTAACCCCCTCTGAAATCACACTCTCATGTGGCTTGCCTTTGTTGTTTAGATGATGCCGTCTCTGGACATGATGAGGAGGTTGATGAGGTTCCTGCTCTGGTGACTTTACCATCAAAAAAAGGAAGGAAACGCCAGGCTTCTGTCAGCGAAGCCGCTCCAGGAGCAGCGTCTGCAGGAGAGGTTAGCAGAGATTTTCCCGAACCTGTGCAGCCGTAGGTGGTTCTTTTCCCTTTACAGCAGGTGCCTCTTGTGTACTGGATTTGCCTTGCTCGGGTTTGCGTGCTCTTCTCTGGCATGTGGAGCTGAGGCAGGAGCACCCAAAATATGTGACCTTGTGAGAACAATCACCCGCTTTCTCTGGATAAAGCCCTCTGCTCGGTTCGGTATCCACCGGTCCCGGAGAGGATTCCCCCTAGGACTCTGGCTCTGTACAAACGAGTCACGAGCTGCTTGACCCCTTAGTTTGGTTTGGAGGTGCAGTGTTGTCCCTGAGAGCACCGTTGACTCTTTGTACAAAACACCTTTCTGAGGGGCTCAGCTCTCCCCGAGCCAGAGTCAGGGCTGAACTCCGGAATGCTGAGAAGCTGCCCGAGGGAAACTGGGCAGGAAGCCTGAGGGGGTTTAATCCCTGCGCGTAGGAGAGCGCCTATTAACAGTCAAAGTCAAAGGGCAGCGTGCTGGTCAGAGATCCTGCAAAGATCCTTCTGCTGCGCTCTGAGCCAGCAAATCCCAGTGCCCAAGTCGGACCAGAGCTGCCTCCATTTCTGGAAGTTTCCGCTGGCTTGGGCTGGTGTTCAGGTTAAACTCAGGGCAGTGCTTTGCCTGTTTCTGTTTCAGACTCAGGCCCTTTCTTCTCAGCCTGCAGTGAAAAGACCCAGAAGTTCTGTGCTGGAGGAAGAAATGGTGCAGACTGGTCAGGCTGCCGTGCAGTCGTGAGCTTGTTTGTCCTGCGCTCTTCCTGGCGTGTGGGGCAGCTCTCCCCCTCGGCTCACGTACGGGTTGTGGCGGCATCGCAGCTCGGGAGCGTCTGGCAGTGCTGGAGTGGGAACTCAGTTTCTTCCCTGCGTCCCTGCGCTGCTGCTGGGTCGGGGCCGGGCGTTTAGCTCGTCATCTCAGTCCCGGAGCTGCCTTGGATGCAGCCAGCTCCAGCTGCGACACGGCCGCTGCCAGCTGGCCAGAAGGAAATTGGCTGGATTTGAGGTGTTCGATCCCCAGAACCCTTTTTGGGTTTGAATTTGGGGGTCAGCCTGGTGATACCTCGTGCCAAGGGCAACGTGCTGCAGTTGCCAATAAGAAATTCTGAGACTGTTCTAAAGTAACAGAACACAGGGAATGTGGCAAGGTAGGGGAGAAAGGAAGCATTGACCTTTGGGGAAGCTCTTCACCGTAACCTCATCAACCTCCTCAGATCCCTTTTACAGTGAGTGATGGCTTGTGCTCTTCTCTCCTAGATGAAATGCCTTGTGGGACTCCCTTGGGCAATGGAACACTCTCCATCTGGGAGAAGACAGCTCCTTGTGCCAGGTAAAACCCTTCTGTTTGCTTGGACTTTCTCGGGATGAGCTGTGGAGAGGAGCTCTGTGGAGAAGGACCTGGGGGTCCCGGTAGATGACAGAGTGGCCATGAGCCAGCAGTGTGCCCTGGGGCTGAGAGAGACAATGGGATCCTGGAGGGCATAAAGGGGAGTGTGGCCAGCAGGTCACAGGAGGGGATCCTCCCCCTCTGCTCTGCCCTGGTCAGGCCCCACCTGGAGGATTGTGTCCAGTGCTGGGCTCCCTGGGATAAAAAAGCCAGGGATCTCCTGGAGAGAGTCCAGAGGAGACTATGGAGATGCTGAAGGGCCTGGAGCATCTCCCCTGTGAGGAAAGGCTGAGTGAGCTGGGGCTGTTCAGCCTGGAGAGAAGAAGACTCAGGGGGGACCTTACTAATGTTCATCAATATCTGAAGGATGGGATGCAGGGAAATGGCCAGTCCCTTTTCAGTGTCTGTGGGGACAGGACAAGGGGCAATGGCTGCAAGTTGGAGCATAGGAAGTTCCACACCACCATGGGGAAGAACTTTTCCCCAGTGAGGGTGAGGGAGCCCTGGGACAGGCTGCCCGGGGGGGTGTGGAGTCTCCATCTCTGGAGAGATTCCAGCCCCGTCTGGATGCCGCCCTGTGCAATATGAGCTGGGGAGCTGCTTTGGCAGGGGGTTGGACCCCAGGAGCTCTCCAGGTCCCTTCCAACCCCTGGGATTCTATGATTCTTCTCTGAAAGTTTTGCTTTCCATTTCATTCCTGAACTTCCTCTGTGCTGCCCAACATTTGTCTCTGTCTGCACAGGGATGTTTTTCCAAGGTTTCCTGGGCCGCTATCCTAAGGGAGGTGAATCTTCAGTAGCTTTTTATTTTCCCTTCCTCCCCTCCCAACTAGAGAAGATTTGTATTTTTTTCTCTGGGAACATGAAATGTAAGGTAAGCACAGGGAATGCCAGGATTTTCTCTCTTCCTTTCCACCTCCCCTGGTCCTTCTTGCACAACTTGGAGGAAGTTTTCTCTTTGGGGTACACTAAGGTGACAAATTTGACTGCTGCCCCTCTGGTCTGCCCGAGTTCAGAGTCGCCAGCTGAGTATGAAGGGCCTCTGCACAGAAATGCCCACTGTGTTTTGTGGTGACACCAGTGCAGGATGTTTCTGTCCAGGGATTTAACAGTCTCATTCTACTTTAGGTATTTCTATTGCTTTAGCTGTGGCTCCCCGCTCACATGTAGACAGTTGTGTAGGAATAAACTGTCTCCTTTCTGGTGCACTGATATGTGTCAATACCAAATGCTGTGCTGATAAACATTGTGTTTCTTCTTTATTGTTTTTTCCTGCACCAAAGTGCTCCAGCCTTCCCCTCTGCTCCAGCCTTCTCCCCTGCTCCAGCCTTGTACAGTGCTCCAGTCTACTCCATTGCTCAAATCTACTCTGGAGTTAAATCACACCCCAGTCTTCCATCTGAGTGCCATGTGCCATCCTACTACTGCTGTGTGCCATCCTACTGCTGCTGTGTGCCATCCTACTCTGGTGTTCCACCCTTGCTCCATCTCCCATCATTGTTCAGTCTTTTTGGTTAAAGTTTAGGTTTAGGAGTAGTTGTTAACTTTGTTTTGATTTTACTTGTTTACCCACCTCCCCCCTTAATTTTGGAGGCAGGAACTCCATCCTGGGGTTGGTTTTGTTGTTTGGTTTTTTGTCTGTTAAATGTGAAAAGAGAAAAATTTATTTATTTTATTACAATAAATATTTAAATTCTATAAAAAAAGCCGTGCTGGCATGAAGCTCTTTGTTTGGGGAGCCCAAAGGGTGGGGGGTGAATGGAACAAAATCCAGCTGGAGGCCGGTCATGAGTGGCGTCCCCCAGGGCTCAGTCCTGGCTCCAGTCTTGCTCAACATCTTTATCAATGACCTGGATGAAGGGATTGAATGTCCCCTCACAGAATCACAGAGCTGTAGGGGTTGGAAGGGACCTCAAGAGATCATCGGGTCCAACCCCCCTGCCCAAGCAGTGTCCCTAGGACAGGTCGCGCAGGTATTCTCTCTCCATCTCACCCCAGACCCTCGTTAAGTGTTTGACCTGAAGAGATCATTGGAAAGTAGCCTAGGAAGAAGCATGGCTTTGTCATCTGCGTCCCATCCCTTTGTGCTGGGATAAAAAACCCACTAGGAACAGTTCCTCTCTGTCCTGTGAGTAGCAAATACTGTGACAGCCTCTGTCCTCACATACACAACAGGTATGGTGCCCACAGAGGACAGCACGTGTCTCAAAGCATCTCCTCTGCAAGCCCTACACCGGGGATCGAGCTCCCTAGGTACAGCTGGGCACAGGACGGTGCTGAGAAACCTCCCTCCCACCACTCTCCCTGACTCTGGGCCTTTGGGTCATGCAGAGTCCTGGGAAACACGAAGTGTTTGAAGCACGTTTGCACCCAAACACACTCCCTTCCTGGGTGTCCTCGGGCAGAGATCAACCTGCTTAAAATAAACAGCCAAGGAGCTCTTATCCAAGGGGGCAAAAAAAAACCCCTCTAGGAAGTGTTAGTTTTATTTATATATAAATATTTATATTTATAGATATAGACAGTGAGAGGGAGACTGTGGTTTATGCATGCTGTGATGCCATGGCACTGGCTGAGGTGCTCAGAGCAAGAGTCCCTCAATGATTTAACTGCCCCAGCGCCATCCCCAAGAAGGTAACGACACAAATCAAGCGGCTCTACGTGCACATACAGCTAACGACAGGCAGAAACAACCCACCCCACCATGTAAGGAACAAAAATACACAAAATGTGAGGCTAGAGAGAATCTTCTCCAGCCTCTGTCTCCTGGGAGCGGATGCTGGGAAGGCTCAGAACGAGAGGAGGGGAAGAGGGGGAAAAAAATACGGGAATACTCAATCCAGGGGTAGAGGCTGTTGCCTTGCAAGGGTATTTCCTGATAGCATTGAGTTCATGCCTGGCTACCTGGGAGCCTTCACCCTGAAAAACAGCGGGTCAGCTTTGCACTCCAGACTTCCTTTCCCATCTCTCCCCATTCATTTAAGGCACAAACATATTTACAGTTTCAAACAAAAGCTTTTCACGTCCCAAGAATCGGACAGAAGGCCTGTAACATTCTGCCACACCAGGAAGATCTGGATGTAAATCAGCCATCTGGCACCAAACAAGGACACCCCTCGACCCCACCTTCGGTCCTGACAGAAACAAACAGAGGACTCGAAGCCCAGAAAACAACTTCCCTTATTTTGAGGTTACTTAATTGTAGGAGAATTGATGAATAGCAACAATTGCATCCAAAACTTGAACCATCAGCTTCCCCTCCTCAGCCCAGCAGTGCAAACTGGTCGAGCACTGTAACGCTGGAAGGATTGAAGAGCAGTGGGAACAGGTCTGCAGAGCCCTGCCCCGGGGCTGAACACAGAATACAAGAGAGCATGCAGCATGTTCACATGAAAGGCTTTCCCCTCACAGTGAAGTGGGACATGCAGAAGAGAGCAGGTTCTCAGGACTCCATCCCTCAGTCAGTTTGCAGATGACACTGAGCTGGAGGAAGTGTTGATCTGCCTGAGGGTAGGGAGGCTCTTCAGAGGGATCTGAACAGACTGGACCGATGGGCTGAGACCAATGGGATGAGGTTTAACAAGGCCAAGTGCAGAGTGCTGCACATGGGGCACAACAACCCCATGCAGTGCTACAGGCTGGGGGGGACTGGCTGGAGAGCTGTCAGGCAGAGAAGGACCTGGAGGTGTTGGGTCACTGCAGGCTGAATATGAGTCAGCAGTGTGCCCAGGCAGCCAAGAAGGCCAATGGCATCCTGGCTTGTATCAAAAGCAGTGTGGCCAGTAGGTCTGGGGAAGTGATTGTGCCCCTGTACTGGGCACTGGTGAGGCTGCACCTCGAGTGCTGTGATGAGTTTTGGGCCCCTCACTACAAGAAAGACATGGAGGTCCTGGAGCGAGTCCAGAGAAGGGCAACCAGGCTGGGGAAGGGGCTGGAGAGCAAACCTTACAAGGAGCGGCTGAGGGAACTGGGGTTGATTAGTCCTGAGAAGAGAAGGCTGAGGGGGGAACTTCTCACTGCCTACAATTACCTGAATAGTGGTAGTAGAGAGGTGGGCGATGGTCACTTCACCCAAGAAACAGGTGATAGGATGAGGGGGAACAGACTCAAGCTGTGCCAGGGCAGGGTTAGATTAGACATTAGGAAAAAATTCTTCACCAAAAGGGTTATTGGGCATTGGAACAGGTTAAGTCACCAACCCTGGATGTGTTTAAAAGACAGTTAGACAAAGTGCTTGGGAATATGGTTTAGCAGAGGACAGGTATGGTTGAGCTCAATGATCTCAAAGGTCTTTTCCAACCTAGTGATTCTGTGATCCCCTTGGGCTTTCCAAAACCCAGACATGCAGGGATGGAGAGGATGGGCAAGGAGGTAAAGGGCCTAGAACAGACTGCCTGGGACAAGACAAGACACCGTACCAGAGCTCGTGGACACTCACTCAGTGCTGCATCTCACTGCCCTGGAAAGCAAAAAGAAGAATATTAGATCAGCAGGGACAACTTGTCATCCCATGACAGCTACTGCAAGAGCAAAAAGAGCTTGTGAGGATCAATACCTGAACAGCTCCCTGCCAGCCTGGTCACATACAGTACCTTGTACACAGGACTTCGGGCCTGGCAGAGGGATCAATCCCACACTGATGTCCCTGAGCTGCCCCCCACTCCCAGACACATTGCTTTGGGTTTTCCCACACCCAAGAATGCCAAGATGGAGAGGACAGGCAAGGAGGTAAAGGGCTGGACACAGAGAACTCGGGACAGGACCCCGTGCCTTGTCAGAGTAAAGGGGACTCACCCAGTGCTGCATCTTGTTCACCTGGAAAGGAAAAGCACTATTTAATCAGGGAGGACTTTGGCTTAAAAAGGAGGAGGCAGAGCTCAGGCAGAACTCAAATGGCTGTTTGGGTAATGCAAAAATGCCCCCCAAAGCACAGGAATGGTTCCATCCTCACATCCTATGGCTGGTGATCAGGGCATCTGAGCAGAGGAGAGGGTTCACCCTGTGCTGGTCTCTCTGAGCTGCCCACACTGCCAGGAACACTGGCTTGGGCTTTTCCAGACCCAGGGATGCAGGGATGGAGAGGATGGGCAAGTAGGGAAAGGGCCATGCACAGAACGCCCAGGACAGGACTGCACACCATGCTAGAACTCATGGACACTCATCCAGTGCTGCATCTCCCTTCCCTGGAAAGCAAATCCAAAAAGCAATGTGTGATCAGAGGGAACAACTACTCACCCCAGAGCTGCTTCTGCAGGAGCAGGCAGAGATTAGGCAGATCGCCCGCTCCTTCTTTTGGGGGAGGAAGACAAGACTGCCTTGCTCCCAGGAATGACACCCTGACAGACTGTCCTCCCACCCACCACACACCATGTCCTTTTCCCCTTTCTTCATTTGCCCAAAGAGCTTTTTCATGTAGTAAAACATCCTTAGTGCACAAACATACCTTTCCTTCTCCACAGAGAAGCACTGTGGCCAAGAAACCCCACGGAGATCATGAGGAGCACAGCCAGGCCGCTCACCCAGGGTCAGGCATGGTGGGAAAAGGGAGCTGAGAAACAAACACATCCCCAGGAAAAGGGACAGAATTACCCTCCATTCTGTGGGGAGAAGGACCAAGAGACTAACTCCCCAACCCTCGTCCTGGAAGCCCTGGCCTCAAGGGGACAGAGTCCTCTCACCCCCTGGAAACACCAATGCCACCCTGAAGCACATGAGGCTCAGGTTCTCTTGTGCCCTACGACTAGTCAAAAGGTGTGCACCCCTCCTGTGCCCCTACACCCCCACACTGCACCCCAAGCCCAGGACTTGCTTCAAGCAACGCAGCAAACCCCTGCCCTGCTCCAGTGCTGCAGGGGCTGGCTGCAGCCATCACTCCAGGGGTGCACAAGGATGTGGCCTGCTTCTGGTCAAGGTGGTTGTTCCTGACCACACAGGACCATCTCCCATCTATCCCTGTCACCACGATGACGTCTTCAGTGTCAAACAGACCCCCTGCATGAGGGGAAGGTCTCTGGGAAACAGGGGAGACATTGTCTGTCTGGGTCTTTCCACAGAACCTACAGTTGTGGAACCATCCAGCCGATCGACACAGCACCTGGATGCCTCTGCCCCCATAACCCTCCAGAGAGAGCTGAGGGCCAGAGCCTGTGGCTGGGAAAAGAAAAGCCTGTGTTTGGGGTCAGCTCAAAAGCCACAGCCACATCCAGTAGCAGACCCATCACAGGTCCCACTGGGGCTGTGGGCCTGGCCACCAAACTGACCCCAACTTTCACAAGAACCACAGAGTGTTGGTGCCAAATGGCCCCAGATCTCCGCCCAGAATTCCAGCAGAGCAAGAGTGAGCTGTGGAGCTTCATTGCCTCAGAGCAGTGTCTGCACCAACTCCTCTTTGTTCAAGAAGCTCCAAAGCTTCCAGACAATGTCCCAGGTCACCTGCAGCACAAAGGGATGGGACAGACGCCTTGGAGGGAGACACAATCCCAGGGACACCAGGACCACCCCCTGGAAATGCTGCAGCGACTACCGTCCTGTCACCTCCAGATACATCAGAGCTTCTCTGGAAGATGCACCATCTGTCACACTGCATGTATAATATCCATCATCAGAGGGTCTCAACCCAGAGCTTCCCAAGTCCAGGCTTCCACTAAGAGACCATCTCTGTCCAACTCTGTCCTCCAAACATAGTCCTCAAACTGCTCCCTGTACAGATCCTCCCCACTTCAGTAGTGGGCACTGTTTCAGAGAGGTTAGCTTGGTGTCCTGGTTCTGGCCAGGACAGGGTTAACTTCCCCAAGCAGCCAGCACAGGTGAGTTGCCCTGGGCCCGTTTTTCACACCAACTGACATCCTGCCCCCTTAAAAAGGGGCTGGTTGGGCAGGGGCCATCATCACTGCTCCAGGGCAGTCTGAGTGCCCAGCTGTAGGGTCAGTCCTCCCATCAGTGCAATGCTCAGTGTTCCTGTCTGGTCGGGCTGGTAGTGCTCTGTAATGTCACTGGGTGTCACTGCTGCCCAGCTGGAGAACCTAACTGCAAAAGCACATTATGTAGATGCCCACAAACCCAAGAGCCAAGCCACTGAAGAACATCAAAACAACCAGCAGGTCAATCAGGCTGCTAAGATTGAAGTGGCTCAAGAAGACCTGGATTGGCAACGTAGAGGTGAATTATTTATAGCTTGTGGATTTGACCATGGACACTATCTCACAGGTATGAATGTGAAACACGTGCCTCCATCAAGCCAGACAAGGGGTTAAAGCCTCTGTGGTGTGGAGGACGATGGCTGAAATACATGTATGGAGAGGCCAGGCAGATGGATTCCATCACTCTTCCTCAGACACACCAAGGCAAGTGGTGTGTGCTCACTGTGGTAGAAGCAACCACTGGCTGGCTAGAAGCTTCTCCTGTGTCCCATGCCATCACCCGGAAGACCATCCTGGGTCCTGAGAAGCCAGTCCTCTGATGACATGTAACTCCAGAAAGAATCAAGTCAGACAATGGGACTCACTTCTGGAATAATCTCATAGACACCTGGGCCATAGAACACAGCATCGAATGGGGATATCATAGACCCTGCCATGTGGCAATAAATCTGGGTGGGCCACAAACCCACTGGTCTCAAGATACGTTGCTACAATTCCCCCTTCTTGTTTATGGACCAGCCAGATCTTTGCGAAAAACATTCTCCACCCTGCAAGACATACCCACTTGGACATACAGGGCAAAAATAGCACTAGGGCAAAAAGAACTAACAGAAACATAAGTCCTTATGAAATAGGGGCAATAAGTACTTAGAAAATATAGTCATAGAACGTAGTCACGTAACTATATAGTTTGAATAAAACAACTAATGGAGAAAGAAGCCTGTTTTTCTTTGCTGGACAAAGGGCTTGCTTTGGCTAGCAAGAACATGAATTACATCCAGACCGATGAGTTATACGTCGCTAAAGGAAAACAGAGGGTTACCAAGGACAGGAATGAGCTCAGACTGGTAAAAGCACTGCAAGCTTGCAGGATCGCCGCATTCCAGCCATAGATACAGACTGGGAGAAGAGCTTCTCGAGAGCAGCCCTGCTGAGAAGGACTTGGGGATTCTGGTGGATGAGAAACTTAACATAAGCCAGCAGTGTGCTTTTGCAGCTCGCAAGACCAATGGTATCCTGGGCTCCATCAGCAGAGGGGTGGCCAGCAGGGACAGGGAGGTGATTGTCCCTATCTACTCTGCCCTCCTGAGGCCCCAGCTGGAGTACTGTGTCCAGATCTGGGGCCCCCAATACAAGAAGGATGTGGAATTGTTGGAGAGGGTTCAGAGGAGAGCCACGAAGATGATTAGAGGGCTGGAGCACCTGCCCTACGAAGAGAGGCTGAGGGAGATGGGCTTGTTCAGTCTGGAGAAGAGAAGGCTGTGGGGGGACCTCACTGCAGCCTTCCGGTGCCTGAAGGGAGCTTATAAGCAGGAGGGGATTCAACTTTTTAAAAGGATAGACAATGACAGGACAAGGGGGAATGGATTAAAACTAAAGGAAGGAAGGTTTAGATTAGATATTAGGGGGAAGTTTTTTACAGAAAGAGTGGTAAGGGGCTGGAACAGGCTGCCCAGAGAGGGGGTGGATGCCCCGGCCCTGGAAGTGTTCAAGGCCAGGTTGGATGGGGCCCTGGGCAACCTTGTGTAGCTCCAGGCCTGAGATTGGTGGCCCTGCCTGTGGCAGGGGGGTTGGAACTCTCTGATCCTTGGGGTCCCTTCCAACTCAGATCATTCTATCATTCTATGATTCCAGAACCACCGAAGGCCCTTGCCCACAATTATTGGAAGAATCTGCGCAAGTGCCAAGGACTGATTAGCTAATTAGCATACGAAGCGGGAGTGGGCAGGTTTAGGTGATTAATATGTACAGGTGTCAATTGAATATTCACTATTTCACTGTATAAATGTGGGACGGTCGCTACTTCGGGGCGCACGTTTTTTTGGCGGAATGATCCCCCGTGCATCTGCATGCAATAAACACACCTACTGTATAACTCCCCAGTTACAGAGTCTATTTCCATACATCAGTTTTTGGTGACCCAGATGGGACGATTTCTGTTTGCCTGAGGGCCCAGCTGCAGAGGGGACGCCCCTAGGTGCGCCTCGAGAGATTTCCTCGAAGGAGCCTCCCCTTCCCAGCTGTTCACCCGGGAGCAGAAAAGAAACCCCTGGATCTACGGACCAAAATGGTATGTTTGGAAACAGGGCTGCTGGTAAGACGCACGGAGACGTCCGGCGTGCAGCGTAGTCCCTGGGAGGAAAGGTACCTAAGGGGAGGTTTGCTGACCAAAGGGTGGCCGCTAGCGATCTTGAGGGCAGATCGAGCAAACTCAAGGCTACAAATAAATTCCTTTAAAAGTTTAGGAAATTCCGTGTCAGGAAAGAGGGAAACAGGGGAGTGGGAGAACTCCTGCCTGTTGCACAGGAGACGGGTTTGATTCCCAAAGGGAGTTGCTGCTCTGGTGGCACTGATTGATTGGTATCGACTTTGGATATTGGTACAAGGAGCTGTGTTTTGAAAATTGGTTTGGATTTGACAAACTGTTTGTGTGAGTGAAATGAGTTAAGTCTGGTGTGAGTGGTGAGTGGCTGAGCTGCAGCATATCTGTGACAGATTTATGGTTTGTTTTTGTTTGGTGTAATCAGTTTTGAACTGAGAATGTATTACAAAAAAACCCCATATAATTCTCTTTAGTATTACTGGAGAAATACTGATTTGTGATTTGCAAACTAGAAAGAATATTAGAGGTGGAAATGCTAAACTGGGTTTCAAATTATAGTAAAAACTTTATACCCCCTTCTGGGGAACAAGAGTCAGAGGGAGGGTCACCCCACCTCAAACGGGAGGATCGGGATTACACAGCATCCAGCAGAGCTATTCTGCATTAGCTTGTGATTTGTATACTAGATAGAGACCAATGTGCCTGGGGTAAGGAAAAAGGGGGCACTGGAAAAATCAATGTGCAGAAAAATGCAGAGAAAAGGGGGGTAGACAAAGGAAGAAACCTATAGTGGCAAATGCTGAAGACTGATGGGGACCTGGGGGATCTACCTGAGTGGATCCACTGGTTATACCAAAGCTGGGGGAAAACCAAAAACAAGTAGAATTTTTAGTAGATACAGGAGCAACATTTTCTGTTTTAAATCAGGCATTAGTACCAGTAAGTAATGACTGTGTGGTGGCAAAAGGGGCTATTGGCCAACATGAAAAGGCATATTTCTGTGAACTCTTGAAATTTAACCTTGGGAAACAGGTGGGAATTCACAAATTTCTGTATGCCCAATTCCCCAAAAGTACTCTTGGGAAGAGATTTATTAGAACAATTGGAAGCCATACTTAAATTTGAAAAAGGGAACATTACTCTGGAGGTAAACTATCAGCAATATATACAAATAATGAGTTTATCATTAACTAACATTCCCACAGAAGGAAAAATTAGCGAAGACATCACAGATCAAGTATATCCATGAGTTTGGGGAATCAACCGATGTACCTGGGAGAGCAAAAATGCTCCACCTGTGGAGGTAAAACTCAAAGAAGGATAACAGCTGGTAAGAATTAAACAGTATCCCCTGAAGAGAGAAGACAGGGAAGGAGGTTGGCCAATAATCAAAACTTTTTTACAGCTAGGATTGCTAAGAGAATGTGAGTCCAATTTTAATACTTCTCTACTACCTGTCCACAGACCCGACAGGTCATATCAAGTGGTGCAGGGCTTACGAGCTATAAATCTAACTGTATTAACACCTGACCTAACCTGGTTTACTGTTTTAGACCTGAAAGATGCTTTCTTTTGCCTCCCTCTCCATGAAGCCAGCCAGAAAATTTTTGCTTTCGAATGGGAACATCCCAAAAGTGATCGAAAGACCCAGCTCAGATGGACGGTGTTGCCGCAGGGGTTTAAAAATAGCCCCACAATTTTTGGGAACTAGTTAGCAAAAGACTTGGAATCATGGAAACCACCATCAGAAGAAGGAAAGTGCTGCAATATGTAGATGACCTTCTTATTGCAACTAAAACCAAAGAATCCTGCATCACTTGGACGGTGAGTCTGTTAAATTTCTTGGGGTTACAGGGGTATTGTGTCTCTAAGAAAAAGGCACAGGTGGCGTTACAACAGGTCACGTACCTGGGGTATGAGATCAGTGCTGGACAATGGATCCTAGGACAAGCCCGGAAAGAGGCCATATGCCAAGCCCCCTGACCACGAACTGTAAAGGAACTACGGACATTCCTGGGCATGACGGGGTGGTGCCGACTTTGGATACGTGACTATGGTCTGCTTGTTAACCCACTATATTCCCTGATAGCAGCTAACCAGAAAGATCTCCAGTGGGATGCTGAGTCAGATCAAGCTTTCCATCAGCTGAAGAAAGCCCTGATGTCTGCACCAGCATTAGGACTTCCTGATGTAAGTAAGCCATTTTTTCTATTCTCCCACAAAAAAACAGGGAATAGCACTAGGAATACTGGCACAAGATTTGGGACCATACAGATGTGCATTAGCGTACTTCTCCAAACAGATGGATGCCACTGCAAAAGGGTGGCCCAGCTGCCTGAGGGCAGTAGCAGCTGTCATTCTAAACATCCAAGAAGCCCGAAAGTTCACCCTGGGCCAGAAAATGACTGTCCTAGTTTCCCACACTGTATCCGCAGTCCTTGAGGCAAAGGGAGGGCATTGGCTTTCCCCACAGAGGTTCCTGAAATACCAAGCTATAATGGTTGAACAAGATGATGTTGAAATCATGACCACAAATATCATCAACCCAGCTTCATTCCTCGATGGGAACATCGGGGAACCAGTGAGAATTGGAAACAACTGAGGCCACGTACTCTAGTTGCACGGATCTTAAAGATGTCCCTATGGACGGAGCCGAACATTGGTTCACCCATGGGAGCAGCGATGTGTTAAATGGAAAGCAACATTCCGGATATGCTGTTACCACTTCCGAAAGGGTAATAGAGTCCGGGCCGTTACCAGCCAACATCTCAGCCCTAAAGGCCGAGATCAGCCCAAAAGGCTGAGATCATAGCTCTCACCCGAGCCCAGGGAAAGACTGTAAACATCTGGACTGACTCTAAATATGCCTTTGGGGTGGTACATGCTCATGGAGCAGTGTGCAAAGAAAGAGGACTGTTAAATTCTCAAGGAAAAACCATCAAACACGCAGAAGAAATTTTGAAACTCATGAATGCAGCCCAACTTCCTAAAAACTTGGCAATTATGCACATTAAGGCACACCAGAAAGTGAGCACAGAATTGGAAAGAGGAAATGAGCTGGCAGACAGGGAAGCAAAACAAGCAGCCAGAAAAACAATCAAGGTAGAGGGTGCGCTAATACCTGACCTAAAGGGATCATATAATGAGGAAGGGTGGGCTATAACCCCACATGGGAAGGTAGTGATCCCTTCCTACATGATATGGTCAGTAGTCTGAGAAGAACATAGAAAAAGGCACTGAGGGGCAGAAGCCCTATATCAGAAACATAATAGCGCAAAGCCTATACACTACAGTTAGACAAGTACCTCAACAATGTGATCTTTGTCTCCAGACTAAGCCTAAGGTTGTAAAAGGGCCAAAATTTGGAAAGATCAGAAAAGGAAATGGTCCGGGGCAACATTGGCAGTTTGATTTCTCAGAACTCCCTAGAAAAGGGGGTGTCGATATCTAGTAGTAATAATTGATACCTTTTCAGGCTGGCCAGAAGCTTTCCTGTGCAGAACTGCTAAGGCCAGGGAAGTAACCAAAGTACTACTCCAAGAAATAATACCCAGGTTCGTAGTCCCAGGGGTGATGTCCTCGGATAGAGGACCACAGTTTGTGTCTAAAATAGTGCAACAGATTAGCCACCATCTAGGAATAGATTGGCAATTACACACCCCATACTGACCACAGTCAAGTGGCCAAGTAGAGAAAATGAATCATCTAATCAAACAACGGACTGTCAAATTGGGTCAAGAAACAAATCTAAATTGGCCTCAGTCTTTACCCCAGGCTCTTCTATGGATACAAACCAGACCAAGAGCAAAAGAAGGGCTCAGCCCATCTGGGGATGTTATATGGACAACCCTACGGGGTGCAAAAAGGAACATCTTCACAAATTGGTGATGAAATAATGACTTCCTATATGGTGTCACTAAACAAACAATTAAAAAGAATTGAAAAGCGGTAGGGGTCTGGATGGGCCTGTTCATGATATACAACCAGGGGACTATGTATATGTTAAGTCTTTTGCAGAAAGAACCTTGGAACCACAGTGGACCAGACCTTTTCAAGTCTTCCTCACCACCTACACGGCAATCAAGGTTGAGGGACAGAACTCCTGGATTCCCCACACCCGGATTAAGAAAGCCCCTGCAACTTCATGGAAAGTAACTCCAGACAACAAAGGATTGAAACTTAAACTTGTTTGGACAAATGAGAGTAGGAACAAAGTTGGTAACAAGTAAGTGAACAAAAACGGTTGTGGACCCACCATATGGGAAGGGCACCACACCAAATAATATCAAAGAAAAGAAACCAGGAAAATATAAAATTCATCCTAATCTCTTTATGGTACCTGTACTAATCACCTAGAACAATAATGTAGGCAGTAACACTGAATTTCCTAACTGTTGTGTTTTGGCTCAATTGTGGCTGTGATAAGTGTGGTCGTCCTTTCAAACTGCAATACACAAGTCCAGTCTGAGAAACTATGTTTTTCACGGTTGTAATCATAATTCAAAATCGGGAGAGAATCTTTTTTGATTGAGTGGCCACAGTTTCAAGCTTACATCAGGTATACTGGGTCCATGGGAAAATATTCTGCTCGAGAAAATTTCAATCTGTGTATCGTGGTTATGCATGGAAATCAAGTATATACGAGGGAAGAATGGAGCAGGGATATAGAACAGGAAATCTATCAACTTCAGGGGACTATAGGGAAAGAATTCAGAGCAGGTTATTGAATGGTTAATGGAACCACCCATAAAAGGGCATCCCAAATCACTGTATCAGTTGTTCCTACCTATAAGAGCACCAAGATCTATACTTTTGAGGAACAAGATTGTTGGCATAACTTCACCCTAGCACAGATCATTAAAGTGGTTTGTCTTTGGGCTCATAATACTATTGGACTTTTATTTGAATTTGAAAAAGAGGCCATCAGAAGGCCAGCTACAACAAAAGGTCCTGCTAAAACATCTATAAAATTGGCCCATATGTAATCAAAACACAGGACAATAACAGGTACTATTTAACCCAGAATGGTCTCTTAAAAGCTCATGATCACTGTGCCCCAGGCGTCCTCCAACCTTCACATCCCCCTCCAGGCCTTTTCTGTTTACAAACAAGTCCAGCAGGGCACCTTCCCTTGTGGGTTCATGTGGAAAATCGACGGGGAGACAGCCACATCAAATGATGTCCAGCAAGCCTCAACTTTATTCGGTTACACATCGCACTTTTATGGTTACAATAATTAGCTTATGCATATTGCAAAAATTGAGCTCATCATTGGTCCAAGATAAAAGAACATCTGTGCCCCTGTTGGCACATACTCCGAATGCCTATGGCTTCTTCCCCCGTGCTCAGTTCTTCTTTCCCATACTTTACTATCTTAAAGATATAACGTCTTTGTTACATCCACCACGTTTCTCACGTCCTTACTGCTTGACCAATTTCACTGTACCAAGCTCATGGCCTTTGGCCACCAGCCATGATTCCACAAAACTCTCTACACTTCCCCCGTTTTCTTTTTGGGCCAAAAGGTTGGTTTGCCACATTTTTTGGACCAAGCGATTAACCATTCCTTGCAAACAATTAGTTCGTTTATTCTCCAGAGCAGCGTGATTCTATACTCTATAGCAAGCTTAACAAAGCATGGCTGGGAGCCACGGGGGAGAGGGAAGCGAGAACAGTGAAGGCAATAGAGTGGATACCTGTGCAAGGCCTGTATCTCATCTTGTCTCAGAGGAATGTTTCAGAATTAGGAACTTCTATTCACAGTCCACATTCCTTAACCCAGTATCTGACGTTGCTGCTAGGTCCACATTCCTTTAAAGTGATGTTTCATTCTGGCTGTTTTGTTCGCAGGGATAGAGAGTGAGGAATATGTGGCTGTTCTCACAGAGCCATCCCTCCACAGGTTCCCTCTTTTTCTTTAAAGTTAGTAAATTCTTTTACTACACCTTAATCCTAATATAATGATTCTCTGTCTAACTTTTCAAGATATTTGTCTGATTCTAGCTTTCGCCTTCATTGTTCACATCAGAGTGATTAATTAGTAATTATAACGAGTTTTGATAAGCATATCTTATAGCTAAACATTGTTAGTTTACTTTTGATGTCTAAAAGTTATCTGCACACCTGCTGTGTTTTGGCCTTCTTATTACGGCTGTTTCTTGACATATTCACTTACTTCCAAATAACTTCTCACAACTCCATGGTTTAAGGCAGTCTGTCCACCTGCCTTCAAGGCCGCTACATTTTGAAAATGTGATTACCAAATACCTCTCAGCATGAGTAATTTTGCTGTCTCGTGGGAGTTCAAGGATCCTGTCAGGGCCTGTGTCTTTGTGAGGAGAGCCAGGCCGCCGGCAGGCCTGCTGTCCTCCCTGACAAAAATTTCTTTTTTTTTTTCTTTTAGTATCTGCATTACCAAAACTGCTTTTAGAGGTCTCTGCAAGGGCCCTTTGCAGAAAGCTCAATAAGCATGGCAGTAAGAGTAAGACAAGTACCGTAATTGCCAAATCCAATAATCCAAATTTGACCTCTGACAATATCCATCCTGAAATTTCCCACTCGTGAAACCAATTGTCTGATCCAAACAATCCCTTTTCTTGTTGTATCTTTTGTGTTTGATCTATTAATTTCTGAATGCTCGCATTAATTGACTGAGAGTGGTCAGCCAGGTTCTTTGTTTGCTTTGCCAATCAGGAGTGTCAGAGGGGCAGATAACATCAACCTCACACAGTCTGTGATTTTAGGCTGTGCAGAAATCGCTATTTCCCTACTTTTCATTTACCACAAATATATGCATAGCTCAAAGACTGTTAGATGGTTCAAAATGTCCCACAGCAAAACTCATAGTCCACTGTGGCTGCAGCTGGAACAATCAATTTCAGTTACTGTGATCAGTATCCCATCCTGGTTCATGCAAGCTTGATTTCTTCTGGATCCACAGCTTTATCCACTTCACTGGGTCCCACTTGGTTCCCGTATCTGTAATGACACAGGCAGATCTCCTTCCCCAAGTTAGTACCTGCAACTTCATTTCTTTTTTTCTTTTTTTTTTTCTTTTCTTTTTTTTTTTCCTTTTAAACCTACTGCATGTTTCACCATTAGAGGTACCAAACTGTTCTGTGGCAGACATAAATAGTTCAAAACATAAAGAGCTTTGTTTAATCAATCAGCCGGAGAGATACCCTTCTCTCCCCATTTTTTTTGTGAAGCAAACGCTTGAGAGTTTGATTCATACGTAGACCTTGAGTTAGTCAGTCAGCTCAGTGTGGCTGCAAATATGGGCAATAAAATGGTGATGCACAATACCACACAATAATCTAATCCAGTGAATATTTTCAAGGAACTTTTGAACATCATTTAATGTGCTAACCTCAGCTTTGAGTTCAATCCTCTGAGGTGTTGCAGTACTTTTATCAATCTGTCAGTCCAAATATTTCCATACTGCCTTATTTTGAATTTTCTGTAATCTGTAATCCCTTGGTTTTCAAATGCACTGTTAACCCATGAATCAAACTTTCAACGTCCAAGTTTTTTCCCGCAATCAGTATCATCCATGTAAGGATAAAGCATTAGATCAGGATGCATTTTTCGTACCGGAGCAAGTGCCTGAGCTACATAAGTCTGGCACCAGTTTAGCTTTTCCACCTCTAATATTCTTTCTAGTTTGCAAATCACAAAACAGTATTTTTCCAGTAATCATCCCATATTTTCCCAAATGTTTGAGCTACCCCAAAAGCATACCTTGAGTCAGTATAAATCGTCCCTTCTGTCCTATTTAACAATTGTAATGCCTGATTTAAAACATATAATTTGCATGTCTGGGCAGACCAATTGTTAGGTAATCTTCCTGATTCTTTTACACTTTGATTTTCCTCATCAATAATTCCATTGCTTGCCTCCCCACTCCTAGATGACAGGTTAAGCACTTAAAGTTTACCGAGGCTCTATGTCTTTAGTTTGGGTAATGCTTGAGACAGGGGGTTTGTTTTCTTGAGGTATACAAATCATAAGCTAACGCAGAATAGCTCTGCTGGATGCTATGTAATCCCGATCCTCCCGTTTGAGGTGGGGTTACCCCCCCACCCCACATCCCACCGGCCCGCTATCAACGTTTTTTCGCCACCACCCGCTCGTCCCCACATAAACTTTTCCCTGGTAATTTTCACGACTGTGTAGGAATCAAAATACCCTGATTTAACCATTTTTCCCGCTCTGACGCCACCTTACGTGCCCAGGCTCCGACGAGCAGTCTCTGCAGAGTCTCTCGGGCGTCAGGAGATGTATTGATGATGTTTGTCAGGCAGTGTGGGTGGGAGCGGTGGGTGTAGATACAAAATGTGTCCCTGATCCAATGGTTGTCGAAGCCGATAATTGGCCATGGCCGTAGGTGTCCTGTGCCCTGTCCTTAGGTTTCTTGTCCGTGGGCATAGGTTCCTTGTCCGTGCCGTAGTCGGTGATTCTTCATGTCAGTAGTGTCTGGGTGGGTGGGTGGGCAATTCTGCAAACCCTTTCACAGCAGGGCATGCCGTTGCTGCAACTGCCTGCTCCGCTTTCATGTTTTCCAGCTTTTCAAGGACAAGCTGAAGTTTTAGATGGCGGTTAACATTTTCAACTGCGTCACGGGCTCTTTTAGGCTCAGTAAAAGTTAGAGGTGAATAGATATTAAAGGCAGTCGGTTGTACTTTTTGTTTTTCTTCCACATTTTTTCCTTCCAAAGCTATCATAGTGGGGGGGTTTGCAGACCGTGGTGCCAGATTTACGTGCACTACTTGCTCATCTTCCCGGTCAGTTCTGACAGATTTATCACTTTGCTCTGATAACATGGCATAATTACTTAGCATAGTAACTGGGGTAGGTGAAAGAGCACCCAGAAACAACAAACACATTCTCCGTAGTAGAATTTTTCCCTTTTAAATTGGTTCTGTAGAACTCGCAACTGCAGCAAAGGCTGAAGCGGCAGAGCTCATTGTGAACTATTCTCCATAATTTTCCTAATTTCTTTGCTGTTTGGTCATCCTCTAATGTAGCGTCCCACTATCACCAAGTCTACGCCGCTCGGCTAGTTCATGCACTGTATGTAGGTTAACAAACATTCCCTTTGCATACTCGTATTCTAACGGTCCGGGCAATTCCTTGCCTTTGACCTGTCACTTCTGACAGTCTGGGCAATTCCTTATGTAAGGCAATGCCTTTGACCTGTCGCTTCTGTAGTAAATAAATCATATGCTACTTGCCTGTCCATTATAACGTCAGCGCTGTTGCAGCTTTATCAGGTCCGGTAGCACGTAGCGGCCAGGCTCACTGGTGTGATCACCTAGGGCACGGCACACTCTCTTGTCAGCGTGCTTATTTGCCGTCCTGCTGCTTAGGACCCACACACCCTCCGTCGTTCCACCGTGGTTCGTGATAAGGACGTTTTCTTCGCTCCTTGTAATCACGGCGCTTTAATCCCGGTGCTCCCCAGTATCACGGCGCTTACCAGTATCACGGCGCTTTACCCAGTATCACGTCGGGCCCCCAAACTGTCTCAGAACCTAGTCAATGCCCCGCCGGGAATCCTGTCGACGATACACGAGACCGTTGAAATCAACGGGACATGTCTTCCCGTTCTTCGGCGGCAGGAGCCCCTCACGGTGCTGATGTCGATCCCGGACGAGCCTCCAGTGTATCACGTCGGGGTCACCATTTTGTGGAAAATCGACGGGGAGACAGCCACATCCGATGATGTCCAGCAAGCCTCAACTTTATTCGGTTACACATCACACTTTTATGGTTACAATAATTAGCTTATGCATATTGCAAAAATTGAGCTCATCATTGGTTCAAGATAAAAGAACATCTGTGCCCCTGTTGGCACATACTCCGAATGCCTATGGCTTCTTCCCCCGTGCTCAGTTCCTCTTTCCCATACTTTACTATCTTAAAGATATAACGTCTTTGTTACATCCACCACGTTTCTCACGTCCTTACTGCTTGACCAATTTCACTGTACCAAGCTCATGGCCTTTGGCCACCAGCCATGATTCCACAAAACTCTCTACAGGTTCATTCACCAGCTGGGTCAGGAAGTTGTCTTCCAAACCCTCCAGGAACCTGCTAGACTGCTTCCTCCCTGCTGTATTGTACCTCCAGGAGGCATCAGGTCTGTTGAAGTCCCCAATAAGGACGAGGGCTAGTGATCACCAGACTTCTCCCAGCTGTTTAAAAAACAACTCATCAGCTTCCTCCTCCTGGCCAGGTGGTCTATAGCAGACTCCCATCACTGTGTCTCCCTGATTTCGTTCTCCTCTGATTTTCACCCAGAGACACTCGACCCTGTCTTCATCAGACTCCAGCTCCAGGCTGTCAAAGCATTCTCTGACAGACAGGGCTGCCCCACCTCCTCTCCTACCCAGCCTGTCACGCCTGTAGAGTTTGTAACCAGCAATTGCAGCACTCCAGTTATGTGAATTATCCCACCACATTTCTGTGGTGGCAATCACATCAGAGTTTCCTGTAGTTACAAGGACTTCTAATTCCTCCTGTTTGTTCCCCATGCTGCCCGCATTGGTGTAGGTGCCCTTCAGCTGGGCTATTGATCTTGTTGTGCTCCTTGGGGAAGCCTTGCTTCCCAAGGGACAGCTGGTTAAGTTCCCCAGCCTATCAGTAGTAGCTACATCTCTACTCTGAACTAGCACACCATCCCCCTGGTTAACTAGGGTGGCTGACCAGAGGTCATTGCCAGCACACCATCCCTCAGGAACTCCACCACCACACCCAGGCTTTTTTCCATCTAGCCTGGCCCTGTCCCCCTCCTCCTTCTTATCTAGTTTAAAGCTTTACTAATGAGCCCTGCTAGATTCTTTGGCAGTATTCTTCTGCCCCTTGGGGATAAGTGCTCCCCATCCCTCGAAAGCAAGGCTGGGGATGCTCAAGCCAGCCCAAAACACCTTGTTTCTCATGCAGAAAGAGCCAAAATGATTTGGTCATGCCTGGCAGCCCCAAGGCTGGAGCTCTCATCAGTTCTTTTGGAAGTGTATTAAAAGCTTTCTGGGCCTCTTGTCCACAGCAGTTGTGTGGGATTATATTCCAAGAGTTCCTAAAGAGGCTTTGCTGTTATTCCATAATGGTAAATCCACAACCAACAGCAGCCCGAGATTCCCAAAACTGTTTTGAGTTCTCTTACTGTTGGAGGAAGAAGGGGTCTTAGAGATGTTTTTTTTTTGCTCAGTACCCAATTCTCGTTGTCCTCCAGGCATTTCATATCCCAGATGGGTTACTCATTGTACCACTTCAGCTTTCTGTTGAGAGACTCAATATCCACTGAGTCCCAAAAAATTTCAACAAACTTGTCCATTGAATACAGTCAGGTATTATTTCAGTTACTATTAATAGGTCATTCACGTACTGCAGAAGGATTCTATCTCTGGAGGGAGGGTCCCAAGTTTCAAGTTCTTGTGCTAACTGATTCCCAACGTTTGCTGGACTGTTTCTAAAACCTTGGGGTAACACTGTCCAGGTAAGCTGGGTTTTCCTACCAGTGGTAGGACCTTCCCACTGAAATGCAGATAAATTTTGATTTTCTTTGGCTAAAGTCAAGCAGAAGAATGCATCTTTCAACTCCTGTACTGTAACCCACACTTGGTTATTTCTCACTTGAGTCAGTAAGGTGCAGGATTGGCCAGCACAGGGTGCAAATCTTGAACAATATTTATTGCTCTGAGGTCTTGTACTATTCAGTATGTTCCATCAGGCTTTTTAATTGGTAAAATAGGAACATTATAGTCTGATTCACATGCCACTAACACTCCACATTGTATAACTTTTATCTATCCCTGCACATTAGTCCAGGCAGCTTGCAATATTAACAGCTTTTCAGTCTCTCACATTTCACTTCACATTAACTCAATAACCTTCCAGTCTGCATCCAAATTCTTAACAATCAATTCAAAACTTTTTGCCACCTTAGATGGGTCATTCCCTATATCCTTTATCTATTTCCTTCCAGTTGTCTAAATCACTAATTTTAAGGGGCATCTTTCAGTGATTCCTCTGCTGGTCCCACAGTTTCTCAAAAAGGGGCCAGTAATTGTGGGCTTTTATTAGTTTTAATTCTGGTTCAACTTCCAACAGGATCAGAGCTGGAGTGGTCACCAGTGTTTTCTCACCAGAAAAGGGAGAGGATCTTACCTCATCCAGTTCTCCTTTTCATGTACAACGCTCCCCTCTGCTACAAGCAGAGCAGCATCTCTTCAGTCACTTCTCTTTCTCTCTGCTTTTATCTTTTTCTAAAACTAATACTAAGGGGTATTGTAAGCCCACACTCCCTCTGGCGTTCCAGATGACCTCAGAGGGTGAAAAACATATAGCATAGCCAATTTCATCCCATTTCCCTTTTCTCCTTAAAAAAACCATGAACTCAATCAAATTCTTAAACTCACACTTCCTCCAGGTTCTCCTTTGATATCCTTCCAAGGCAAAATCACAAAACCAGCCTTTTCATAGGGATTTCACTACTTTGTTTCTCTCCCATCGTTAGTCAGATTTATCTCTCGATTCTTGTTCTTGTTTATAACTCAATTCCCATCTATCTCTCAACAATACTAACAAGAACAACACGGTTTCTTTAATACATTCTCAGTTCTACAATGATTACACCAAACATGAAGAAACAAACCATAAATTCCTCGTGGGGGTTTTTCTCTCTCACAGATACGCTGCGGCTCAGTTGCTCACCACTCACACCAGAGTTATCTCATTTCACTCCCACAAACAGTTCACAGAATCACAGAATCACAAGGTTGGAAAAGACCTTTAAGATCAAGTCCAACCATTCTCATCCTAATCTAAACTATATCCCTAAGTACCTCATCTACACTTTTTTTGAACACATCCAGGGAAGGTGACTCAGCCCATCCCTGGGCAGCCTGTTCCAGCCCTGACAACTCTTTTAGTAAAATATTTTTTTCTAACATCCAATCTGACCCTGCCATGGGGCAGCTTGAGCTGCAGCAGGAACTGGAGTTCTCCGAGCTACAGGAGGACACCTAGGCCAAGGACAAGAACCTGAAGAAGGAGTTCCTCCACATCCAGGCTTGGAAGGTTGGGGGTAATCATCCTCCTCCTCATGAGGAAATGAAGAGGATCTAGAGCATCTCCTTGGTGATTGGGCAGTTCCTGTAGGCTGTTGATCACAACATCGCTATCATGGGCTCCACCACTGGTGGGGAGGATAGGATGGGGGTGGTGGGAGTGGGCCTGGATGGTTGGGTTTCCCCTCCATCATGGCCATGGGTGGTCTGGGGTGGTGGGAACATAGGGATGGACTGGCTGTGAGGGACCAGGGGTGGTGGGGATGGGCTTGGGAGCTTGGGGGTAGTCATCAGCAGGTTAGGTATGGTGGGGACATGCGGATGGATGTGGAGGGTTTGAGGTGGCCATGGGGGGGTCTGTGGTTGTCGGGATATAGGAATGGGCATGGAGGGTTGGGATTTACAACCACCATGCCCATGGGGTGGTTAGGTCAGGTGGGCATATGGGAGTGGGTGCAGAAGGTTGTAAGTGGTTGGAGGTCTAGGATTTGGAGGATGTAGGGATAGGCCTGAAAGGGGTAGTGGGGATGGCTGTAGAGGGTTGTTGGTGGTCGTGGGGTAGTCTGGGGTGATGGGGATGTGGGGACGGATGCTGAAGGCTGAGGATGTCCACTGGGGAGCAGGGGTGGTGGGAACGTGGGGATGAATGTGACAGAGTGGGGATGGCTGCAAGGGGACAGGTAACATGGGGAACATGGTGGGCTTGGGGACAACCCTGGTCGGGGTGACACATGGGGACGTCTTGTCAGCCTCCTGCAGACTCACAACTACTATGTGCAGATCATGAGCACCATCAGCTGGGACCTGCTGAATCCAAATGCATTGGGGGTCCTGCCCAAGCACAGTACTGCACTGGTGGGCACCCTCCCACCTGAGTCTGGCAGCAGCATCATCATCATCATGCTGACAACAGGTGGGTCACCATCTCCTGGTGTCAGTGCTCTGGGTAGTGGAATGGTGGTGGTGGATGTTCCCAGCAGGTTCATGGATTCTCCCAGGTTGGGGAGATGCCACAGTGATGCAAGTTGGAGTTTTTCTGTAGAGGAACCTTCAGAGCTGGACCCAGATGGTGGTTGGATTTGGGATCTCCTGTCCCTGCTGTCCCAAGTGATCTGCTCTGGATGCTCTGGAAAATCCCCTGGTGGAAGTCAGGGACCTTGGGGCTTGGGTGGGGGTCAGTGACTCTCTGGAGAGCTCCATTGTGGGGTTCTAGGACATATTGATAGTTCTTGGAGCTTGTGTGGAGGTTTGGGGACATTCTGGAGACCCCCCTGGTGGGGTTTGAGGACCCTCCTGGTCTCTTCTCGGGCTGGGGAGAGACTCTGGGGTGGAGATCAAGCTCAGGGTGGGTCCTGGGGAAGTTGGAGGGTGCTGGTGGGGTCCCTTGTGTCTCAGCACCCACCCACTATGTCCATGTACCCCCTTTTTCCATCACAGCCAACGGAGAGGTCCACTGCATCCTCCTGAAGCTCCTCAGCCAAATGGACACCTTTGACTAGAACATCACTGTGGGTGCTCTGTGGTGACAGTGACATCCACGTCCATGTGTCCCCATCCCAGATGACCATGGCAGCCAACCAGGTGGACAGGCTGGACCCAGCATTGCTCCATCCCGGTCCTGTGGTCTGTGTGACCATGGTCACCCTAACGCAGCCTCGTGTACAACTGGCCTTGTTCAGAGTGAGCAGAAGCCACTGGCTCCTCTGGTGTCCCCTCTGGTGATAAATGGGTGAAGGAGTTTGGCAGGAAATAACCCCCCATGTGTTCCAGACGGTCCTCAGACATCTGAGGGGCTGGGGTGGGAGCTGGCTTAGATTGGGGGTGATTCCCAAGCACTGTCAGTCTGGTCACATTCAGGATGCTGAACTGTCACCTTTCAGCCTGGTCACGGTCATGGAACCAGCACGGCCAGACTGGGAGTTTGGTCACAGAATCACAGGGTTGGAAAAGACCTTTAAGATCATCAAGTCCAACTGTTCCTGTCCTGTGCTGACCCAGATCCCTGAGCACCTCATCTCCCCAGCTGTTAAACACCCCCAGGGGTGGGGACTCAGCCCCTTCCTGAGCAGCCTGTGCCACAGCCCCACAACTCTGCCAGGGAAGAACTTTTCCCTCACATCTGCTCTGACCCTGCCCTGGGGCAGCTTGAGCCCATTGCCCCTTGTCCCATCTCCTGTCCCCTGGCTGAAGAGACCACCACCTATCTCTCTACAACCTCCCTTCAGATAGTTGTAGGTGGTGAGAAGGTCTCCCCTCAGCCTCCTCTTCTCCAAGCTAAACACCCCCAGCTCCCTCAGCTGCTCCTCAGAGGATTTGCCCTCCAGCCCCTTCCCCAGCCTGGTTGCCCTTCTCTGGACTCGCTCCAGGACCTCAATGTCCTTCTGATGGTGAGGAGCCCAGAACTGGACCCAGCACTCGAGGTGCAGCCTCACCAGTGCCCAGTACAGGGGCACAATTACTTCCCCAGACCTACTGGCCACACTGTTTTTGATACAAGCCAAGATGCCATTGGCCTTCCTGGCCGCCTGGGCACACTGCTGATCATATTCAGCCTGCAGTGACCCAACACCCCCAGGTCCTTCTCTGCCTGACAGTTCGTCAAATCTAAACCAATTTTCAATACTCAGCTCCTCCTAACAATATCCAAAGTCAATACCAATAAATCAGTGCCACCAGAGTAGCAATTCTTCATTGGGGCATCAAACCCTGGTCTCCTGTGTGACAGGCAGCAGTTCTTCCACTGACTGGCAGAGAAGGACGCTGTGACAGGAGTTGGCAGCCGGACTTCACACTCGCTTCGTGCTGACTTGAACATCTCAGTCCCACCTGCACAAGATCTTTATAAGACAAATCCAAACCAGAACAATACTCAATATAATTATTGAGATTTCCAATCAAGCATATAAATGCTACTAACCAAGTGTATACAATCAGGCACTTGTAATCTGGTATATGGCACTCGTGTGGGATGTCTCCCTACGACTCACAGTATCCCAAACGACCGATCTCCAAATACCAAGTCATGGTTTCTCACAGCATTCTGATTGAGAAACTGGCTGCCACTGGCCTGGACAGGTGGACCCTCTGCTGGGTTAAAAACTGCCCGGATGGTCGGGTCCAAAGGGTGGTGGTAAGGGGCCTCTTCCAGCCCTCTTTGATTCATAATTTTTGATGGCCCAAGAGTGTTTGTAAGAAATTTGCAGTTGTATCCCTGTGCTGATTTGACTTCTGGTGCCCATGGATCTGAACCTCCTTTTAAAGATGAGGTCATTCACTGTATAATCTCAAAGACAGGGTTGGCTGAGAATTAAAAATGCTAGAAATGCCTCAACACACTACCCTCTCCTCCATCATTTATCCCCTCTCCCCACTGAGGGCTGGTTGGGAAGGGACCTATGGTGGTCTTTAGCATGATGGTCTGCTCTGAGTGGGAAGAACATGAGAGTTTGAAATCAGATTGGCTGGTGTTTTCTCTTGAGCCAGCATGTATCCAGTGGAATCAGTGCAGTAACATCAGCAAGAGCCCTGACTGGCTGGGGGCAAGGGATGTTTGTAAGGTCCCAGCAGTGTGGGAGCTCCCTGGATGCTGGATGCATTCTCTCCCCTGTACAGATGCAGCCCCACAGCCCTGCACATGACCCCGTGGCCACGCTGTACACATCACCTGATGCAGGCTGTGTGCAGTGGTGGAGAATAGTCTCCTTGGCATCATCCTCCACAATAGCTCTCTGTGCCCCTGCACCCAGCGGCACTCCTGCTTGGGCAGCCTCCTGCAGCATCCTGCCCCTGCCCAGTCTCAGCTGCATCTCAGGCACTGATTTCCAGTCAGCCCTGCTCAGATCTTTGCAGAGCTTTGGGTGAGAACACAGAGTCTGGGCAGGACTGCCTCTCCTGCTGACACAGGCACTGAGGCCAGTGGGACACAGGTCAATGGCCAGGGCTGGGAATGTAACATGAGGAGATGGGTCTGGAATGAGGCTCCTGGGGCTGTTTCTTCTCTCACCTCAGGAAAAGTCATGCCAGGCGGGATCTTTAGACTCAGGGACTTTTCCAGAGGGTCCTCATGGGCATGGGCATGGCCTACATCTTCTCTGGTTCTCCGCTGCACGCTACCTTGATATTTGGGGATCAGAAAGGCTGCAGAGGATGAAGCAGAGGCTCTGACATCTCTGTGATCACAGCTGGATGCCAGTCATCTAGCTCAGCCCCAGATGAAGAGCTTGGTCTGGGAGTGACCTGTGAGGTCAGAGCTGGAAGATGGGTGGGAGAGCTTGTCTCAAGAACATGTTCTTGAGTGCTGGTGTAACCCAGTAGGCAGCTCAGCCCCACACAGCTGCTCACTTAATCCCTCCCCCCAGCATGGAGAGGAATCATATAAAAGCTAAAAGTGAGTGAACTCCTGGGAAAAGATAAAGGTGGTTTAGCAGGTGAAGCCAAAGCTGTACACATGTGAAAAGCCAAGTGAGGAATTCATCACTGCTAATTGCCAGATGTGACAGAGAACACCGTGAGAAGGGAACACGGGTACAAGCAGTACCCTATGTCCTGGCTGGGTGTCACAGTCGACTGAAGAGCAGAGGCATGAGAAGTCACCAGACCACACAGATAATTGGAGGGGACCATCAGGGATCTTCTTGTCAGTCAAGTCTACAGTGCCTGGGGAGCCATCAGAGAGGCCACTGAAGGGCCAAGTGATGTAGGCAATGGTATACGAGCTAGCAAAGTTGAGTATGGGTACAGAAACCTTGGGATCCATGGAGGAGAAGTAATTGGTGAGGGTTCTTAACTGGGGGTGAGATCAGGGAAGAGAAATTGAGGGATCCAATTTGACTCAAGGAAGAATGCTGTGGAAGGGGAGAGCAGAGGGATGCAAGGAGCTAGTGTGGGGGTTTTTTGGGGGTTGAATACATGTGGGTGCTTTTGTAGCTGGGTCAAGTGGGGCTGATTGGGTGGGGAGGACACCAGGATCTGGAAAGACCCAAGGCTAGGGCAGCCTGGTGAGTAATGGCTCCAAGTCCATGCAGGGCACCTGGGCAGACCCAAAGCCCAGGCCCACACTCGAGGGACTGTGGCTGTTGTGGTGGGTAAGTTCTGCAGGGGATGCACAGACTGCTGGTCACCTGCTCACCAGACCAGCCAGAGAGGGGACTGGGATGCTTCCAGCTGGGGCAGCTGCTCCCCTTGCAGTGGGGCCAGTCACTGCTCCCCACAGATATCTCCAAGCAGCTGCAGGTTCCCCTTGCAAGGGGATGTCCTTGGCACTGTCATATGTGAGATAGCCCTGGGTATGCACCACAGTGACCACTCAGCATCTCCACTCTCACCACACACCAATGCTTGAGTCTAAAATCCATCCCCTGGTCTCCAACAGCTACCAAAATGATAGCGAGCTTTTCTCTCCAAAATGCAAGGAGAAAAAGGTGCTTTGGGGGGAAATTCCTTGGGACTGAAGTTCACAGAATCACAGAATCACAAGGTTGGAAAAGACCTCTAAGATCATCAAGTCCAACCATTCCTGTCCTGTGCTAAACCATGTCCCTAGGTACCTGATCTACTCTTTTTTTAAACACATCCAGGGATGGTGACTCAATCTCCTCCTTGGGCAGCCTGTTAATGTTGACATGAGCTTTGGAAGAACAGCTCAATCTTGAGGAACTGCCTTGAGGAAATGCCACTTTATTACAGAGGTGCTGTAACTGTTTCCTCTGGCCCAGGGTTAGGCACCACTTGTGTACAGCTGGGACAGAGCAAGTTCATTCCTTGGAATAGGTCAGATGAACCTAAGCATTTATTTAGGAACATAACAGACACAATTAGAAGAAGCCCAGATAACAGTGATGATAATAAAGGAAGAGAGAAAATAAAAGCTTCCTTTCAGATACCCTGGCAGTCACTTGTGAAGAAAGACAGGAGGATTAAATTTACTGGGAAACATCCATGAAATTACTTTCCTAATGGCCTCCTTGAGCTCCTGGTTCCTCAAGCTATAGATGAGGGGGTTCACTGCTGGAGGCACCACTGAATACAGAAACGCCACTGCTAGGTCCAGGGATGGTGAGAAGATTGAGGGGGGCTTTAGGTGAGCAAACATGCCAGTGCTGATAAATAAGGATACAACACCCAGGTGAGGGAGGCACATGGAAAAGGCTTTGTGCCGTCCCTGCTCAGAGGGGATCCTCAGCACAGCCCTGAAGATCTGCACATAGGACACCACAATGAACAAAAAACACCCAAATCCTACTAAGAGACTAACTACAAGAAGTCCAGTCTCCCTAAGGTAGGCATCTGAGCAGGAGATCTTGAGAATCTGGGGAACTTCGCAGAAGAACTGGTCCACTTCATTACCCTTGCAGAATTGTAGGGAAAATGTACTGCCTGTGTGCAGCACAGCATAGAAAAACCCACAGCCCCAGGCAGCTGCTGCCATGTGGACACAAGCTCTGCTGCCCAGGAGGGTGCCGTAGTGCAGAGGTTTGCAGATGGCAACGTAGCGGTCATAAGCCATGATGGTGAGAAGGGAAAACTCTGCTGACATCAGAAAGAAAAAGAAAAAGACCTGAGCAGCACAGCCATTATAAGAGATGGCCCTGGTGTCCCAGAGCACATTGGCCATGGCTTTAGGCACTGTGGTGGAGATGCAGCCCAGGTCGAGGAGGGAGAGGTTGAGGAGGAAGAAGTACATGGGGGTGTGGAGGCGGTGGTCACAGGCTATGGTGATGATGATGAGGCCATTGCCCAGGAGAGCAGCCAGGTAGATGCCCAGGAAGAGCCAGAAGTGCAGGAGTGGCAGCTCCCACGTGTCTTTGAAGTTGAGGAGGAGGAACACAGTGATGGAGCTTCTGTTTGACATTTGCTGCATCTTGACATGGGGGTATTGTCCTAAGGAGGAAAAGATACAGGAAAGAGCTAGACAGACCACTCTGAGCAAAGTCACTCCGTTTGTCACAGACAGCCCACTCCCTCCCCCCAAATTCCAACGCATTTGCTTTATGTGCTTTGTGCTGAGTGTGGTTTGAGGAGCAGGACCTCTGCCTATATGCTGCCAAAGAGTCAGCTCTGCCCTGCTGCAGTAGGAGCTGGCTCTTACATTTCTGATGGTCAGAAGGGATGTCAGATTCACCCAGAATGGAAATGTAATCACTACAAGCACTCAGGACTCTGAAGAGTGTGGGCTGCAGAAGTGAGGCTTAGCATGGCTTTATGATGACTTTCTCTGCCTTTTTTATTCTTCCCCCATCACACCTGCTGAGTATTAATTTTAGGGGTAGAAATCATCCATTATATGACTGAAAGTTTTGAGTCTTAGGACAAGACAATCAAAAGGGCTCAGGTCTGTGGGGCTAAGTCAGGAGAGCTGCAGTGTCCATCAGTCTTGTTCCCAGCTTCCCTGTGCTTTTGGTTCTGCTTCCTCAAGGATGAATGGACACGCAAATTGCTCTCCAAGTGAAACCAACAGGACTCTGATGAAAGCAGGGGAGTTCTTTTTCAACGGGCAGATAAGCAAACCCTTCTTTTTCCAGCAGAGAGGTGGAGTTGTGATGGACAGGGCAGGACATGGCGCCTCTCAGACAGAAGCAAAGAAATCTCAAAGGTGACTGGCAACCCACAAGGGATGGCTCAGCCTGAATGTAGGCCCTCATAGTCTGTGCTTTATGTTTTCTCCACTCCCTGCCCATATCTGTGCTGCTTGGAGCTGCCAGAACTGTTCCAACAGATCTTCTCCTTGCCCATGCTCACATGTTAATCTGTGTTAAACCTCCTGTCAGGAAGGAACTGCCATGGGGAATCTCCACGCTGGCAAGTCTTAAAGGTCTCTGTCTCTTTTGCAGACCTGAAAACTCCATTGCCATTTCCACCATCCATCACAGCTGGCAAGTGAAAGCAAAGACCCCAGAAAGCACATTTACTGCCAGGTAGACTGTCTCTTGATATGCTTCTTAAAAAGTGCCCTGTGAAAAGCCCCAGAGGTTATTTGATGCTGTGAGAAACCTGGACATAGGTAGCACTCTCTTGACAGCAGAACAATCCTGCCTTGTCAAAACAGGTGTTTGTTGCTCCTTCCACCCACAGCTTCTTACTTCAGCACCATGGGGAGCCCTCTGGGCAGACTAAGCCCTGACCTTTGAAGGCAGAAGAGTCCCTTCCCCAGCATAGAACCTCCTGGAGTGAAGGGACCCAGCTTTGACTTACAGCCCTGGGCATCTCCAGCTGCACACTGGGGCTTCACAGGTATTCAAAAACTGCATTAAAAAATCCCCCTCCTCACAGACCCCTTGAGCTGTGGGCTGTGCCAGCTTTAGGAGATGCCTGCATGAACTACAGCTGCATCACCCTGCACCCAGAGACTTACCATGTCAAAAACTGCAAAGCTTTGTCTTCTTTTGAGCCCTCTGTCATCCTCCTAGTCCTGACCACCTCTAAACTCTTAATCTGCCTTGCTAATTTCCATGAGATATTCTAGGAGTGCTCTTCAGCCCCGCTGTGCTTTGAAGAGGTGCTTCTCCTGGGCAGAGCTGTCTCTCCAGCTCAGCCTACTTGCCATGCTACTCCCTCCATCCCCCGAGCCTGGAGCAGCTCAGCAGCAGAGGACCAGCACAAGGCATGTTAATGACCCCTCTGGTGGGTTTGATGCTGAATACATGAACCTCAGCCCCTGAGAGGAAGCTGATGAAACCTCTCAAGAAGTCAAAGTCAGCTGAAAACTCTGAAGTTTCTTGGAGTATTAATGGTTTCCCCTGAGGGCCATAACTGCCAAAGCCTCCTTGGGAGCTTGTTAGAGCAGAAAATCAAGGCAGTGATGACAGGCAGGCAAAGGCAATGTCAAGGAAGTTCATCATGCTGAGCAAACCTGGGTGTGCTTTATCAAGCCAAAGGGCCAAGTCTTGCTCCCAGCTCCTGGGAGCTGGGCTTCCCAGTGCAATGTTTTGTGGGGATGTGCAATGCCAAGTTTAGGATTATGGTATGACACCTCCCAGGCCCTTGGCAGGAGACAAGGACACCATGAGGCCCTTATGCTGTCAGGATCAGGTGTCTCTAAGGTGTCTGCACTTGGAATTGTTTCCTGTAACTCAAAGTGTCATGAAATCCTCATGGCCAATCTCAACTTCTAGAGCTTCTCTTTGTGCAATTCTTTCTTTCTCATGTTGTTTCCCAATGCTGGAGAAAAACTCCAGCATCTCTGAGACCACACTTCAACCAGTCTCAAGACTCAAGGGGGCCATGCTCATCCTAATGCAGTCCTGCATGCTGGTGGTCTTATTTGTGGTGAGCATAAGGAGTTGCAAAGCTCTACAGACCCATGTGTGAATCCCCATGAACACAATCTCTGACCTGCCACTGGCCAAGGCTGAGCGAATCATAAATGGTGATAGCATCTCTGTGATAGCATATTTAAAATTGGGGAAAAAATCAAAATCAAACCAAAAAAGCAGGATCAACTGGAGTCAGAGGAGCGTGTAGATATGAGAGGAACAATTCTGCAGATACCAAGGTTGGTGAAGGATGGGGGTGAGGTGCTCCAGGCACCGGAGCAACTTATGGAGAAGACCCTGGTAAAACAGGCTCTCCCCCTGCAGCCCACAGAGGTTCATGGTGGAGCAGATATCCACCTGCAGCATTTGGAGGAGCCCATGCCTTCAAGATGGACCTGAGGGGAACACTGCAATGGAGCAAGCTCCTGGCAGGATCCCTGTGGAAAGAGGACCCCAAACTGGAGCAGGATTTCTGGCAGGACTTGTGACCTGTGGGGGACTCATGCTGGAGAAGTCTGTTCTGAAGGGCTGCAGCCCATGGAAGAGACCCATGCTGGGGCAGTTCTTGAAGACCTTTTGCCCATGGGAAGGACCCATGTGGGGAAACACCATGGAGGACTGTCTGCCATGCTGGAGCAGAGGAAGAATGTGAGGAATCCTGCCATGAGGAGGAAGGAGCACAAGAGATATTGTTTAGTTAACTGCACATGAGGGTGGGAAGGTAGAGAAAACATGGAAGTTCAATTGCTGTGAATCCAAGTGGGCAGCCAAGGGTGTCCAGGACTGTCAGGGGTGTCCAGGACTGTCACAGAATCATAGAATCAGGAATATACTGAGTTGGAAGGGATCCATAAGGATCATCAAGTCCAATTCCTGGCTCCACACAGGGCCAGCCAAGTCAGAGCACAAAACTGAGGGCATCGCCCAGACACTTCTTGAACTCAGTCAAGCTGGGTTCTGTAACCACTTCCCTGGGGACCCTGTTTCACTTCTCAACCACCCTCTCAGTACAGAACCTCTTCCTCATATCCAGCCAAACCTCCCCTGTGGCAGCTTCACACAGTTCCCTCAGGTTCTATCACAAAAGAGAGATCAGTGCCTGCCCCTTTGCTCCCCCTTGTCAGGAAGCCACAGACTGCAATGAGGTCACTGCTCACTCTCCTCAAGGCTGAACAAACCCAGGGACTTCAGCCCCTCCTCATAAGGCTTTCCCTCCAGACCCTTCACCATCCTTGTTGCCCTCCTCTGGACACTCTCCAATAGTTTCCTATTCCTCTTGTACTGTGGTGCCCAAAGCTGCCCCCAGTACCTGAGGTGAGGCCGCCCCAGCACAGTGTAGAGCAGGACAATCCCCTCCCTGCACTGGCTGGCTGTGCCGTGCTGGATGCACCCCAGGATGGGGTTGGCCCTCCTGGCTGCCTGGGCACACTGCTGACTCATGTTTAACTTGCTGTCAACCAAGATCCTCAAATCCCTCTCAGCACGGCTGGCCTCCAGCATCTCATCCCCCAGTCTGGCTGTGCAGCCTGGGTTCCCCTTCCCAGGTGCAGAATCCAGCACTTGCCCTTGTTGAACTTCATGCAGTTGGGGATTGCCCAGCTCTCTGATCTGTCCAGGTCTCTCTGCAAGGCTTCTCCACTCTCAACAGAGTCAACAGCTCCTCAAACTTACTTAAGACACCTTCTGGTCCTGTGTCCAGGCCATTTATGAAAATGTTAAAAAGACCTGGGCCTAAAATGGAGCCCTGGGGAACCCCACTAGTGACTGGCCACCAGCCAGATGCAACCCTATTTACTATCATCCTTTGGGCCCGACCTGTCAGCCAACTGCCAATTGCTGTCCTTCATCACAGGGTCCCCACAGCCCCAGGGGCTGTGTGCCAGGGCAAGGACTCTGACGCCTGTCAGGGTCATTGTTTAGTCTGCAAAGCTCCAAGAGGTCCCTGTCCTTCTTGTGTTTAGGGCTCCAGCATTGGACACCCCACTCCAGGTGGGGTCTCACCACAACAGAGTAGAGGGGAAGAATTACCTCTCTTGATCTTCTGCTCTGCCCTGGTCAAGCCCCACCTGGAAGATTGTGTTCAGTTCTGGGCTCCCTGGGAGAAAAAAGACAGGGATCTCCTGGAGAGAGTCCGGAGGAGGCTATGGAGATGCTGAAGGGCCTGGAGCATCTCCCCTGTGAGGAAAGGCTGAGTGAGCTGGGGCTGTTCAGCCTGGAGAGAAGACTCAGGGGGGACCTGATTAATGTTTATCAATATCTGAAGGATGGGATGCAGGGGGAAATGGCCAGCCCCTTCTCAGTGTCTGTGGGGACAGGACAAGGGGCAATGGCTGCAAGTCAGAGCATAGGAAGTTCCACACCACCATGGGGAAGAACTTTTCCCCAGTGAGGGTGAGGGAGCCCTGGGACAGGCTGCCCAGGGGGTGTGGAGTCTCCTTCTCTGGAGAGATTCCAGCCCCGTCTGGACACCGCCCTGTGCAATATGAGCTGGGGAGCTGCTTTGGCAGGGGGTTGGACTCTCCAGGTCCCTTCCAACCCCTAGAGCTCTGTGATCTGCTGGCCACTTCTTTTGATGCAACTGACCTTCTGTGCTGCAAAAGTGCACATTGTTGGCTCATGTCCAGCTTTCATCCATCAGTACCCCCAAATCCTGTTCCACAGCATGGCTATCACACCATTCCCCAGCCTCTTTTGGTAGTGAGGATTGTGACGACTGATGTGCACAACCTTGCACTTGTCCTTGTTGAACCTCATGAGGTTTGCATGGGCCCACCTCTCTAGCTTGTCCTGGTCCTTCTGGGTGACATCCTGTCCCTCTGGCCTGTGGACTACACCAAACTAGCTGAGGGTGTACTCGATCCCGCTGTGTCATTGATAAGCTATTAAACAACACTGGTCCCAGTATGGATCCTTGAGGGACACTACCTATCACCCCTCTCCACCTGGACAATAATCCATTGACCACTACTCTCTGGATGCGTCCAGAGAGAGAATCCAAGGAGAATCTCCATCCCTTACTGGATGCAGGGGGAACATTAGTGACAAGGGATGAGGACACGGCTGAGGTCCTTAATTCCTTCTTTGCCTCAGTCTTTAATAGTAAAGTTGGAAATGCCCTGGGTATTCAGCCTCATGAGCTGGCTGACAGGGACAAAGAGCAGAACAAAGCTCCCATGGTTCAGGAGAAAATGATTAGTGACCTACTTGGCCAGTTAGATACCCACAAGTCAGTGGGGCCAGATGGGATTCACCCAAGGGTGCTGAGAGCTGTCAGATGTGCTGGCCAAACCCCTTTCCATCATCTCCCAGCAATCCTGGCAGACTGGGGAAGTGCCACTCGACTGGAGGCTGGCAGATGTTACACCCACAGACAAGAAGGGCTGGAAGGAGGATCCGGGGAACTCCAGGCCTGTCAGTCTGACCTCAGTCCCAGGAAAAGTCATGGAGAGGGTCATCTTGGGAGCTATCATGCAGCACATGCACGATGGCCAGGGGATCAGGCCCAGTCAACATGGGTTTACAAAAGGCAGGTCCTGTCAAACTAACCCGATCACCTTCTATGACAAGGTGACCCACTGAATGGACGAGGGGAAGGCTGTGGATGTGTCTACCTGGACTTCAGTAAAGCCTTTGACACGGTTTCTCACAGCATTCTGACTGAGAAACTGGCTGCCACTGGCCTGGACAGGGGGACCCTCAGCTGGGTTAAAAACTGGCTGGATGGCCGAGCCCAGAGGGTGGTGGTGAATGGAACAAAATCCAGCTGGAGGCCGGTCACGAGTGGCGTCCCCCAGGGCTCAGTCCTGGCTCCAGTCTTGTTCAACATCTTTATCAATGACCTGGATGAAGGGATTGAATGCTTCCTCAGTAAGTTTGCAGATGACACTAAACTAGGAGGAAGTGTTGATCTGCCTGAGGGTAGGGAGGCTCTTCAGAGGGATCGGAACAGACTGGACCGATGGGCTGAGACCAATGGGATGAAGTTTAACAAGGCCAAGTGTAGAGTGCTGCACATGGGGCATAACAACCCCATGCAGCGCTACAGGCTGGGGGGGACTGGCTGGAGAGCTGTCAGGCAGAGAAGGACCTGGGGGTGTTGGTTGACTGCAGGCTGAATATGAGACAGCAGTGTGCTCAGGTGGCCAAGAAGGCCTGTGTCCCACTGGCCTCAGTGCCTGTGTCAGCAGGAGAGGCAGTCCTGCCCAGACTCTGTGTTCTCACCCAAAGCTCTGCAAAGATCTGAGCAGGGCTGACTGGAAATCAGTGCCTGAGATGCAGCTGAGACTGGGCAGGGGCAGGATGCTGCAGGAGGCTGCCCAAGCAGGAGTGCCGCTGGGTGCAGGGGCACAGAGAGCTATTGTGGAGGATGATGCCAAGGAGACTATTCTCCACCACTGCACACAGCCTGCATCAGGTGATGTGTACAGCGTGGCCACGGGGTCATGTGCAGGGCTGTGGGGCTGCATCTGTACAGGGGAGAGAATGCATCCAGCATCCAGGGAGCTCCCACACTGCTGGGACCTTACAAACATCCCTTGCCCCCAGCCAGTCAGGGCTCTTGCTGATGTTACTGCACTGATTCCACTGGATACATGCTGGCTCAAGAGAAAACACCAGCCAATCTGATTTCAAACTCTCATGTTCTTCCCACTCAGAGCAGACCATCATGCTAAAGACCACCATAGGTCCCTTCCCAACCAGCCCTCAGTGGGGAGAGGGGATAAATGATGGAGGAGAGGGTAGTGTGTTGAGGCATTTCTAGCATTTTTAATTCTCAGCCAACCCTGTCTTTGAGATTATACAGTGAATGACCTCATCTTTAAAAGGAGGTTCAGATCCATGGGCACCAGAAGTCAAATCAGCACAGGGATACAACTGCAAATTTCTTACAAACACTCTTGGGCCATCAAAAATTATGAATCAAAGAGGGCTGGAAGAGGCCCCTTACCACCACCCTTTGGACCCGACCATCCGGGCAGTTTTTAACCCAGCAGAGGGTCCACCTGTCCAGGCCAGTGGCAGCCAGTTTCTCAATCAGAATGCTGTGAGAAACCATGACTTGGTATTTGGAGATCGGTCGTTTGGGATACTGTGAGTCGTAGGGAGACATCCCACACGAGTGCCATATACCAGATTACAAGTGCCTGATTGTATACACTTGGTTAGTAGCATTTATATGCTTGATTGGAAATCTCAATAATTATATTGAGTATTGTTCTGGTTTGGATTTGTCTTATAAAGATCTTGTGCAGGTGGGACTGAGATGTTCAAGTCAGCACGAAGCGAGTGTGAAGTCCGGCTGCCAACTCCTGTCACAGCGTCCTTCTCTGCCAGTCAGTGGAAGAACTGCTGCCTGTCACACAGGAGACCAGGGTTTGATGCCCCAATGAAGAATTGCTACTCTGGTGGCACTGATTTATTGGTATTGACTTTGGATATTGTTAGGAGGAGCTGAGTATTGAAAATTGGTTTAGATTTGACGAACTGTCAGGCAGAGAAGGACCTGGGGGTGTTGGGTCACTGCAGGCTGAATATGATCAGCAGTGTGCCCAGGCGGCCAGGAAGGCCAATGGCATCTTGGCTTGTATCAAAAACAGTGTGGCCAGTAGGTCTGGGGAAGTAATTGTGCCCCTGTACTGGGCACTGGTGAGGCTGCACCTCGAGTGCTGGGTCCAGTTCTGGGCTCCTCACCATCAGAAGGACATTGAGGTCCTGGAGCGAGTCCAGAGAAGGGCAACCAGGCTGGGGAAGGGGCTGGAGGGCAAATCCTCTGAGGAGCAGCTGAGGGAGCTGGGGGTGTTTAGCTTGGAGGAGGCTGAGGGGAGACCTTCTCACCACCTACAACTATCTGAAGGGAGGTTGTAGAGAGATAGGTGGTGGTCTCTTCAGCCAGGGGACAGGAGATGGGACAAGGGGCAATGGGCTCAAGCTGCCCCAGGGCAGGGTCAGAGCAGATGTGAGGGAAAAGTTCTTCCCTGGCAGAGTTGTGGGGCTGTGGCACAGGCTGCTCAGGAAGGGGCTGAGTCCCCACCCCTGGGGGTGTTTAACAGCTGGGGAGATGAGGTGCTCAGGGATCTGGGTCAGCACAGGACAGGAACAGTTGGACTTGATGATCTTAAAGGTCTTTTCCAACCCTGTGATTCTGTGACCAAACTCCCAGTCTGGCCGTGCTGGTTCCATGACCGTGACCAGGCTGAAAGGTGACAGTTCAGCATCCTGAATGTGACCAGACTGACAGTGCTTGGGAATCACCCCCAATCTAAGCCAGCTCCCACCCCAGCCCCTCAGATGTCTGAGGACCGTCTGGAACACATGGGGGGTTATTTCCTGCCAAACTCCTTCACCCATTTATCACCAGAGGGGACACCAGAGGAGCCAGTGGCTTCTGCTCACTCTGAACAAGGCCAGTTGTACACGAGGCTGCGTTAGGGTGACCATGGTCACACAGACCACAGGACCGGGATGGAGCAATGCTGGGTCCAGCCTGTCCACCTGGTTGGCTGCCATGGTCATCTGGGATGGGGACACATGGACGTGGATGTCACTGTCACCACAGAGCACCCACAGTGATGTTCTAGTCAAAGGTGTCCATTTGGCTGAGGAGCTTCAGGAGGATGCAGTGGACCTCTCCGTTGGCTGTGATGGAAAAAGGGGGTACATGGACATAGTGGGTGGGTGCTGAGACACAAGGGACCCCACCAGCACCCTCCAACTTCCCCAGGACCCACCCTGAGCTTGATCTCCACCCCAGAGTCTCTCCCCAGCCCGAGAAGAGACCAGGAGGGTCCTCAAACCCCACCAGGGGGGTCTCCAGAATGTCCCCAAACCTCCACACAAGCTCCAAGAACTATCAATATGTCCTAGAACCCCACAATGGAGCTCTCCAGAGAGTCACTGACCCCCACCCAAGCCCCAAGGTCCCTGACTTCCACCAGGGGATTTTCCAGAGCATCCAGAGCAGATCACTTGGGACAGCAGGGACAGGAGATCCCAAATCCAACCACCATCTGGGTCCAGCTCTGAAGGTTCCTCTACAGAAAAACTCCAACTTGCATCACTGTGGCATCTCCCCAACCTGGGAGAATCCATGAACCTGCTGGGAACATCCACCACCACCATTCCACTACCCAGAGCACTGACACCAGGAGATGGTGACCCACCTGTTGTCAGCATGATGATGATGATGCTGCTGCCAGACTCAGGTGGGAGGGTGCCCACCAGTGCAGTACTGTGCTTGGGCAGGACCCCCAATGCATTTGGATTCAGCAGGTCCCAGCTGATGGTGCTCATGATCTGCACATAGTAGTTGTGAGTCTGCAGGAGGCTGACAAGACGTCCCCATGTGTCACCCCGACCAGGGTTGTCCCCAAGCCCACCATGTTCCCCATGTTACCTGTCCCCTTGCAGCCATCCCCACTCTGTCACATTCATCCCCACGTTCCCACCACCCCTGCTCCCCAGTGGACATCCTCAGCCTTCAGCATCCGTCCCCACATCCCCATCACCCCAGACTACCCCACGACCACCAACAACCCTCTACAGCCATCCCCACTACCCCTTTCAGGCCTATCCCTACATCCTCCAAATCCTAGACCTCCAACCACTTACAACCTTCTGCACCCACTCCCATATGCCCACCTGACCTAACCACCCCATGGGCATGGTGGTTGTAAATCCCAACCCTCCATGCCCATTCCTATATCCCGACAACCACAGACCCCCCCATGGCCACCTCAAACCCTCCGCATCCATCCGCATGTCCCCACCATACCTAACCTGCTGATGACTACCCCCAAGCTCCCAAGCCCATCCCCACCACCCCTGGTCCCTCACAGCCAGTCCATCCCTATGTTCCCACCACCCCAGACCACCCATGGCCATGATGGAGGGGAAACCCAACCATCCAGGCCCACTCCCACCACCCCCATCCTATCCTCCCCACCAGTGGTGGAGCCCATGATAGCGATGTTGTGATCAACAGCCTACAGGAACTGCCCAATCACCAAGGAGATGCTCTAGATCCTCTTCATTTCCTCATGAGGAGGATGATTACCCCCAACCTTCCAAGCCTGGATGTGGAGGAACTCCTTCTTCAGGTTCTTGTCCTTGGCCTAGGTGTCCTCCTGTAGCTCGGAGAACTCCAGTTCCTGCTGCAGCTTCTACTGGGACAACTGAAGGTTGGGTAAGGTCTGGCTTGCTCCCCCCAAACCTTCTTGCCTGGATCTTCTGCCTGGACCCATCATTTAGCAGCTGTAGAGGTCCTACATGTCCTTGGGCTCTGGTACTGGAAAGGACAGAGCAGCAGGAGAAGGGGCAGGGAGCAGCCAGAGCAGGAAGCTCATCCTGGTGCACAGAGACTGGGATGAACCCATGGCTGGGGGGGGTCACCCCGGTGGGGACACGTGGGCGGGAGTCAGAGGGTTCCAAGAGATCGAGGGGGTGCATCTGTGCAAATGGGGGGGGGGAGTGTGACCAGGGATGGGGGGCACCCGGACATTGTGGGCCGACACAGGCAAGGGGGGACCCAAGGATGGGGGCGCACCCATGGGTAGGGAAGGTCACCTGGACAAGGCTGGGGTGCGGAGAAATTGGGGGGGGGGGGGGCAGGGGGCAGAGACATGAGGGGGCACCCAGGTGTGGAGGGGGGCACCCAGAGATGGGTGGTACCCAGGGGTGGGGAAGGAGCACAGGCAAGAGCCGGAGAGCACCCTGGCAGGAGAGGGACACCCGTGGGGGATGCCTGGGAGGGGATGGCAGAGACGGCGGGGGGGAAGCACCCGGAAACGGGGAGGAACCCGAAAGAGGGGATCCCCAGCGATGGCGGAGGGCACCCCCGGCCGGAGAGGTGTCCCGCGAGATTCCCCAGCCATAACCTGTCCCCCCCATCCCCGTGTTTCTCCCCTCCCGCCCCCCAAACCTGCGTCTCCTCCCTCAGCTCCGCCATGGCGGCGGCGCGGGAGCTGCCCCGGAAGAGGGGAAGGCGCCGTTCCCCGGCCGCGGAGCACGATGGGACATGTAGTCCCGACCCAGCCCGGCTCCCCCCGTGCTGCCAGGGACTCGCCCTCGGCCCCGCCGCTCCTTCCGCCGCCTCGCCCATGGCTCCGCGCGTCGGCCGGCGGGGGAAGGTGCCGCTGAGGTTGGGGCCCGGTGGGCGGCTCCGCCCGGTACGTGAGGGGCAGGGAGGGGGGGAAGGGTACCGGGGCGTTACAGGGTCGGGGAGGGTGTCTGCGAGAAAGGGGCGTGAGGGTGAGAGGCCTGTGCAGGGAGAGGGAAGCTGCGAGAGGGGAGGGAGGCCGGGAATCGGGGCGGGAGCGTGGGTCGAGGCCTGTGCTGCCAGGGGAGGAGGGTTAGTGGGGGACGGGCTGGGCAAGCGGCTGGGCTGGGGGGGGCCGTGAGAGAAGGGGCTTGAGGGGACGGGGCTGGGGAGGAGCCAAGAAGCTCCCAAACCCGGTGTTTCTGAGCTCAAAACCTCCGTAAACGGGTGTTTCTTACACCAAGAGCGCTCCAGACCGGAGTTCCTGAGTCCCAGAGCTCCCTACAGCCCAGTTTCGGGGCCCGAATGTCCCATGATTCCTGGGTTTGAGCCCCAAAGCTCCCGAAGTGGGTTTCTCTGAGCCCTAAATTGCTGCTCTGAAGCCCAAAATGCTTGCTAAATGGTTGTTTCTGAGGCCCGGAGCTCCCCACTCTGTGGTGCCTGAACCAAAATGCTCCATAAATTGGTCTTTCTAGGCCCCAAACGTCTCTAAAGCACCATTTCTGAGCCCCAAACTCTCCAAATTGCAAGTTCTCAGCCCAAAATCTCTCCAAATTGCTGTTCCTGAGCCCAAACCTCCACAGATCCCCTGTACTGACCCTAAACCTCCAGCAGTGGCCACATCCAGCTGCCCACCTGTATCCCAAGGGGTCGTGTCCCACCACCCCAAATCCAGCTTGCACCCATCCTCCTCCTGTCTCCAGGAGACCCGGAGGAGACCATCTCCTCTTCTCCTCCACCATCCCGGGGCGGGTGGTGAGGAGTTGGCGTCTTCTCCAGCTGGATGTGGGCAGAAGGTTTCTCACTTGCTGGAGGGGGAAGCAGGGTGTTGGATCTCACCTCACAGGGAGAATCTGTCCACCTCCAGGAGATGAGGAAAACCGGTCAGGGCTTTCCACCTCAACCAACCCCTTCTGCTGTCTTCTGCTTCCTGGGAGCACAAGGTGTCTGCTGCCCTCGAGGCTGGAGGCAAAGTGGAGCCATGGTGGGTTTTGTGCTCCGTAACATGTCCCAGGGCTGGGAAGGGCCACGGGACTGGGGTGCAGAAGCATCTTCAGGTTCCTGGGGCCTCCAGGATTCATCAGGAAGAGCAAGGAACCTTGTGGGTTGGTTGGTTGGTCAGCACCAAGGGTCTTCTGAGCTGGTGCCTCTCGGCTTTTTCTCTGGTCCAGGAAGGTCCATCATGGCCACATGTGGTCCCACAGGGAACACCTGGGAGGTCCCACAGGAGATGTCCTACAAGGTCCCACAGGGGACACCTGGGAGGTCTCAAGTTGTTCCAGGCTGGCATTGTCCCTGGATGAAAATCCAGGAGAAGACCCTCACCCCCAGGCAGATCTTTCCCCAGGGTGAGTAGGACCAGCTGGAGGTTTGGGATGAGGTCAGGTATCCTCTGCCTCCACCAAATCTGGGGGTGACACTGGGGGCCATGAGTCATCTGTGTCCTTGCTGTGGCCACCGGATCAGGAGCCGGAAGGTCCTTCAGCCCTGGCGCAAGGTCCCTGGAGGTGACACTGCACTGGGGAGACCCAGAGCTGAGGCCACCTGGCAGGAGCAGCCGGTTCCTCTGCAGTTCCTCAGGCGTCACCTTCAGGGACCTGGGCAGCTGGGGGTGGCGGCCACCGCCCAGCACCAGGGGGACATCTCCAGTGGCTGGAGGGCCACTGGCTGGGGGCACGGCAGGGGACAGCGGTGACACCCGAAGGGAACAGTGGTGGCACCGGGCGGCTGCTGGGGGGACCCGACTGTGGGCCTTGAGACAGACACGGGCACCGCGTGCTCCCAGTCCAGCTCCCAGTGCTCCCAGTCCACCTCCCAGTGCCCCAAGTACACCTCCCAGTGCTCCCAGTCCACCTCCCAGTGCCCCAAGTACACCTCCCAGTGCTCCCAGTCCAGCTCCCAGTGCCCCAAGTACACCTCCCAGTGCTCCCAGTCCACCTCCCAGTTCCCCAAGTTCACCTCCCAGTGCACACCTCTGCTCCTGCTACAAGTCCCAGTACAGCTCCCAGTGTCTACCAGAATTGACACACCAGTGCTCACCTACTGCTCCCAGTACAGCTGCCAGTGCCACACCAGTACAGCCCCCAGTGCTCCTTGTGCACACCAGAACAGGTCCCAGTACTGCTCAAGTGCTCCCAGTACAGCTGCCAGTGCCACACCAGTACAGCCCCCAGTGCTCCTTGTGCACACCAGAACAGGTCCCAGTACTGCTCAAGTGCTCCCAGTACAGCTTCCTGTACTGCTCCTGCTGCTCCCAATACAGCACCCATTGCACACCAGTGCTCCCAGTACAGCTCCCAGTACAACTCCCAGTGACACACCAGTGCTCACAGTGCCACAACACAACAGCTACCAGTTCTTCTCCAGTCCTCCCAGTTCTGCTTTCTGGCTCTTCCCAGTGCTCCCATTGTACTAGTGCTTCCTCAGTTCACAGAATCCCAGAATCCCAGGGGTTGGAAGGGACCTGGAGAGCTCCTGGGGTCCAACCCCCTGCCAAAGCAGCTCCCCAGCTCATATTGCACAGGGCGGCGTCCAGACGGGGCTGGAATCTCTCCAGAGATGGAGACTCCACACCCCCCTGGGCAGCCTGTCCCAGGGCTCCCTCACCCTCACTGGGGAAAAGTTCTTCCCCATGTTGCTGTGGAACTTCCTATGCTCTGACTTGCAGCCATTGCCCCTTGTCCTGTCCCCACAGACACTGAAAAAGGGCTGGCCATTTCCCCTGCATCCCATCCTTCAGATATTGATAAACATTAATCAGGTCCCCCCTGAGTCTTCTTCTCTCCAGGCTGAACAGCCCCAGCTCACTCAGCCTTTCCTCACAGGGGAGATGCTCCAGGCCCTTCAGCATCTCCGTAGCCTCCTCTGGATTCTCTCCAGGAGATCCCTGTCTTTTTTCTCCCAGGGAGCCCAGAACTGGACACAATCCTCCAGGTGGGGCCTGACCAGGGCAGAGCAGAGCGGGAGGATCCCCTCCTGTGACCTGCTGGCCACACTCCTCTTGATGCCCCCAGGATCCCATTGTCTCTCTCAGCCCCAGGGCACACTGCTGGCTCATGGCCACCCTGGCATCTACCAGGACCCCCAGGTCCTTCTCCACAGAGCTCCTCGCCAGCAGGTCATCCCCCAGCCCAGTGACACACCAGTGCTCACAGTGCTTCCCCAGTCCTCCCAGTGCTGCTGCATCACTTCTCCCAGAGCAACAACCCTACGGCTCCTACTGTCACACCAGTGTGCCATCCAGTGCTGCACCAGTGCTCCCAATTACAGCTCCCAGTGCTTCAGTGGTACCCACAGTGCACATCAGTACACCTCCCAGAGCTGCCCCAGAGCTTCCAGTGGCACACCACTGTTGCCAATACTGAACCAGTGCAGACCCCTGCACAGCCCAGTGCTTGCAGTACAGCTCCCAGTGCTCCCAGTGCCATGCAAGGAGAGCTCTCAATGCTCACCCAGTGCAGCTCCCGAGCTCCTCCCAGTTCACTCAGCACTGCACCAGTACAACTCCCACTGACACACCAATGCAAATCCCAGTGCCCCCAGGGAACACCAGTAAAGCTCCCAATGCACAGCAGTACCTCTAGTGCTGCAACAGTACAATTCCCAGTGCTTCTCCAGTATGCCCAGTGCCTCACCAGTGCTCCCAGTTCTACCCCAGTGGAGCATCTTGTGTCCCCGGCTCTCCTAGCACAGCTCCCAGTGCTGCACCAGTGTTCCCAGTTTGGCTCCTTGGCTCATCCCCGCCCACCAAGTGTTACTCCAGTGCTACTAGTACAGCTCACAGGACACACGCCATTGCCACTCCAGTGCTCCCAGTGCTGCCCCAGTGCTCCCAGTACAGCTTTCCACACTTCAGGGCTGCCAGTGCCTCCCCAGTGCTCCCAGCGCTGCCCCAGTTCTTCCAGTATAGTTCCCAGTGCCTCCCCAGTGCTCCCACTCCCTTCCTATCTCATGTACTAACAATATCTATTATTTTTAACCCCATCTTTTCCCTTTTCTGCCTTATTATACTGGTTTTATCACACAAACTCTTGGTTTGGGTCTTTTCCTCCACTTTAGACCCTTTACCCCACCCCACGATGGGGGAGGGAGCGAGCTCTGTGATTGTTTCCCTGTTAAACCCAGTCCCAGTTAAACCAGCACCCTTCTCCCTTTGTGATAATGCTCTGCACTCGGTTTCCTCCTCCACCCACTGCAGAAACAATTGGCTGCACCCAGCCTGTGTCAGAGCCTTTGGCTCACGATTTTCAAGGAAATTCCCAGAAACAGGGGAAGATCTCCAAAGAAATAAGGCTCTGTGTGGTGGCTGGAGGCCAGACGCTCCCTGAAGCTGCTCCCTCACTGCCCTGTGCAGCTGGACAGGGGGTGAAATAGATGTTGAGAGGATTAGGAGTGGAGATAAGGAGAGGGAGAGATCATTCTGCATTCAGCATCACAGGCAGAACAGACTCAACACAGAACAAAGGAAACAAACTCTCTAATTGCTGGCGCTGCCTTGCACCCCCAGTGACACCAGAGTCAGGTGAGAAGTGTGACCAGATCTTAAAGCCTCTCACCCACCCCCTCCCTTCTCAGCAGACTTCACTCTAGTCAGGATTTCACTCCATTCTGTCCCCCCATCATGGCACGGGGAGCGGGGGGCTGTCTGTGAAAATGGGGTCTTCATCCAGTTCCTCACAAGCTCTTTTCCTTCTTGGCCGGGGGAGCATTGATTCCACCCCCTTCCCCTGCTGCACCGTGGGGTCCCACCCACGGCAGACAGTCCTCCACGAATTTTTCCAACGTGAGTCCTTTCCCACAGGGCTTCAGCTCTTCCCCAGCTGCCCCAGTGTGGGTCACTGCCATGGGGGCAGTCACAAACCAGAGTGTCTCTCAGTCTCTCAGGCCCAGACTGCTCCAGCCTGGTCCCTCACGGGGTCACAAGCCTCCCCCCAGCAAACCTGCTCTGGCATGGATCTCTCTCTCGCTCACCCTTGTGGGTCTCTGTTAGAAATGCCAAAGGTCCTGAGAAAGGACTTGAGGCAGACACGTCAGTGCAGCAGTAATTTATTGTACGTTCTTGCAAGAGCAGGTGGCCCAACAAGGTAGGCACACTCTTGGTCAGAACCTGCAGCAGTTTTATACCATATGCCCATCCGAAATCATTAGGTTACCTCATACACCTCTACATATTCATCACCTGTCCCGCTCTGCATTAAAATGAGTTCCAGGAGGTGATTTCCATACACTCCTCCCAACTGTGCCTGCGCACTGTCTCGTGGTGGTGGTCGTCAGGGGGTCTCAGCGATGAAGGCCTGAAGTCTTCCTCAGGTTGAACTTTTCACCTCCTTCCTGTTTCTCTATGAATTAAGGCTTTTTTCCCCAAATTTACAGACTCAACCTGGGCACCTTCATGTCTGTCAGGGTCCTAAGTTATCTTATCCCTTGTGTCTGTGCCCTTTGAAGGTAAATGTGGGCTTGCAGATGCTTGCCTTTATCTTTACTTTCCAGGCAACTGAGTTAGTGGGACATGGGCCTAGGGCTGCAGGCAGTCAAAGCTCCATACAGGTTTCAGTTGGTGCATGTTAGTTTTGGATTCTTTTTCTTGGGCATCTTTTCATTATCTCTTTGAGCCACCCAGTCAGGGGGGAGGGTGGGGTCCTGCCAGCACAGGCTTGATACCCTACACAGTTCTGCCTGTTTGCCTTGATCTGGTAATTTGTGACCCAGTATCAGCCAGCATTGCTGAAGCCTGTTTGTTGAGCCGAATTTCCTTAGGTTCCAACCCATGTCCTCAGTCACAATTTAACCCCCTATCTCATTGTCCAGGATCATCTGTATCTTTTAGCAGAGCTGTGTATTCGAATTGAACCCCTTCTTTGAGAGGGAGATTTTGCCATCATTCTTTTAACACAACCAATAGAAAAACTATATTAACAGTATTCCCCCTTATTTTATGTGCTATCCTAAATTCCCTGCAAAGGATTCCTGATGAGGCAGCCTGAGTTCTTTAACTCAGTAAAACAAATACAACAACCCTTTTCAGTTTGCAAAAGCAACATTTCTCAGCATTCTTCACATCTCTGTCTCTCTCCACAGGCTGCAAGTGCTGGCAAGGGCTTGCTCCAATGAGGGGCACAGCATCTCCTGCCTGTCTCCCCCTGCTCCAGCGTGGGGCCTCTCCACGGGCTGCAGGTGGGTTTCTGCTCCCCATCATCTTCCATGGGCTGTGGGGGGACACCCGCTCCACCATGGGTTTCTCCAGGGTCTGCAGGGGAATCTCTCCTCCGGTACCTGGAGCGCCTCCTCCCCCCCTCCTCCCTCCCTGACCCCAGTGTCTGCAGGGTTGCTCAGTCCCCTTGCTCCTTCCCTGGGGGCAGCAAGTGACTGCTTGGGGGTTTCTTCCCTCTGGAGTGAGTTATCCCAGGGGCGCTGGTTGGCTCGGCCTTGGGCAGCGGCGGGGCTGGCCTGGAGCCGAGCTGGCTGCTTTTGGCTCTGCCAGACATGGAGAAGGAAGCTTCTAGCAGCTTCTTGCAGAAGCCATCGCTGCAGCCCCCCTCCCCCACCAGAACCCAGCCACACAAACCCCCGTGGGGCCGGGCACAGGCCCCAGTGAGGAAGAGCACGGCGAGGAAGGCCGTGATAAGCATCCGGGCCTGTGCACGCATCGTCAGCAGGCAGCTGCTTGGTTCCAGCCTTCCCCATGGTAAGTCCCAGTAACACACCAGTGGTCCCAGTGGTTCACCAGTACAGCTCCTAGAGAACACCAGGAGAGCTCCTAGTGCGGGTCCTGAGCTCCTCACAGTTCTCTCCGCACTGCACCAGTACAACTCCCACTGACACACCAGCGCTCCCAGCACCAGCCCACTGCTCCCAGTCCTACTCTCTGGCTCCTCCCAGTGCTCCCAGTTCTGCCCCAGTTTTCCCAGTGTTTCCCTACATGTGCTGGGCAGCTCCTTTCCCCTCCCCAGGTTCCCCAGTGCCACCCCGGTCCTTCCAGTGCAGCTTCTTGACTCACAATAGTGCTCCCAGTTCCACTCCAGTTCCCCCAGGTGTGCTTCTTGGCTGTCCTGGGTCCTCCCAGTTCCCCTCAGTGCTCCCAGTGATGCTTCCTGGCACTTCCTAGTGATCCCAGTGCCTCACCAGTGCTCCCAGTTCTGCCCCAGTGGAGCATCTTTTATCCTCTGTGCTCCCAGTATAACTCCCAGTGCTGCACCCATGCTCCCAGTCCATGGTGTTCCTAGTACAGCTCCCAGTTCTCCCAGTACACCTCCCGGTGACACACCAGTGCTCCCAGTGCACATCAGTACATCTTCCAGTACAGCTCCCAGTGCCACACCAGTCATTGCTCCCAGTGTAGCTCCCAGTGCTTCCAGTACAGCTCCCAGTACAGCTCCTAGTGCTTCCAGTGCTCCCAGTATACATCAGTACAGCTCCGGTGACGCCCCAATGCTGGCCCATTTCTCCCAGCACAGCTCCCAGTGACAGACCAGTAGAGCTCCCAGTGACAGACTAGTACTCCAAGCACTACATCATTACTCCCAGTACAGCTCCCAGTGCTCCAAATACAGCTACCAGTGCACCTAGTGCCTTCCAGTGCTCCCAGTACAGCTCTCTGTGCCACTCCAGGGCACCCAGTACCACCCCAGTGCTCCCGATACATCTGCCAGTGCCTCCCCAGTGCTCCCTGTTCTGTCCCAGTTCTTGCAATGCTGTTCCAGTCCTGCCAGTACACCTCCCAGTGCTGCCCCAGTGCTCCCAGTGCCACTCCAGTGCTCACAGTACAGCTCTCAGTGCCTACCCAGATCTCCCAGTTCCACTCTCTATCCCCTGTACTAACAGTATCTATTATTTTTAACCCCATCTTTTCCCTTTTCTGCCCTATTATACTGGTTTTATCTCACAAACTCTTTTGATTTGTGTTTTTTCCCCCATTTTAGATCTTTTCCCCCACCCCATGATCAGGGAGGGAGGGAGCTCTGTGATTGCTTCCCCGTTAAACCAGGTCCCAGTTAAACCAGCACCCGTCTCCCTTTGTGATGATGGTCTGCACTCAGTTTCCTCCTCCACCCACTGCAGAAACAACTGACATTTTTGCTTTCACTTTTCAAGGAAGCTTCCAGAAACAGTGGAAAAAACCCAAAGAAAGAAGGTTCTGCCTGCGGGGTGGGGAACAGAGGACAGACCTCAGTGAAGAAGACCACAGTGAGGAAGGCCACCACAAGCATCCCGACGCCGAGGCTCAGCGAGGGCATCATCACACAGCCGCTTGGCTCTAGCCTTCCCCACGGTAAGTCGGGGGTGTTGCTCCCTCCATCCCCCACATTGCTCTGCCTGATCCCTAAATCCCTGTTTCTGACCCCAAATTCTCCCTAAATTTCTGTGGCTGAGCCCCAAACCCCCCAGAATCCCTGTTCCCGGGCCAAAATAGTCCCTGAATTCCCTGGGGCTTTTTGAACCTCAAAGCCCCCTAAAGTGGGGATTTCTGAGCTCAAATCTCCCTGCAGCACTGTTTCTGAACCAAATACTCCCTAAATAGCTGTTTCTGAGTTCCAAATTTCTCTAAATTGCTATTTCTGATCCAAAAACCTTTCTAAACTGTACTTTGTGAGACCAGAAGGTCCCTAAATGTGTGTTTTAGAGCCCCAGGTTCTCGAAATTGCTGGTTTGAGCAAAAACTCTCCCTGAATCTCTTTTCTGAGCCTAAAAGTTCCCTGAATTACTTTTTCAGATGTTCAAAGCTTCCTAAATGGGTGTATCCAAGCCTAAAACTCCCTACATTGCAGATGAGAAGCCTCAAATCTCCCTAAATTGCTGTTTGTGTGCCCAAAAGCTCCTTACATCATATTTTCTGAGGGCAAAATCTTAAATGGGTCTTTCTCAGCCTAAAATCCCCTTACATCAGTGCTTTAAACAGCTGTTTCTCACTCCAAAGCTCCCTAAATTGCTGTTTCTGAGCCCGTAAGTTCCCTAAAAGGGTGTTTTGGAGCCCTGAAGCTCCCTAAAGGAGGTCTTTGTGAGCACCAGATATCCCTAAATTGCTGCATAACATTCCTGAAAACTGGTGGTTTTGAACCCTAAATCCCCCTAAATTGATGTTTCTGAGCGCCAAAGCTCTCAAAAAGGGTTTTCTGATACTAAAAACCTCCCTATGTCAGCTTTTTGTGAGTACCATATCTTCCTAAAACAGTGTTTCTGAGCCTTCAACCTCTCTAACTGGGCATTTTGGAGACCCAAAACTCCTGATTTTTTTTTTTTTTTTTTTCTCAGTTCCAAAGTTGTCTAAAGTGAGACTCCCACCATGTTTGCCATCTCACTGGAAATTTTTGGGAATTAAATATCTCCCCACTGTCCCCTGCAGGTCCAGACCTCCGTGATGGAGATGTCTGAAGACAATGTCAGGGAAGAGCCACATCCCCAACCTTGGTCTACCCAAGATGATGAGTGTAGACCCTGTGTAGGGGGTGAAGGTCACGACAACCCCGGGATGCATCCACCAGGATCCAAGAGCCAAAAGCCCAGTCCTGAGGGATGCAAAGACATTCCTTCAACCCTGGAGCAGGTGACAGGGGACTATGCATCTGATGCTGATGACAAGTCCTGGGAGATTCTCAAGCCAGGTAGTGCCGAAGTGGGAACAGATCCCATTGGGATCGGGGCAGGGGGAAGAAGGGGTTGAGAGTGAATCCTCATCTACATCCTACCTGAGATGCTTCATTTTTAGACCCACTGATGGGAGATGAAGAGAGATGCCCTGGGCAGGATCTGACCCGCAAATCCTTTGATGGACTCAAGGTGGGCAGCTGGAATTCCTCAGTAGGTTGAAATCCGGAAAGAGTAAAATTTTAGGGTCTGAGCAAGTTGTTGGCAAAATGCCCCCTGGCTGACTGCTGCCTTTAATTCTGCTCTCTGTCTCTGCAGAATTCATTAACCACAGTGATACTTATGCAGTAGGAAAGGGAAAGTAAAAGCAACTTTAGGGCAATTAAAAAAAAATGCATACAAAGTGAAGGAGGAGTAAGAGAACTGAAAACAAAATGATGCTGCAGAAATCCCTTGCCACCTCCCATGGACCCCAGTTTAAAAAAAAAAAGAAACAAAAACCTAAACCTAAAAACCTCTAGAATTACCCATTTTTTAATTTATCATGGAGCATGTTAGGTGGAGCAGATCTTTTTTCACTTGGGGTCCTCACCTTGTTGTTCTCCCTCCCAACCTCTTAAGCTTTGTTAAAATGGTGGGAAATTGAGATGCTAGGAGTCTCATGCATGTGCTTTTCAGCAAAACCCAAAACAACCATTCTTGATGCTTTGGCTGTTTTATCCCCAAACCAACAACCTACAAGCTGCTGTGGAAAATAAATTCACCCCATCCCTGGTTACACCCAGAAAAATCATCCACAGGAGAAGTCAAAGAGCTTGCTTTAAGGCAAAAAAAAAAAAAAGGGATTATTAGTCCAGGCACATGCATAACAGGCTGTGCATTGGTGGAGAAGGAGAACTACCAGGATTCCAGCATTCATCCAAGGGAAAAACCCACAATGCAGGAGCAGAGGTGTCTCAGGAGTCCGGTGGTGAGTCAACTCCAGCTTTTGAAGCTCATGGCCAAAGCTCTTGGAGGACAGTGGTTGAGTTTTCCATGCCAGTGCAGTGTTTCTAGCCTTGATTTTGGAGCTCAATGCTCTACAAGTGGTAGGGGCAGAAGAAGACTCTGCCCAGCCCTGAGTCTCACCAGTCCTTTGAGAATTTTTGAAATTCTTTTTTTTTTCCCTTCAATTCTACGTTTTTCTTTTCTCCAGGGGAAGGTCCTGGGTCACGTTAAGGCAGCAGAGATGACAAATCCAGGGAACCTCAGCCATGCAGGTACCAGTGAGGGTGTTTCCTCACTCACATTGTCTCCACTGATGCTGAATCAAGTGCTGCTGTGTTAGGAGTGGCCCTGGGTGTGAAGAGCAGGTTGGAAGTTGGAGGCTATTGGTGACACTGCACCCAAAAGCCTCCTGGACTTCCCCTGGGACTGTGGCTGTGCCAACGGCTGCCCTCACACTGCCAGTGTCACTGCCTATCCCTGTCAGCAGCAGGAATGTGCCTGAGCACTGGCAGAGCTTGGGAGGACAATGAAGACCTCACTCCTAGAGTGGGTTGGTGTCCTTCTTCCAAGAAAATTGTTCCCAAGCTGGAAGGAGCCCTCCTTCTCCCCGGCACACCCCAGTTTCAACCTTTTCTTGGCTTGCCACTTTCTTTCTGATACTTTCTCCTTGGTTACAGATGACCAGATCAGAGAAAGCCCGGGACCTTCCAGTAGGTTTGTTGCATGGAGGGATGTCATCACTGAAAGGTTTGAGGTTGGAGCTGGAGGGCTTGAGGCCCAGCAGCTCCCCAGGTAAAGGGGCTACGATGGGAGGACATGCAGTTTAGGCTTCCTTAGGTCCTTTCTCTCCTCAAATGCCACTTCCTCTTGGCATACAGAGATTCCCAAAATGTCTTGCCACATCCTTCTGCACCCAAGCAGTGGGAACATGCTCAGAAGCATATGGGTCTTTCCAAAACACCTTAAAGTAACTGAGGGGTTTTCAACAGGGCAGGAGGTGATGACGCAGGGAACGCACAACCTCTGGGAACATCAGCCATGGGACAACTGAAGTGGATGTGAGTGGTGGAGCAGGTGAAGGTGGGGATGGGAGATGGTGGCAGTGGGTTGCAGTGGGGACCTACCACCTCTTTTCCAACAGCTGTCATCCCAGCTCATATCTGTTTGGAGAACATCACCCACCACAGGACAAGATGACTCTGGAGTTTGTTGCTGTGCTGTCAGAATCTTATCACCTGGACAAAGGATCCAAGATCTGCGTTGTCTTCTACAAACAGCACGGCCACTGCGAAGAATTTGCCAAGATGGAGAAAAGGTTAAAACAAACAAAAAAACGTGGTTGAATTTATACTGAGGTGTTTCCACTGTGGTTCTCCTTCAGGAGATCCATCTCTTGGCTGAAGGACCTCACTACAGATTCCCACAGAGGTTGGAGGTTAACCCCCAAATGGAGAAATCCAGGTGGAGTTGCAGCACTTGGTGGTGGTTCCTCCAATCATCTCCACATTCATCATGGAGCTGCCATTTTGGCTTGGGGCCAGGATCTTTCAGGCTTGTGCAAGGATCTGTGCTGGCCTGGTTGATTTAATTAGTTCCCTGGCTAACGAACCCAACTTTGGATTTCTCCCTGTCACTTTGAAGGCCAGTGTCTCACTGGATGGGCCAAAACTTGACCATCGGCTTGAGGTTGACCTTGATGGTCAACTCCAAGCCAAGAAACTCTTTCTCTTCCAGAGACAGACTGATCACGGGCAACGCCAGGATCCCCCTTTCTCACGTGCAAGGAGGACTCATCTTTTATAAATATGCCTTTGTTAACACCTACAGCAAAGAGAGGGAGTGTGAATTAGAGCAGATTTCTTTAGAAAACTGCCCAGAGACCTGGCAGTCCCGAAATGGTCAGTTCTATCGTGTGGTGAATATACCCAAAACGGAGATCAAAGTGCAAGGTAAGCATCGTTATTCACCCCAAAGTCAGGACTGGATGCAGCAGTGATGATCATACACTGGCTTGTGTTTCACTTTGATTTATTTCAAGCTCCAAGTTTACAAGCCTCTTGTACAAATAAGCTTTTTTTTTTTTTTTAAATATTCCTTGTAATAAACTTCAGGGCCAGCACCCCAGCTATAGCACTCCAATCCTGTCTGGGAAATGGGTGGCATCTCTTGGGCTGGAGAAATGCTCAGATGGTTTCATGCTTTCAGGGTCCCGCTGAGCTTGGTGCCTACATTATATTCCCAAACTCTTCCTTTTTTGCCCAGGAACATGGACCATTTTTGAAAACATAGAGTGCAGTTTCCCCAGCAGAAGCACTGATAAGGTGGTAAACTCAAGAGATTCCAGGTGCAAGATCCAGATCCAGTGGGACTACCTGAAGCGTGATCTCTGTTCTCATATCACCTGGAAATCCCTTGAGGATATGGAGAGGAAACTGGAGAGGTACAAGGAGAGCACCAAAGCTTGTCTTGGGGATGCTGAGACAAAAGAAAGCTTTGAGAACATCTGCAAATCAGATATGGAAAAGGTAAGCATCCACCAAAACCTATGGGGAGCTGGCAAACCAACATCCCTCATTTTGGGGGGTGGCTTGGATATCAGAGGGATGAAGCTAAGAGCCATGTCCTGTCCAGTGTGTTCAACATGTAGGACCTTCCTGGATGGATGTGTGGCACTAGGAATAAATAACTTCTCCCCAGGGAGGTGACATGCAAGGTGACCCTGAGCAGCAGCATCTGCTACCTCCCATCTTCCTCCCCAGACCAGGCTGTTCTCAGAGGAAAAGAATCTTGTCCAGTCTGGTGAAATGTCTTCTCCTTATTCTTGTTGTCCAGGTGATAAATAATATTGGAGCCTTCATACAAGAGGTTGTCAAACTCCTGAAGGACAATAATAAACTTCCCATTCTCCTGTTCGCTTTTCATATCCATATTCTCTATCGCATTCCTCTCTCCCGGAAGTTCATTCCTGAGGCTGAAAAGCATCTCCAGGCCATCCAGTTCTCCGAAGATGAATACAAAAAACTGTCAGGAAAAAGGTAATTTAGATTTGTGAACCTACTTTTTTTGAGCAACGATGCCATAAGAGGTCCAGGTTTCAACTCAGTTATCCCTGTGTGCCAACTTTGGATGCCATGTGCTATCCCAAGGGGTCTTTGAGGGTGCATAAACCTGGGTTGGTGGCTTCCAGCTTAATAGGTCTATCTTGGGTGCCTTAGGAACTCCAAAGAGCACTAGATCTTTCTGATAGTGGTTGTCCCCTGGAGGTGTCTCAATCCAAGCTCTTTCCAGGCAGCTGTGTGCAGGGGGGAGGATTCCTCTTATGGGTGTCGTGGTTTATCCCTGGCCAATAATTAAGCACCACACAGCTGCTCTCTCGTTCTGTCCTGGGAGGACAAGGGAGAGAATCAGAAAAATGAAAGTGAGAGAACCTATGGGTTGAGATAAAAACAGTTCAATAGGACACACAGGAAAGGAAGATAATAAATATGAAAGTTATTTACACAAAACAAGCAATGAACAGCACAATTTCCCTCCACCCAAAGTCAGTGTTGCACGAGACCCCCAGCTGTGGTGCAAGACCCCTCAAACTGCCTGCCTCTCAGCCCACACGCCCAAGCAAAGCAAAAGAAGGAATTCACCACTTCCCATCAGCAGGCAGGTGTTCAGCCATCACCTGAAAGCTGGTGCTGTGCAGATCCCCAGCTGCCACACCAGGTCCCCAGCTGCCCCCAGATGCCACACAGCCCCTCAGTCCACCCCTGGTTATAAACAGGACATGACATCATATGGTATGGAATATCTCTTTAGCCATTTTCAGTCTGCTGTCCTGGCTGTGTCCCCTCCCAGGTTCCTGGGTTCCCCCACCTCATTATCAGGAGTGTGAGAAAATGAAAAGTCCTTGGGTTTTTTGGCAACAACTGAAAAATTCGGTTTGTTATCAACATGATTCTCATCATAAATCCCAACCACAGCAATACTCCAGCTGGTAGGAAGAAAAACGAGCTCTATCCTAGACAAAACCAGGATAATGGGTTGTAGGAAAAGACTCTGTCCCATGTTGGCACACATGGGCATCCCAGAGGGGTTTTTTATGGGAAGTTTCACTTGTTTAGACTTTTTTTTTTTTTCTCAGGAAATACTTTCCAACTCTGAAGCAAATGTGTCTCAGAACCACTGACAGCACTTTGTGGATCTGGTTGGTGCCGCTGCTCTATGCAATCAAAGAGACAGCAGCAGAGGAGCCCTTTGACCCATGCGAACCTCCTTTACAAGCCTTCAGACAGCTGAGGGTGGACAAAGAGAAGCAAAGGTGGGTCTGAAAGGCTGAGGTACAATCAAGATAACAAACGTCCTGCTCTTCACAGTGCTTTTCTTCTGCTTGATGGCTTCTCAAAGAGCTTTTTGTTCTCCTTGGCATGCTGTGTACCCTGCCTTTGGGGCTGCTGAAGGAGTGTTGGTGGACCTCAAGGGGAGGATGGAGCTGGGTGCCATGCGGTCTCATCCATACAGCTGGATGAGAGCTGTCCTGAGGAGAACATGGGCTGAAAGGGACTTTCAAAGATCATCTAGTCCAATCTCTTTGCCACATACAGGGACACCTTCCACTAGATTAGGTTGCCAAAAGCCCTGTCCAACCTGACCTTTAGCATTGCCAAGGATAGGGAAGATGTCCCTGTCCACAGCAGAGATTATTCTTCAAGGTCTCTTGCCACCCAAACCCAACCAAACCCATTCTATGATCTTCCACTAGATCAGGTTCCTCAAAGTCCCATCCAACCTGACCTTGAATACTTCCAATGATGAGGCACCCAGTGTCTTGAGGCAGCCCTTTACAGTGTCTCACCACCTTCATTGTTGAACAGTTCTTCCTTAAGTCGAATCTAAATCTCTTTAAGTTTAAAGCCATTGTCCCAGCCCAGGTGCAGGATCTCACATTTGGCCTTGTTGAGGTCCATGAGATTTGAACTGACTCACTCCTCTGGTCTGTCAAAGCCAACTTGAATGATCAGTTTTGTTCTAATGACTCTAAAGTGGGTGAATTTCCAGAAATTCCTGTTTTGTCACATAGAACGCTCACCATCAAACCCCAGCTTCTCCATCCAGCTTCCAGCCACCCTGGCTGTAGGTCACCACTGTGTCTATCAGTCACAGTCCCATCTCAAATGCCATCCACGTGCCTTCTGGTTACCCCAAACCTATTTGATATTCTTGACCTGCTTTCCTAGGAAAGTACTGGAGATGATAGACACTCACAAGACCTTAATCAGAAGGTGCACTTCACTGGCAAAGAAGGTGGTGGAGATGGTGGCTGTGAAGCACTTCAACACGAACCCTTTGCCTGACATTTGGCTTCCACTCCCGTTCCTCTTGGACAATTTGTGCGAGCGCATCGTGGATGCCAGTAAAGACTCGTCCCCACTGCCTGTAAGGAGAACAGACTGGCTGGAGACCTTTTTTTTTCCCCTCTGGATTGTTTAAATGTGGACCAGAATGTGTCCTTGATTCCTACAAAGATTTTCAGCAGGTCTGAAGAACTAAATTTTAGAAAATGGGGGATAGATTAAAGCGAATCCAGGGATCAGGAGGGAAAACCCTTTAATCTTGCTAGAAAATCTCATAATTCAGTGTTTACATATGGAAAGTCCTCAGCTGCAGGAGAAGAAACCCCTCTCACGTTTGGTCTCAATGTCTTTCTGTCCTTCTTTCAGGAATCTGATCTAAACATGGCTTTGGAAACCATCTCCACCAGGATAGACTCCTGGTTCAAGGACATGTGAGTAAGGGCTTCTTGAGAGGAGAGGTGATATGAGATAGAGGGAGGGAGTCCTGGATAAGCAGAAGGAGTGTTGTTGCTGTGGTTTGCCCATTATATTTTTGATGTCTTTAACCTCACCGTGTCTGGAGACTATTGATATCCGAAAAGGTCGTGTCCTATGAACCTGGCTGTGTTTCCCAGCTGCAGATGGTTGACATGGTCAGGTAACAACTGTGCAACCAGCTGCAAGAGGTCCTTTCCTGTGTCAACAGGTGCCCTTCAGGGTCTTCAAAGGAACCACTGAAACCCATGGATGAGGATGAGGTCTTGCAGTGTCTGAATTTGGTGTACATCTTGTTGAAGCTTTTCTTAGAGGAGCAGCTGAAACCGGTGTCACTCAGATCCATTATGATAATGCTGCAGATACTTGAGAAGTTTGCCAGCAAAGCAGGTTGGCTGGAAGCAAACAAGGTGAGATCAAGGTCTGTGCTTCTGACACAAAAGCTTAGTCTCCAAGGAGAGCCCAAAGCTTCTCACTCACTCTTCTCTGATTTCTCAAGGAATTCCAGCAGTTAACTTCAGCAGTAAGGTTTCGAGAGTTGTCACGTTTGACCAGGCTATGGCTTGAGAGATACTTTCACAGGACACCCACGGATAAGAAATCCTTCCTGAAGGACTTTGAGGTAGGTTAAAGGAAACAGAGAGCAATGCAAGCCATAACCCTTGGCATATCTGGGTATTCTGCAAGATCAGCTGATGGGTTTGGGTCTTCCTCTGTAGACATGGGAGCAGCTGCTTTCAGTGAAGATCCTCTGCACTGAGTGGACTGAGAAGTGGCAGGGCTTTATCCATGACATATTTGAGAAGTGGCTGAAGAAGGTGAGTCATGGAGACCTTCTAGCTGGTGGGGGTGGGGATGATGCTGCTTGGTTTTGCCTAAGTCACCATTTTGGTGGTGAAACTCAAGCAGGCTAGTAAGGACCCAGAAAGCAGATTCCTCAAGCATTTCCATGCCATAGGTTAATGAAAAATACCTTCGGGACTTCTGCTTGGCTTACCTGGAGATGGAGAAGCCCTGCAGTACAAAGTTGGAGAGCTGCTTTATGAATCACATCATGCAGTGGATCAGAGACCTTGACAAAAGCAAGGTAGGAGAGCTGCCACTCCTCCTTGGGCTGCTGGAGGCCTCTACATACCACTTTGCCAACTCTTTTACTGATCTGCACTGGGTTGAGTGAGTGGAGACAGGTCTTTCTGAAATAGCCAAGAGTCCACAAAGCTCCTAAAGAGGAGAAATATCTCATCATTGCAGGAATCCATAATAAAATCTCTGATACGTGCCATCTGTAAGACAAAAAAAAAATCTACTGGGATGGTGCTGTCTGCTGTCACAGAGAAAGTATGTTCAGAGATGAAGATGCTGGGAATCATCAACAGTTTTGATGAGAGCACTGGACCAATTCTTGAAAATCTGCTCAACACGCCTCTGGTCTGCGATCTCATTTCTGCTGTCCGTGAGTATCCCCTGAGCAGTTTTCTTGAGAGAACTTCTTGATTTTCAAATGAGCGAGACAGGAAGACCAGGTTTTGTTGACAACACAAAATGAAAAAGGGTAAAAAACCCTAGTCTTCCATGCTAGAAAAATGAAGTTTCATATCAGGAGTGGAGAAACATCTTGATTTCTTTATCTTGTTCTCTCAACTGGAGTGAGGCTTGTTCTTGAGAGGAAGGACATGATGGAGCCAACACAAAGTCAAGCATTAGAACAAAAGAGTGGTGATGGCATTACCCTCATCATTATGGTGGGTTTCATGGTTGGACCAAGCCCAGTCTGAGGCCATTGTTCATCCTTCTTTGATCAGGAGATGGAGGAGAGGACAACTCATGGCTGTTGTTCCCTTCTACAGCTTCTGACACAGTCAAAAAGCCTTTGGGAATGTTTTCTCCATAGCTCCCTTCCTGTAATAGCTGTTAGGTGCAGTGTGATTGTTCCTTCACCTCCTCTTGTCCAGAACAAAGCCCCCCAGCATCTTCTTTGTGCCCCAGTCCCTTTTGGAAGCCCTCCACATCCACTAGATCTTGCTGCCCAACCACTTGTGCATTCTCCTAGGGCGTCCCCATGATTTGTTTCAGGCAGGGGAAGATACCTGGGTTTCCCAATGGAAATTTCGGATTTTCCCAAGATGCTGGTTTTGACCTAGAAAACAGCCAATCATCTGTCCTCCACACCAATTGTTGTGACAATAGGGTGACAGACCATTGGCAACTAGAAGTTGCTGTCTCTTCCCATGGATCTGACTTCAAAAGAAATGCAGGAGAGAAATTTCTCCCTGTCTTTCACCAAACTTCATTTATTTTACAGAAGAATTTGAGCACAAGTCTGTGGTTCAGCTCAGCAACAATGCGAAAATCATCCTTTCCCGGGTACAAGCACTCTCCAACTTTGTGGGTCATCACGTTCTCTTGGGAGACATTCCCTGCAGTATCCTTTCCAACATCTTAAAGCATCAGGAGGTGTTTAAGAACATATTGTGCGTCTGTGGTAAGTTCAGAGTTTCCAACTTGGATGCGTTTTCATAGTTATGTGGCACACAGGAGGTCTATGTGCTGGATAATTATCAAAAATGCAAAGAAAACTTAAAATCATCTGCAGTGGGATCTCAAAAACCAGAAGTACAAATGAAATAGTTGGTCACAAAGGCATTTTAAAGCACTTTGTGAGGCAGAAAAGAGTGAAAACTCTGGGGGAGGGGGGTTATGCAGTTAAAGTTTTTGGGTGTTTGTGGAATTTATTTCAAGGACTGTGGTGGTATAGCTTCCTGGTTATGTGTCTTGCCTTCAGGCCCATCACAAACTCCATCTCTATTTGATTAAAACCTAGAGGAAAAGGGCCAGTCCTCCGAATTCTGCTCTGAGACTAAACTTTTATCAATATTTTTGGTGCTGCTTTGGAAAGGAGCTTCAGGCCTTCTGCAAAGTGAAACACTCATCTTTCTTTTTGATGGCAGGGGTTATATTCCCTGCAGGTCTTCTCTTTCCAAGAAGTTCACCTTCATGCCTGGGTCTTTTTTTCTCCAGATTCCTCTTTCTCCAAGTGCATAACAGAAGTACTGGAGGTCAGGAAGCAGGAGCTTGACAAATTGGAAGAGCAGAAGAAGCAAAGACGCTCCTTTCTCTGCCTGTGCCGTGCCATAGAGGACGTGATAGAAGGTACCGGTTGGGTCAAAAGTCTTCCTTCCGTGTTTTTTGAAAGGGGAGATGTCTTTTAAAGTATAGTGTCTCACAGTGGGTGGGAGGGAAATGCTATCAGGGAATCCACTGGCACCATGGCTCATCTTTGTTGTTGGTGAGACACATGATGTAAGTTCCTTCTTGTTGTTTCCACCTGGTTTAGTGGATAGAAGTACTGTGGAGAAAAGCATCGCGGACAACAAAACCTTTAAGGATCAGATGTCGATAAGGAAGTTCTCTATTGATGGCAGGAGTAAGATGGAACGGCATGTCCTCGACAGTCATAGCAACATGATGCAAAAACTTTACGTTGTAGAGAAAAGCCAGTGTTTCCGTAGGATGTGGAAGATGGCAGCGAAGAAAGCCAAAACCATGGTACCTGGAGATCATGTTTTCTCTGTAGAGGACGTTCAAGAAAAAATTTACAAGCCAGCCATCACTGACTTTCAGAAAACCTACCTGTCCCTCAAAGACTTCTCCATCACGCTTGGGGATGTGCAGGGCCTGTTTAAGAAGCTGCTGGGAGAGAAGGATCAGCTCCTGAAGGAGCTGAAAATCATGGAGGGCAGTGAAGGGCCAAGGGTTGGAAAAGATCACTGGATTGCCGGTGCAGTGGAGAAGATTGAAAACTACCTGACCCTCTCAGAAGTGGTGGAGACTGCGAAGACGATCGATACTCTGAGACAGATGCTTCAGCTGGAGGGCGATTTCCAGATTCTCAGCAACCTGACAAAATACGTATGTAGACGATGTGTGGGCATCTGTGTTGGTTGCTCTTGGGAAAATCCACATAGACAGGTCCATTTGGTAGCTTGGCATTAAATCCTATCAGGTGTGATTCCTTCCTTTTCAATTAAACTTGCATAGTAGGCTGAAGGAATTACTTCCAGATGCCTCTTCTTGTTCACCATGGAAGCCTCTGAATTCAAGAGCAGACTTGGGTTTGAGACCAAAATCTCATTTAGAGAAGAGGAGGTAGAACTGAACTTCTTCCCTTCTCGTCCCAATAGACCCATATTTGTTTTTTGGTTTGGCTTTGGTTTGTTTTTTCCCAGGGAGAGCAGGAATTGAAGAATAAACGACTTGATTTTATAACCAAAGACTTAATGAATCTGAAGAAATGTTTGAGTGACATTCCCCAGGGAGTCATGGAATTTTTGAGGGAACTTCTGGAATGTGCAAAGAAAGGTTTTACCTCCTGGATCAAGACTGTAATAAAAGGTGGGCTGGCAGTCATCAGCTACAGCAACTAGGAGTCCACTTAGTCTTAGTCTATCTCTGCATCCAGTACAGTGTTAGAGGAATCAGAACAGAGAAATTCCTCAACTACCTCTCTTACTTTTCTTTTTTCTTAATTTTTTTTCCCAGACAAGACACAAATCCCTGTATTTGTGGAGCTGGCATCAATTTCTGCAGGTGAAAATGACATGGATATCGACAGAGTGAGTTTCTTCCGTGATGCCATGTCTGCTTCTGCCCCCATCATTTTAGACCTGAGTCCTACAGATGGGTTTGACCAGTTCTATGAAGCTCTCTCTTTCATCAGAGAAGCCATCACAAAAGACAGTAAACTTCGCAAGAAGCTGGTGAGTCTTCAATTCCCCTGTCCAAAAGTAAATAAGATGGTTACTGTGAGTCCGAGTTGCTCATGTGTAGGTGTTTGATGCCATTTAAGATGGTTTCCCTGGGACATTCATGTGGGCCTGACACAACCTGGACAAAGTCTGTGGCCTTTTTGGAGTGGTAGCCTGGTAGAACGTATCAGATGACCTTACCCGTGTGTGAAAGCAGCTGGTGGAGCCCCAGTAGATGTTATGAATAGGAGGAAATGAGTTTTGGAGTCTACAATGTAGGATCACAGAACAGTTGAGGGTGGAAGAGACCTCTGGAAATCATCTGATCTAAATCATTGTCTTAAATTGCTGTAAGGTAGGGCAGGTATCTCATGGCCACATCCAACTGGGTTTTGAGCATCTCCAAGGCTGGAAGACTCCAGAACCTGTTTCAGAATTCAATAGAAAAGCTGCTGTTTTACAGAATCCCTTGTATTTGTGCCCTGGATTGTCTCTGAGTCTTATGCTCTGCTTCCCAACAAAACCAGAGCAGAGAACAAGAGCTTCACCACTTGCAAACTCTGGGGTGTTCTCATAGGTCTAACTCTGGGACTGTGTCTCCTCAGAAGCCATGGGAAACCCCATCCTTAGAAGCAATAGTCACAGAAGCCTTACCTGCAGCAAATTTGATGTGGGAGACTGTTGCTCTCTGTCCTTCCAGCTGGTTACTGGGTTTTCCTTTGGCTCTTTTTTTCACAGAAAGATTCCTGTGACAACAGAGAGTGGATAAAGATGGTTCATGACTCTCATGGCTCTGTGGAGCGTTCTTCGATCTCTCAAGCCAGAAGCATCAGCAGAAATGGAATTTTTACCATCTCAGCACCTTCAAAATTCAAGGTAAAGGGTCCTCAAGATGGCATCTTGCATTTTTTAGTGTTACTGGAAGAAAGGATCTTTCTTCAAATACTTTTCTATCAGCAGTAGATCTGCAGCTACAACTATTATGATCTCATACCACTCATTTTCTGTTTAACCTTGGCTGTTTTCATCGCAAAGTAGACTTTTCTCCAAGGGGAAAAAGAGTGGTAAAGGACATGAAGAGTCCTGATATGCATTCAAAGCTATGTAAAAGGCCAGTCAGTGATGTTGGATGCCTTTTCTGCTTTCCAGGCTACACTTGAAGACTGTATCTCATTGCGAGTGCTGAATGACAGTGAGCAGAGTGCATCTTCAACAGACCAGAAGGACAAGAAATACAGTTTGTCTCAGCTCATGGAGCTCCAGAACAAGCTTATGTTGATGTCCACCAAGATTGAGCAAGGCAGAGAGGATGCAAACTGTTTCCTGGAGGTCAGTCACCCTACATGCCAACAGCTACCTAAAAATGGTGGCTGCTGGGCTTGTGATTTTGCTGGAATTATTTCTGGAAGACTCACCCTTGACCTGAAGCTCTGGCCTTTCATGAGCAGAAGTGTTGCTCTAGGATGATGCCCATTTCCCAGGCTACAGGAGTGGGATTTGCTTCCCTCAGCATTGTTCCTCACTGGTGGTACCTAACAGCCCATTCAAGACCTTTCATACCAAACTATGGAACGACTCATAAAATAGGTTGGGTTGGAAAGGGCCTTTGAAGACCATGTAGTCTGCCACCCCTTCCATGGACAGGGACACCTTTCACTAGATCAGGTTGCTCAAAGCCCCATCCAATGTAACCTTGAACACTTCTGATGATGGGGCATCCATAACTTGTGGAAGAACTTTTCCCCAGTGAGGGTGAGGGAGCCCTGGGACAGGCTGTCCAGGGAGGTGGTGGAGTCTCCTTCTCTGGAGAGATTCCAGCCCCGTCTGGACGCCGCCCTGTGCAATATGAGCTGGGGAGCTGCTTTGGCAGGGGGTTGGACCCCAGGAGCTCTCCAGGTCCCTTCCAACCCCTGGGATTCTGTGATTCTATGATTCTATGAGCAGTGCTCTAGTGTCTAGTGTTTGTCATACAAAGTCTCTTCCTTATATCTGATCTAAATCCACCATCTTTCAGCTTAAAGCCACTGTCTCTTGTCCTGTCAGTACAAGGTCTCTCCTCCTTTCTAATAAGCTGTCCTTGTTTATTGAGCAGCCACAAGAACATCTCCCCAGAGCCTCTCCAGCTGTACCACACCCAACTCAGTCTTTCTTCACAGCGGAGATGTTCCAGCCCTCTGACCATTTTTGTGCCCCTCTTCTGGACCTGGTCTAAGAGGTCCACTTCTTTCTTAGAATCATAGAATCTTTTTGGTCAGAAAAGACCTTTAAGATCTTTAAGATCACTAAGTCGACCATTAACCTAGTACTGCCAAGTCCAACCACTAAACCATTTCCTGAAGCACCATATCTACATGTCTTTTACATGCCCCCAGGTATGGTGACTCAACCACTTCCCTGGGCAGCATGTTGCAATGATGGACAATCCTTTAAGTGAAGAAATTTTTCCTACTTTCGAATCTAAACCTTCCGTGGCTTGTCCTATCACTTGTTACTTGAAAGAAGAGACCAACACCCACCTCACTACAACCTCCTTTCAGGTAGTTGTAGAGAGCAATCAGGTCTCCCCGCAGCTTCCTCTTCTCAAGACTAAATAACCCCAGTTCTCTCAGCTGCTCTTCATAAGACTTTTGCCAGCCCCTTTGCCAGCTCTGCTATCCTTCTCTGGACACACTCCAGCAGCTCAGTGTCCTTGTAGTGAGGGGCCTGACGCTGAACACAGAATGCAAGGTGTGGCCTCACCAGAGCCAAGAACAGGTGGACAATCACTTCCTTAGTCCTGCTGGCCACACTATTCCTGATACAAGCCAGGATTCTGTTGGACACCTTGGCCACTTGGGTAGATTTCCAGCTAACATTCTGGTGCTGGTATACCAAAACTGGATGCACTGCTCTAGGTTGTGGTCTCCCAAGAGCGGAGCAGAATCCTATGGACTTAATTACATTCAGGTTCTTACAGAAGTCTCATATCTGAGCTCCTATGATGGCAGGGACATCATTCCTCCAGTCTCTGCCTTGAGTTTCAGGAGCTCGAGAGACATGAGGATAGAGATAACCACTGAAAACTGTGGCAAAAATATTTAATATAATCATCTTCTCCATGTCAGTTAACACGAGCTGCCCTGTCTTATTCAGTGGGGGGGGGACATTTTTTTTTAATCTTCCTTTTCTGTCCAATATACCCATAGTGTGATCAGTAGGTGAAGGGAGGTGATTCTGCTCCTTTAGCATGTTCTGGTGAGAATGTTCACCTGGAGTACTATGCCCATCTCTGGGGCTCCTAACAGAAGGACATGGACCTGTTGGAGTGAGTCCAGAGGAAGCCACAAAGATGATCAGAAGGCTGTAGCACCTCTCCTATGAAGACACGCTGAGGGAGTTTGTTTTTTTCAGTCTAGAGAAGACAAAGCTCCCAGGAAGACCTTATTGCAGCCTTCCAGTACCTGAAGGGGCCTACAGGAATGCTGGAGAGGGACTGTTTGCAAGGGCATGGAGTAGTAGGAGAAGGGGCTTTAAAGAAAAGAGGGTAGATTGTGATTTTAGATTTAGACAATTTTAGGAAAAAATTCTTCACTACAAGGGTGGTAAGACACTAGAACAGGTTGCCTAGAAAAGCTGTGGATGCCCCCTCCCTGGAAGTGTTAAGGCCAGGTTGGATGGGCAACCTGGTCTACTGGAGGGTGACCCTGCCCATGGCAGGGGAAATTGACCTAGCTGGTTTGTACAGTCCCTTCCAACCCAAACCATTCGAGGATTCTATGATGTCCTTTATCTTATCCTTTTTATCCCTTGCCAAACTTGCTCCAATTGTACATCAGCTTCCCTGAGACAATTCCTACACATTCCATCCATGTCCTATATTCTTCCCAGGGTACATGTCCCTGCTTCCATGACTGCACTTTTCCTTCTTACACCTTAATTAGACTAGGAGGTTCTTGTTCCACCTTGCTGATCTCCACTCTTCCTCATATGATTTGATACATGTGGCAATCGAGAGCTCTTGCACTCTCAGGAAAATGTTCCTAAAGGGCTTCCTGCTCTAATGGGTGCTAATTTTTACCCAAACCATTAAAAAGATTCACAGATCACAGAATAGTAGGGGCTGGAAGGGACTTCTGGGGATTATCTGTCTTCAGATTGTCTAATGCCCCTGCTAAAGCAGGATCACTGAGAGAAGGTTTCACAGACTTGTGTCCAGCCATGTTTTGAATGTCTCCAGAGAAGGAGACTCCACCATCCCCCTGGGCAGCCTGTTCTAGTGCTTTGTTCCCTCAAAGTGAAGAAGTTTTTCCTCATGTTTGGATGGAACTTCATGTGTTCCAGTTTGTGTCCACTGCCATTGGGCACCACTGAAAATCTGGCGTCATCCTCTTGGAACCTGCCCTTCAGATATTTATGCGTATTGATCAGTGCCCCTCTCAGCCTTTCCTCACACGAGAGATGCTCATCATCTTTGTCATCATTTTCTGGATTCTTTCCAGTAGTTCCCTCTCATTCTTGAACTGGGGAGCCCAGAACTGGACACAGAACTCAGAGTAGAGGGGGAGGAGAACCTCTCTCAACCTGGGGCCACGCTCTTCTTAATGCACCCCAGGATACCACTGACCTTCTTAAGCATGAGGGCACAGTGCTGGCTGCTGGAGAGGTTGTTGTCGACCAGAACTCCCAGGTCCTTCTCTGCAGTGCTGCTTCCCAGCAGGTCAACCCCTACCCTGTACTGCTGCCTGGGGTTATTCTTCCCTAGATTAATGGGGAACCTACAACTGTACAGATGTCTTGAGGAAAGTGTGACCTGAGCAACGTTCAGAAGCTGTTGAAAACATGCTGTAGTGTGAGATCCATTTCTCTGTCTTGTCTTTGTGTTACAGATACTGGGAAAAGTTGAAACGGTTGGAAAATTGTACCTGGAGCTTCTCAGTGTCAGCAACATCCTCTTCATCGACTGGAAGGCTGACATCTACTGCAATCCCCAGAAAAATGTGAAAGTCTACACGGAGTTTGGAATTGCTGGCATCCTTGTTCAGAGCACAGGACCCCTCCTGGAGGAGCTGGGCAACCTCTCTAAAGCAATGGAACTTTGCCTGACAGAGTGGAAGAAGTACCTACAGACTCAGAGGGACACCTACTATCATCTCAACTTCTTCACTGCAAATCAGCTCTTCTATTTATGCAGCCAGCTGGCCAGAGTCCAGAAAGGCATCATAGAACCACAGGTGCTTATCATGCTTTCTGTCATCAAGCATGACATCAAAGAAGAAGATATCAAAAAAGCGCTGAGGGATGCGCTGATGACTCCTCTGGACTCTGTGAATACACCAGCAGGAGATGAGAAATCAATCACATGGCATGACTATGTCATTCGTTTCCCCCAGTTGATCAAAAGCTTGGCTGAGTCTGGCTATGATGAGTTAGTGGCTAAGGCAGCCTTGCAGAGCTGCCTGTCCAACCCACCCATCACAGAGCAGATGCTCATGGATTTTGCCTTCGAGCAGGGTGACAACAAGGAGTTGGTCAAAGAGCTCAGCAATCAGTATGAAGAGTCAAGAGAAACCTTCCTGCAGAAGAGATGGAAATTTAAGACCAGGAACACCGATGTTGACCAGGTTTCCTTCAGCACCCTGGCACACAATGAGCTGGCCACTGCCTTTGAGAGTTTGCCCTCTATTTATGACAAGGTGAATCTGCTCTGGGACGCCTACTCTAAGAAATTTGCTGGCCTGGTATCCGATAAATACATAGGCTTAGACGTTTTTGGGGAGACACTGAAGCACTTGGCTGCTCTAGAAAGCACACACATTGAGAGAAGTTTACCTGTGGGCTTTGAAGCAGGGAAACCACTTCTTGTCATGTGTAAGGAAGAGGAAATGTTACCTGACATGTTATTCATCTACCAACATGCTGCGACAGCACCTCTCCCATCGTATGATGAGGTCCTGGTGTGTACACCTGACACGGAGGAGGAGGAGGTGGAGCTGCTTGTCAGGAGAGCTCTTTCTCCAGGTTCCCAAGACCAGAAGATCTACTGCTTGCTGGGTGCTGATAAATTAGTTTATAAAGTTTCCAAACGGCTTGAGTCCCACTTCTTCCGCCTGGTGCAAACTTACAGCATCCCTGACTACAGGTTCATCATCTTCTGCAATGCCAAAGCCCACAAATCCTATGTTATCACGGCCTTTGATGCCTACAAGGTAACTTTCCCCTGCTACTCCAAGACAGAAATTCAGACCTATCTGAAGATGCACCTCACAGTGCCACATGGAACAGCCCCTGTCGCTCAAGCTTTTGAAGAGCCCTATCAGCAAAATGTGAAGTTTGTCTTTTCAGAGAAAGCAGGAATGGGTAAGTTTCCGGGGAGTCATATTCTGTGTTGGTTCTCAAATCGAGGAGTCAAGGTGACATACCATACTTTTGGGGAGAGATTTCCTTCTTTTGGTTCACAAGCAAGTGTAGAAGGGTAGATGATTGATGACCATCTTTTCCACTTCTTAGGGAAATCTCTCTTTGTGGACAATACCATTGGAAAGGTCTGTGCCCAGCTGGGTAGCACAGTGCCCCTTCACAAAACCATTAGGCTGATGGAGTCAGACATCAATTTCCAGTTCTTTGTGGAGGAGCTTTTGTCCATCAAGGAATCCATGACTGAAAATCAGCCTAGCATCTTCCACATAGATGTTTCTCCTGTGGTGAGTGCCTGGCTCTAAAAGCAAACAGTCAGAGCTGTTGAAACACAGAAGACCCTATAAACAGGGAGGCAGAGAAGGGGGTGGAAAATGGAATCCAGCCTGATCAGAACAGCAGGTGTATTTTGGCAGACTTCTGCATGAATTTTGTCTGGGTTTTTTTTGTCCTGCACAGGTATCAAAGGGTCTCTACCAGCTGCTGATTCATCTGTGCATCCTGCGGCACATCCAGAGTCCTGATGGCTTGGTCTGGAAGTGCAAACCCTCTCACCTTTACTTGATTGAGTACCTGGCAAAAGGGAAAGGTGTTAACAGTACGAGGAAGCAAGAGGTATTTGGGGGTGTGAGCTTGGATGGAGGAACTGTTCAGGCTGAACATGAATAAATCTGAACTCCCATGTCTCCACCAGAGTGATGCAGAGTTTAAGGTCTTTCTCTCCAGTGGGTTAATGTCTCCCCTACATAGAAGCAACCAGGCCAAATATGTCAGGCCCTTCACTCTGTGAAATGTGATTTTTCATCCCAGTTTTCCTGTCACTTGAATCTCACATGTTTTTAAAGCCTATTAGCAGCTGAGCCATGCTTTAGAGTTACTGAAGGTGTGAAATGCAGCCCAGATTCAATAATGGTTGATCATGCATATATGGTTCCTCACCGTATCTTGAATCTCAGATGTGTTCAGATTCCTCCATCTCCAGAAGGATTTAGTGGAACAAGAGAATCTGCAGAAGGAGGCAAAAAGATTATCCAACCCAGGACAGAATGCTGGGCAAGGCAGACCTTAATGGTTATAGGGAATCCACTGGAAGGCTTGGAGAAATCTTGGCCTTTCTACATTTTTCTCCCAGCTTGCTGGGAACCAATTTTGACCAAGGGGCAATAACACACACACACACACACAGAGAAAGGCGAGTTGATGATGTAGGCAAATGTAGGATGGGGAACAATCTTCATGGTGATTTGTGTCCTTTTGCTTTTAGATGTCCATTGAAACAGAAGAAAAAATTCTGGATCTTTTTCCCACTGTGGAGTGTGTATCACCGCTGCGGGTGCTCAGCTTGCTGGGAGATCCCAGCTCTGCTCCTCCCATGGAACTGAGGGTGGAACAATTTGACCAGGACAAGCTAAAAAGTGAAGCTTTCCAAAGGTCCTACCAATACCTTAGCAGATACAAACAGAAGAAAGTCCATGACTCTTTCACTTTTTCCCCTGAAAGAATTGAAGGGACAGAGAAAGAATGTCTCGAGTGCTTGATGGAGTTCTGTGGGAGCAGCAACCCCTCCTGGATGGAGCTCAGCAACTTCACACGCTTTTTGAACTTGCAGCTAAGAAAATGTGAGAAATCAGTCTTCTGTAGTCCGGTGGTAGGAGAGCAGTTCTGTGGCTTCAAAACATTCGTCATCAAGTTCATGGTCACCATGTCGAAGGACTTTGCCACACCTTCACTCAACATGTCTGATGAAAGTGTGCCAAACGAGGAGTCAAAGGAGACCGACAGTGTTTTGGTAGAGTACCAGCTAAGACGCAGATGGGAGCAGGAGTCTCACCCTTATATAGTCTTCCATGCTGAGGATGATTCCATGGAGTTTTTGGGTTTTCATATCAATCACAACTTTGACGCCATTGATGCTTATTCCAGGGCTGTTTTGGAGAAGGCTGTTATAAGCGAGAATTTGTACAAGACCTTGGAACATCAGAATGTTCCTTTTAATAAGAAATTTGAAAGCTTATCCAGAACTGAGCAGTTGAAGACCCTCTGCAGAGTCTTTGGTGTGAACTGCCAGAAAGATCCAGATCCTTTGTACCAGCTGACACTGGACAACACCATGAAGATGTTGGCTATTCACCTGCGGTTCCAGTGTGGGATCCCTGTGATAATCATGGGCGAAACTGGTTGTGGGAAGACAAAGCTGGTGGAGTTCATGTGCAACCTGCAAAGGGCAGGCAGGAAAGTTCAGAATATGATGGTGGTGCGTGTTCATGGTGGCACCACCTCCCAGAACATACAGCAGAAAGTAAGGCGGGCCATCAAGCTAGCACATACCAATGAAAAAGAACACAATATAGACACGGTGCTCTTTTTTGATGAAGCAAACACCTCAGAGGCCATCTACGTGATCAAAGAAGTGCTGTGTGACCACAGCATCAATGGAAAGCGGATTTCCACTGACCGCTTAAAAGTGGTGGCTGCTTGCAACCCTTACAAAAGGCACACCAAGGACACTATAGATAAACTGGAGAAGGCTGGCTTGGGATACCGAGTCCGGAGTGAAGACACCCCAGAGAAGCTGGGTTACATTCCTTTGCGGCAGTTGGTGTATCGGGTGCAGCCCCTTCCTCCCAGTTTATTACCTCTGGTCTGGGATTTTGGGGAGCTGAATGAGAAGACACAGAGCCTGTACATCAGGGAGATTGTCAAGTCTGCCGTGGAGACCAAGATCCTCACAGGAAACCTGGACGTCTTCACCAATGTCATTTCAGCCTCCCAGAAGTTCCTGAGAGAGAGGAAGGACGAATGCAGAATTGCCAGCCTCCGGGATATAGACCGCTGCATGAAAATAGTCCTCTGGTTTTATCAATTAAGAGACCTGCTTTTCCGTGAGATCGATAAGAAAAGGCAGCACAAGGAGGAAATGGAACCAACCTTAAGTGATGCACAAAGGGCTTTGGCCCTTTCGGTAGGGGTCAGCTATTACACATCTCTGGAAAGGCGACAAGAATACCTGGAAGAGGTTGCAAAATGCTTCTCAGTCCCTTCATCCTGGCTACAGCAAGAGATGGAGTTGTGCCAAGAGGTATTTCTTGATAACCTCTCCATTAATAAAGCAACAGCTTGTAACAAAGCTCTGAGGGAGAACATCTTCATGATGGTTGTGTGCATGGACCTCCGAGTGCCACTCTTTCTGGTTGGGAAGCCGGGAAGCTCCAAATCTCTATCCAAAACCATTGCTGTCAATGCCATGAAAGGCACCATGTCTGGAAGCCCGCTGTTCAAAAGATGCAAAGAAGTCCAGCTGCTTTCCTTCCAGTGCAGCCCCCATTCAAAACCAGAAGGCATCATCTCCACTTTCCGACAATGTGCTCAGTTCCAGAAGGGCAAGAACCTGGATGAGTTTGCGTCCGTGGTTCTCCTGGATGAAATTGGTCTTGCAGAAGATTCTCCTGATATGCCATTGAAGACACTGCATCCTCTTCTGGAAGATGGATGTGTTGACGATGAGAATCCAGAGCCTTACAAGAAAGTTGGATTTGTGGGCATCTCCAATTGGGCCTTGGACCCTGCAAAAATGAACAGGGGCCTCCTTGTCATTCGGACTGAACCTAGCAAGGAAGAGCTTGTGAGGACTGCCAAAGGCATCTGTGCCGACCAACCTAACCTGGAAAGAATTGAGCATTTGTTCCCCATTCTGGCAAACTTCTACTGCAATGTGCTGAAAACACAGAAAACTGAGTTCTTCGGGCTTCGTGATTTCTACAGCTTAATCAAAATGATTGTGTCCCACACGCAGGACATGAAGCATAGTTCTCAAGAGGAACTCCTTGTAAGGGCCATCCAGAGAAATTTTGGAGGCTCCAAAGATATCCATCCTCTGAATATCTTCCGTGACTGCACCAGCGAGATATGCCTTACCCATGTGGGGAAACCAAGCTGCATTCGTCTGCTGGAGGAAAACTTAGCAAAACAGCAAGTGGGATTCATGTCTCGTTACCTCCTGTTGCTGACGACCAACAATGCTGCCTTTCAGATCATCCAGATGACACAGCTTATAGATGCTGACAACTGTGACATTATATTTTGTTCTGGTTTCCCACGGGACCAGGATTATTCCCAGGTGTGCCGCTCTGTGAACAGAGTGAAAATTTGCATGGAGATGGGCAGGCCCGTTGTCCTCCTAAACGTACAGAACCTTTATGAGAGCCTTTATGATACTCTCAATCAATGCTTTGTCAGCCTGGGGGACAGCTACTATGTTGACTTGGGCCTTGGCACTCACAGGGTGAAGAGCCGTGTGAAGGAGGAATTCCGGCTGATTGTTATAGAGGAAAAGAACGTGGTCTACACACAGTTCCCCACCCCTCTGCTGAGCCGTCTGGAGAAGCATTGCTTGGACATGAATACCGTCCTCAGCTGGCAACACCAAGACCTAAAGCTGGACCTGGATAAATGGACCAGAGGGTTTGTTGACATGGAGAACCCCGATTTGTTCAGCAACTGGTCCCACACCCTCAGTCCCAAGGAACACGATGTCTTTGTTGGCTTCGGTGATGATACATCTGCCACCATATTGCTGGAGAGCTTTCAGCATGTTCCCTGCAGAGGCTATGAAACCAACAGAGAGCTGGTCTTCTCCACTGCCAAAAGCAAACTGGTGGAGTGTGCCACTCCTGACTCAATCTTTCGCCTTAAGTACTCTGCCCTGGAGGATGCTAAGCAGATCCAGGACCTTTATTTCTTTAAGCAGAAGCACAACAGCCTGGCCAGCCTCTTGAGTGAGACAGTGAACCAACAGGAGAAAGATAGCACCACTGGGCTGTGTCTGCAGGTACTTGTGCTTGGCTGTAAAATGCTTTTTACTCCTTCATGGTCATCTACATACAGGGTAGACCCCGCCCTTCCTTGGGAGGCTGGTGGGATCTGCTCAGCTCTGGCTAAGGCTGAGATACTCAAGGCACCAATGGAGATCCCACCTGCTGAGGCAGCAGGACAACAAGTTTTGATTTCCCTTTCTTACCACAGGTTTCTACCCATGCCAGGCTGTTGAACCAGAAAGATTTAGAAGTGCTGGGGAAGATGCTCAATCTCCAAGATACAATTCACTGCCTCTTCTTAAGCCAGTTTGATACCGAACACGCTTTCCGCCAGGACCTCAGGTGGGCTCTACGATTTCTTTAACCTTGCAGGTCATTTCCACTTCTCACAGTGCTTTGGGGTGGGGTGAGACCTTTCTAGAAGAAAGCATTAAAAGGGCCGTTTCATTGTAGGAACTTCTTCAGAGAGCCACAAGAAGTGAGACTGCTCCTCGTTCAGTTTCATTTTGATGAGCCACAGAGCAGCAAAAGACTCCTGGCCTGTGCCAAGTGAGCAGCCCTTCATCATCCTTTCTTCCTTCTTCCTCTATCCTCATTCATCCTTCATTCTAATTTTTCCTTCCTTCCTTCCTTCCTTCCTTCCCTCCTTCCCTCCTTCCCTCCCTCCCTCCCTCCCTCCCTCCTTCCTTCCTTCCTTCCTTCCTTCCTTCCTTCCTTCCTTCCTTCCTTTGTTCCTCCCCTCCCCTTCCCTTCCCTTCCCTCCCCTTCCCTTCCCTTCCCTTCCCTTCCCTTCCCTTCCCTGGCACAACACACTTCTCACAAAACAGGAAGAATGTCTTCTTGGGGTGGCATCAACCCAAGAAAGGAGTTTCAGATTGTTGCAGCACTTGGTGGAGAGAGAGATTAACCCTTGAAAGGGCTCATGGAGGGAGGAGATTCAGTTATTGCTTGGAGAGATCAGGCAAAAGAGTCTGGAATTAATCAGGTCTGACATTCTGGTGGTGCTTCCAGGTACTGCATCACAGACGAGCGAAGGAAGTCAGCCAGCCCCCATCTGTTGCATGTCGTGCTGATCACTAAAGTCCCACGGGTCCTGGGAGGGTCCAGCTACCTGGCTTTTGACAGTGGTAAGGTTGTGCTCACTACTTTTGGTCAGGAATACAGTGTGGGGGGGAAGATGAAAACATGCAGAAAAGACACATAGCGTGGTGGATCTCCCACCTTTTTCTGTCTTCCTGCCCTGCTTGTCTGGTAAATCCAAGTAGCCAAGCTCACTGTTGTTCCAAATGGCTGATGCAGAAAAAGAGGGAAGATGAACTGATCCATTCTCTTGCCCCTCCAGGTGAGTGGAAGTCCATCCACTTGGATGACCTGATGCCCCCAAAGCACTTTAAGGCCAATCTTGGCCAGCTCTCCAAAATGACCATTGCAGAGATTTTCAGCAGCAGCAGCAAACTGCAGCACCTCCCAACAGGTAAGAAGGCTCTCACCATAAACCCACTGTCTCCCCGCTGCTGTTCCTTCCAGAAACCCACTGGCCCATCTTTGGATGTCGCCCCCCATGGATAGGAATGCAGCTGGATCAAGCAGGTCCCAAGCTGTGAGTCCCAGAAGCACCTTCTGCTTTTGAGGTCTTCATAGCAATGCAGCCTTTGCTTCCTGATGGGCAAATTGGGATGGTGGAGCAGCAGTTAATGATGGAAAAACAGCTGTGCAGCTGCAGACTTCTTTAGGGAGTTAACATGCTCTTGTTGACCCCTATTCTTTGACTAGATGGCTGGGCAAACAGGGCCAAAAGGTTTGAGCCATTGTTGCAAGCCAACTCTGGGTGGTTCCCTGAATCAATGTTCTTGCATAGAGGTTGCCAGACAATTGCTCCCCAGCCTGAGGGTCGCCTGAAATCAAGAAGCTGATACCAGGCAGTTGGGTGGCTTCCACCCCAGTGCTATTTTATTTCTCCCCATTGACTGTCAAGACACTCCCAAAACCTCTTGTGTATGGAAGTAACTCTTGTTGGGCTTAGAACAGCTGAGTCATGTGGTTGATTGTGATTTCAGGTTCTCCAGAGGATTCTGCGGTGCTGGGATGCCTTGCTGAGTCTGGTCTTTATCCAGAGGAAAATGTATGTTTTGGGGTTTTTTTAAATCTTTTCTTTTTTTTCTCCTCATTTTAGTTCCATGTCATTGTGCAAGAGTTGACTTGGGTATCAACAGACATTTGGGGATCTGCTTTGAGATCTCCTTGCTTGGGCTGGTATCTTCCCATGGAAAAGAATAGCTGCAGGTCTTCCTGGGTCACATTATGAGGGTGAAGTAGTGGTCCCCACTGGGCTAAGACCAGGAACCTGTTGTCACCATCAACAAAGGAGTGTCCCTCTATGCCCTGGGGACTGACTTAACCAACATTTTTGGGGATGGTAAGATGGGTAAGGACCTTGGAGCCCTCTGTGCTAAGTTCTGGAGAAGATGAATCCATGTCCCAGGGCAAGTGTGCCCAGGCAAATGAGACAAAAGTAGCACTGAGCAACCAAATGACCTCCAGTCTTTTCCAGCCCCAGTTCCTCAATGTGGACACAATGATCAAACAGAGTATCCAGAAGGCTCTGATCCAGCTGGAGGACAAAAAGGACAACAGCCAGCGTCCAATGGAGAGAATCAAGATCCTTCACAACTTGCTTTCCCACACTCAGAGTAGTGGTACGTGTGAGTACAGAGAACTAGAAGTGTCTCCTTTTTGCATGTTGCAAGTCATACGGCAAAAAGACGACGGGTTAAGAACCATTTCTGGTGTCCCTCAAAGTCAAGGTGGGTGGAGAAGCACCCAAGGGAAAAATGATGAGGTTTGCATGGGACCTTCTTCATCTTTTGGAATGGTCACTCATGTTTATGATCAGAAGATGTACTAAACCTTAAAGCTTTATTGCATCCTAGACATACATCACTTGCCGATGGAAGTTGATTTCTGTGTAAGACTAATTAAAAAAAATAAGGTGGTATGACTTTTGAGTGGAAAACTGTGGTAACCCAAATCCCTTGCAGGTTTTTAACTGAGTCTCCTACTTGGAGATGAGCACCAGGAGGATTTTAACCAGCATTGGTTTATGATTAGTTTCTAGACGCTTTATAACAATCCTGAAGAAGAGAATTTGTTGCCTCCTTCAAGAACGAGAGAAGCCCATCCAAGAGCCAAGGGGATGGATTTTCCGCAGAGCACTCTCTACTGAATTCATCCTGGAAGACACATCTTTCAGGTAGAGCTCACCTGAGACACCTCCCAAGTAATCAAGTCATTCTGCTCCTAAAACTGCTCTGTATGAAGTGTGCTGCACCTTGCTTAATGACCGAGACACGACAACAAAGAAGTGTCTAAATATGTGGGGTTTTCACCAGCCTAGAGCAAGGATGGGGCTTGCTGAAAAGTCATAATCAGTCTCAATAGGGAAAAAAAAATCAGGAAGAGCACTCTTGATTTTGAGGAAGATTCTTTTGGAAGGGCTTCTCTGCAAGCAAAGAACGTTGGTTGACTGTGAGATAGAATGGTTAGTGCAAAGGTTGGACATCCACATTTAGCCTCAGAAGTGGTTGCATTGTTTTGGTTGACTTACGGGTCTTCAAGACCAATGCTGTCCCGTGGGCAGGGGAGGGTTTCTTGGTGGGAAGCAGGGAAGCAATACAATGAGTCATGTCATCTTTTTCAGGCAGGCACTCTGGATGCACCTGGAAGACATCTTGGCAAACGCCTTTGCCCAAATTCTTGCAGTGGTGGATGCCAACAACAACCTGGATCACCTGTCTCAAGGCTCTCCTCTCACAGAACTGTGGCTCCAGATTTTTGAAAAAGAAACATTCTTAAAAATTAAATTCACCAGGCAGTAAGCAGCGGGGTGTAAATGAGGTGGTTGTGGTTGAGGTGAGGTTAGTTTTCCTTAGGAGAGTAAAAGCTGGTGTTCATGGTGAAACTTTACCTCATGCTTGAGGTGCAGATGTTTGCAACATAGCCATGGTAGGTCTTGGGTGTGAAGGCACTGGTGCCAAAATTCTCTCCAGTTTTATGAATCCTTTTAAAGAGAGGACACATCAGTGGAGGTTGGGAACTTCTCTGAGGTGGTCCATCGCTGGACATCTATGGTCGTTTGCAAAATTTATTGCTTCTTTCTCTGTTGTTTGAATTCCAGGGCATCAGATGCTAAGATTTCTGTGTTATCAATGACTGAAGACCCCAACACCTCCCTCTTCTGCCAGTTCCCATTCAGCTGGGTTTTGAAAAGCTACCTGGATGACATATGGGAGAAAGTCTATCATATGAAAGGTAACGTCAGACTTTCCATGGGAAGCTTTAAACTAGCAAAGCTGCCAAAAAATCTACATCCTTAGCAGGAGTGTGGTGGTTCAGACCCAACCAGTGGCCGAGTACCACACGCTGCTCACTCACTCCCGAAGGAGAAACAGTCTCCATGCATTGGGATAAGGACAGTTTACTGACAAAATCACCATGAAATAACAGTAACAGCCCACAGTAAATTTCACTTACACCCTGTGATAAGAGGGTACCTTATTGACCCGATGGTAACAGAGTACTGCACAACACGCGGACCGACCTGACACACCGGCTGCCTTTGGACTGCCCTGGAGGCACTAAGGAGTGCCCCTCCCCACTCCTTGATGGGGAATTGATATCTGGTGGTGTGGAAAACAGCCCGAGCTAACTCAGCTCACCTGGGCTGACTGCTTGGGAACATCAATTCTGACCTAGCCAGAACCAGGACAAGGAAGAACCATGAGGCCTGTGCTCCTCACTCAAAGGACCCAGAACTGTATTGTACACCCTTTCTGCATGATATCTCCTCTTGCACTGTGCCACTTCACCTGTGGCCTGACATTCAGCCACATGTCCACCTCAGTCTTATCAAGGACCTCCCATTTTTCATTATGTGGCCTTAACTCTCTTCGCTGTCCTTTCTAGATCAACCCAAGAAGCCAACAGAGGAAGTGGCCAGATTCTACCAAAGCATTATCAAGAACATAGTGATGCCGGATGGCAGCAATCTAGACATGCTATGCTATTACACCAACGACTTTCTCAGGATGGCTTTTCCTGGGCAAGATGTCTCCATTTATGAAGTGAGTTGGACTTGATGATCTTAAAGGTCTTTTCCAACCTTGTTATTCTGTGATTCTGTGATTCTGTGAGTAGGGTTGAGCAGACCACTGTCTTCAGCTGGCATTGGCTTTTGCCCTAGTACTGGATAAATCTGATATTCTTAATAAGCCTTTCCTTGTGCTGCTTGTGGCTGCTCCTAAACTGTTATGAACATTTGTCCTTAATTCCACTTCAAGAACTGTTTTTTGAAGGGAAACTTCATATGGGATGCCACAGTGATGCGAAGCATCCCACCTTGCGGGTTGCTTTAAGCAGAAATAACACTCTTTACATTACATGCAGATACTATCAATAGTCTTCCTAGCCAGCGCCAAACAACTCTGCTCCTCTGTGGGCAGAGGGGAAATGGGCTTTACTCCAATTTGGCTTCACATGGAATATTTCTACCTCCGAGATGATTATCACCTCTTCATTGACATAGCAAAAAGCAACAACACTGTCATAAGTGAGCTGCTGGAAATGTATGAGAAGAACCCCCCAGAAATGGTGAGCAAAAGGCTGTCTTTGCTGTCTACCCTTTCTCCTATGTATGGCATTTGAACATGATGGTCTTCAAAACCTCCATCATTTCATTACATACATAAGGCACCCTTTTGTTTGTATCGCTCTAGGTATCACGTTGATGTCCCCATAGCCACTTTGACCCTAGAACTGGGTGGGATTCATTGTGTCACGTTTCAGTGGTGGGCCCCAGCTCCTTAGCTTGCCATGTCAATGTGAAGATGTCCACATCCGTCCTAAGATACATATTGCTTGGAGCACCAAGCTAAGGCTTTAGAGAACTCCCTGTTGTGACTCCAAGATCCTTCTTTCTCCAGGGTGCAGTTAGGCTCATCAAAGTTCTTCCTTGTTTACAGATGCCATAACTTCACCCATAAAAATCCATTTCTTTCAAATTTAGCCTTGTTAACTACTCCAAAAGGTAGAAGAGCATCTACTGATAGAATATTCCTTCCCTCTGTGCCACCGACCAGCACAGTCAGTTCTTTAACTAGACTCCTGCTTTGTTTGTGTTTGCAAATGTAATTTCAGTTTGTCACTCTTGATGCCTTAAACATTCTCCTGGAGAAAGTGGAACCCTCTGAAAACAGACTTTTGCCCTTTGATGCCTGTGTAGCGTGGCTCAAAAGCATCAAGTCCATTAAGCCCTGGGTGGAGTGGATCAGTCTGGACAACTACCAGCTTCAGTTCTACCAGAAGAAGAAGAAGAAACTCCTAGAGAGTGTGCTGTAAGTTAAGTCCCTCTCTATTAACAGTAGCACAATCAATCTTTTTGACCTCTGCAGGTCAGGAGAGCTGAAGCCACTGTCCTCTTGTGGAGCATGAGTCACAAGCCCTCCAACTGTCCAAGGCTTCCTTGTCCTTCCTCATTACCACTATGTCCAAGTGGCTTCAAATGTAGCTGGTGGAGGTTTCACCATGATCAAATTGTTTAATTCTGGTGGAACTTCTCCTTGGATCCTTCATGGTGCCAAAATGGTTTCTGGAGTGAGACAAGTAGGTCTTCCCAGAGACAAGACACAGAAATTGGCTGGCAGTTTCAGATTGGCCCAGGGTCCATTGAAACAAGCAGAATAGGCAGAACCATGCCATATCTTTCTTTCTTTAATGTGATCTCAGAAGGTCTGTGTCCTTAAGTGACCATACACTTCCTGGGATGAGACACAGAAATACTGTTAGGAAAGGACCTTAGGAGGTTTCTGGTCCAGCCTAATTCTCATTCTTTGGGGTATGTGTTTTGCAGACATCGCTGGACCTGCACAAACATTGTCTATATGTTGATTGACCACCTGTTGCACAACGAGACACAAATAGAGGAGAAACTCCTGAGGCTTGTGGTGAAGCAGTTCATCTTCCTCTGGAATGTAGGTGTTTTCTGGACCAGCTCATAGCTGTGAAACTTGGGAGGGATGTTCTCTTCCAGGAAACCTCTAGACCCAATTGTAGGTAGGGCTGAAAACATCATCAAAGAAACAAACACAGTTTGGATTCAGAATTGAAAATGAGGATTTAAAATCAAGGAAGGATTCCTTGGAAATTTGAAAGAGTTGATCCAGGCTGTTCAACCTCAGAGGCCCACAGAGAGACGTCCGGACATGGACCTACTTAAATCTGTAATCCAGCCCTTTGCCCTTGCAGGACTAACATCCCATAATGCTTGTTCTCCATGAACCAGAAAGTCATTTCTGCTGAACTTGCACCATGTGTTTGTTTTTTGCAGCGCCTCTATGGAACCCCAGGATCTCAGCCAGAGAAGACTTTTGATTTAGTGACGAAAGTGCTGAAGAAATGCAATGAAAATGCTGATGTTGTCTATCTGGTGTAAGTCCAACATGATAAAGCTGACTTTGGGGTACTTCTCCAGCAATACCATCTTTGGAAAGGGTGAGGGAAATACATCTATACTAGGGGCAAACCTCTTTGGGCCAAAGGGTAGCCACATTGATGAAGCCAAGGGGTAAGAACCTGTCTTGGAAATGACGAATCATCTCTGGATTAACTTTTCTTAAGTGTGCTGCCAAAAACCCAGTTCTCCTTACCACCTACGTCCTCCATCCCCTTCACCCATCCATCCTCACCACAGACTTCTCTGAAATGGGGTAGTCCTTATGCAGCTCAGAATCTGCCAGGTCTTGAAGCAGTGGTAGGACACCCTGGTTATCTACTCACCATTGAGGCTAGGTAAAAGTGCCCATCCAGCTGCATCCCCATCTCATGGTGAATGTTAGGTAGGAGCAAGACTTTTGACAGCATAGCATCCTTGTAAAACAAACTTGTGAGTGTGGATTGGATTGGTGGACAATGAGGTGGGTGTGAAACTGACTGAATGGAAGGCTTGGAGGGTTGTGATAAGTGGCACAGAGTCTAGTTGGAGGCCTGTAACCAATGATGTGCACCAAGGGTCAGTGCTTTGTCTGGTCTTACTCAGCATATACACCAGTGACTGGAATGAGGGGATAGTGTCTCCTGATGAGACTAAACTGGGAGGAGTGGCTGATGCACCAGAAGGCTGTGCTACCTTTCAGCGAGCCATGGACAGGCTGGAGAGTTGGGCAGAGAGGATTCAAATGAAATTCAGTAAGTGCAAGTGTAGGGTCCTGCATCTAGAGAAGAGTAACCCCAGTACAGGGTAGGGGTTGACCTGCTGGGAAGCAGCACTGCAGAGAAGGACCTGGGAGTTCTGGTCGACAGCAGCCAGCACTGTGCCCTCATGCTTAAGAAGGTCAGTGGTATCCTGGGGTGCATTAAGAAGAGCGTGGCCCCAGGTTGAGAGAGGTTCTCTTCCCCCTCTACTCTGCCCTGGCAAGGCCACATCTGGAGTTCTGTGTCCAGTTCTGGGCTCCCCAGTTCAAGAATGAGAGGGAACTACTGGAAAGAATCCAGAAAATGATGACAAAGATGATGAGGGGACAGAAGCATTTCTCATATGAGGAAAGGCTGAGAGAACTGGGTCTGTTTAGCTTGGAGAAGACTGAGAAGGGATCTGATCAATACTTATCAATATCTAAAGAATGCACTGTCAAGAGGATGGGGTCAGTCCCTTTTCTGTGGGGTCCAGTGACATGAAAAAGGGCAACAGGCATGAGTTGGAAAGCAGGAAGTTCCAACTGAACATGAATAAAATCTGTTATTTTGAGGGTATTGTAGCACTGGAACAGGCTGTCCAGAGCGATGGTGGCATCTCCTTCTCTGGAGATATTAAAAAACCTCCTGGACACAATCCTGTCCAACCTTCTCTAGGTTATCCTGCTTTAGCAGTTACATTAGACTAGATGATCTCCAGTGGTCCCTTCCAGACCTTACCATTTTGTGAATGTGTGAATCTGAGCCTCTTCTTTTGATGGTGTCCCTCAGGAAGGGTGTGAAGGAATGCAAGAGCTGCCTCCGGGAGATCACTGATCCAGCAGAGCTTCCCTGCAGCCACATCTTCTGCACTCGCTGCATCCTGGAGTGGGCAAACAAGCAGTGTAAGATCTGCAAAGAGGAATTCCCAGAGAATTACACACCCATGGCTTCAGAGGCCACAAGGTATCCTGTTAATGACAAAAACCTATCTGTCTCAAATGTCTTCTGCTTAATGTTCTATGTTGGTATAGATGCTGGTGCCTGAAGAAAGAACCATCTTGTCTCCCTGTCTTGAGTGCTGTGCTTTGCAGAGAGAAGGCCATTGTTTCTTTCTTTGGTTGGAGGTTTACCAGCAGTCTTGGTTTTCTTCTTTCATTCCAGGGAAGCTGTTGCCTGCCACAATAAATTCAGGAGGAAATGCAATTCCTTCTTCATTGAGTTCATCACCATATACTTTTTGGGAGAAAGAGAGGCCCCGTCTGCTGAAATCATTCAGCGACTGATACAGTTTGTGGCCTGCAAACCCAACCCTGAGCATCAGGCAGGGAAAAGGGGTAAAAGAGCTTTCCTTCTGTCTAGATCTGACTTCATGCTTTTGGAAGTCAAGTAACAAGGAAGTAACAAGATGTCATCCTTCTTTCCTAGTGTACAAGCCAAAAAGTGAGTTGTCACCTTTTGAAGAGTGCATGGACACCAGTCCTACCATCCAGTCCTCCCTCTTGAAGCTGCTTCTGCGATGCGGGTCAGCCCTAAGGTTGCTTCAAAACCCTGTTGCTGAACTCCTTGGCTATGTGGATGCTGATAATCTGTGTCCCTTCCTGCCCTAGGTTCAAAAATGTTAAAGTTCACTTGGAAGAATATCTGTCCCAGATGGAGGAAAAGATAATATCCAATGAAAGTAACATGGACCATTTCTACTTTATGGTGGTGCACTGTCTGGAGGTAAGTACTTGTTGGTATGCACTAGGAATCCCAAAGAACATGAAAACTGGGAGCCAGCACCCCAGCTAAAACCTATTAATGCTTTAATGACTCACCCCTCTGCATCTTTTTATTGATGAGGAACCAAAGGAGATGCTCACTCTAAAGACAAGAAGGCACAAGGAAGGAAGAGGATCTTCTTAGTGATAACCCACCTACAGACTCTTAAAAATTGTCTCTCTTGAGCAGGATTTTATGTATCCTTCTTCTGAAGAAGAAGTGAGCCAGCTTGCTGAAAACTGCCTCTCCACAGCAGACCTGTCTGCTCTCTGCAAGCCTGAGGTCTCAAGAATTAACGCTCTCCAGTTCATTGCCCAACTCCGGCTCTCTATCAGCCATGTGGCCACTGTGCTTGGCCAACTGATACTTTCTGGTGAGTCCTTTTTCTTAGTGGAGCATAAGAATTGTGCCTATCCCTTAGCATGTTTAGGACAGGACAAAAAAATATCTACCCTTGGAGATTTTTGCTGGAAAATTACTGTTTTAATTGAAATTGGAATTGCTTTGGAAAAACTCTCCAGCTTTTCACTCCCGGCTTGCTGGGTTCTCCAGGATTTCCCAACATATTAAGGGATCCTCTGTACATTGGCTTGACGCCATGTCTCAGCTCCTGGTGGGAAAATCCCATTGCAACCTAGATCCTACTGCAACATAAACAACTGTAGGGACTATGTTGGTGAAGGACACGTGATGTGTCACCACTGGGGACTGGGCATAATAAGAAACCTCCTTGCCAGCTGCAGATCCTAAAGCACCTGCTGCTGAGTGGAATGAGAAAGAGCATGACCTGGTAAATGCAATGAAGAAGCTGGTGGAGAAGGCTCCAACTCCATGGCCTCAGGTGTTCCTCATCAGAAGTCTCTGTCACATCTACGGGTTCACTTTTATGTGGAAGATCCTCCAAGTGGAGAAGTGGATTTTACCCCAAGGAGTAGAAATTTCTCAGGTGGGTTATTTACTCAGAGCCTTGTGCTGAACCAGAGCTGACAGGGATGGGATTGACCAAGCTCGAGACCACTAAAATTGACTTGTGAGGCTCCCTTCCAGTAGAGGAGTGCAACAAGCCCCTGTAGAATGCAGTCAACCTCCTTTTTGTGACCTTCCATGTGCATCTGTGTTTTACAGGATAGAAGTGTCTGGCTGAATTCAACACTGAGCCTTTTGGTGCTGGACAAAACACAAAACCAGCTAAAAAGCAAGGATTCCACAGAAAAACAGAGCTTGACTGTGAGTATCCATCATGTCTCTGACAGGGGTCTCCATGGTTGTTGGTCTAGAACCATTTTTTGATCTGGAAATGTTTTATCTGGAACCACTGGATAATCTGGAACCTCCTGGAAACAGGAGGATTCCATGTCTGTTTATATGGAGAGCTATGGCTGGGGTCCCTGCTGTCAGGGAACACAAATGGGACTTTGCATGGACACTGAACATCATCGGTGAAGCCAGAGGACCCCTCACCAGGAGGTGCCATACCGTTTGCCTTTGCTTATGTCTGTTTTGTTCAACTTTCACAGTATGTGATGAGACAAATGGAGAACATCCTGCGGTTGCCGTCAATCCCAGACGAACTGTTGGAAGACAAACTGAAGAAGATCATGGATGCTTTGGGTGACAGTGAAGACCCATGCCTGCTGGAGGTGGTCTTCCACACGGCACTCACTCTGGCCTTGTTCCCAAGCCGCATCACTCACCTCCTCAAGAACATCTGCTTCAAGCCCAACCTCATGAAGGTGAGTACCAAGGCCAAGGTTCCCAGCTCTCTCCACCCCACTGTCTGGGCTCAACCTATCTTGGAACAGGTTTTGTCTTGGTCTGCTAGATGCATTGTAGATAAGTGTTCCTCTTCTTTCTTGTGCCTTGGGCGGAGAAGTAACTGTGACCATATATCTGGATCTACTCAAATGCCTTGCTCCCTCACTTGGTCCCCATTCCCTCGTGTTCAGCTAGGATAGCGTTAATTCTCTTTCTAGTAGCTGGTGCAGTGCTGTGTATGGGAGTTGGGATGAGATCAATGTTGATAACACGCTGATGGTTTAGTGGTTGCCAAGCAGTCAAGGACCTCTCAGCTTTTCACACTGTCCTGCTAACAAGAAGGCGGGGTCACCCAGGAGGCTGGGAGGGGGCACAGCCAGGACAGGTGGCCCAAACTATCCAGAGGAGGTTTTTCATACCATGACATCATGCTCAGCATAAAGGAGGACCTGTTGGGGAGGGATGTGCTGCTCAGGGATAGTCCAGCTTGAAGACGGCTCAGAGGTGCATTGTCTAAGTTGTGCAGTTTGGTGAGAAACTGCATTGTGCACTCCAATTTATATATTTTGCTATAAAGTCCTATTATTCCTATTTCTTCCTCCCCTTGTTGTCCCAGTAAAATGCCTTTATCTCAACCCAAGAGATTTGCCTTTGACTTTTTCCCTCTTCTTTTCCTTTCTTTTGCCTTTAACTTCTTTCCTTCCTTCTCTTCCATGGGCAGGAAAAGTGAGCGAGTGGGGGGCTGTGTGGTGCCCAGCTGCCAGCTGGGGCTAAACCATCACACCTCACCAGACGTTTCTCCCTGTTGACAGTGGCCATGCTAACACTTACTCTGCCCTGCTTGCTTTATTGTTCCTCAGATGGGTGGGAAACGAGCTAGGAAGATGGTTACCTCACACCTCACTTTCTATCACATTTCCTTTCCAAGGGGTCCTACCTTCCCACTATGCCTGGAGACCTGCTTTTTGATGAGAAGAACTGGAAAACTGGTCCGACAGATAAGATTTGGGGTAAGTATTGGGGGAATTGTCTGAATCTTGCTGCTCCTGTGCATGTAGGGGACCCTCCAGGAACTGACTGGGATCAGCCAGGGAATAGTGGGAAGGGATTGCAGACTCATGAAGGCCATCTCTGTCCTTCTGTTGAGTCTTTCATGATTACCTGGGTGGAGCAATTTTGGATGGCTTTTTGACAAGCTCTATTAGAGGCATGTGGCTGGAGGCTAGAAGGATGTTGTGGGAGACAGGCCACTAACCATATCCTCTTTCACATGTAGCTTGTCGGTGTGGCTTATACTGGACTGTCACTGAAGTAAGTGTCTCCTTCGGGCTGGTCGTCTTTGTAGCTCTGTCTTCTTGTGGTTCTCATTGCATCTCTGTTACCTCCATGGGAAAAAAGCCAGGCTTGGGGTAGGCTTCTCAGGTCTCCTGTCTCCCAGAGGTGGTCATGCCCTTTGGACTATCTAGAAACACATCTGGGGTTCTTGTTCTGGCTGTTTATACTGGGTGGTCGCTACTGATGCTCTTCCTACAGTCTTGTTTCCATACTACTGTAGACTCCAATGTCACCTCCATGTCAAGTGGTCCTTCAGCTGAAAGAGCAGCTGCAAGGCTCAGAAGCCAGCCAGGCTCTTTTCACAGCAAGGCACTAAGCTAAATGGAGCTGGGATTGGTGTCTCCCCATGAGAGCAATGAGGCAAAGTGGCTGCTTCCAGATCTTGGTCACTGTCTTCCCCAAATCAATGTTTAGGCCTGTTCTGTTGGCTGTAGGGCAAACCTGGCTGTCCTGCAGATGTTTGCTCATAGGCCCACATCTCCCCTGCCACCTCATTAGCTGTGGAAATGACCCCATGTAGAAAGCTGGGTGGAGGACATGGAAACCCACTGGGTACCCCCAGTTTTGTTAGATGCCTTTGGTGCCCAGCTGGACTTCTAACCTTCTCTCACTACACTCTCCCGTGTCCAAATGCAGTGTGGGTTTCCCATGGAAGTGAAGAAATGCATATGTGGTGCTGTTGTTGGGGGAACTAACCACAAACCTAAGACAGGCTTCGTGCGGAAGGAAATGTAAGTCAACCCTCCTGTCTTTGCAGCCCCAGAGGGCTTCACCCACCCAGCCACGGGCACAGGGAAAATGCCATTGTTGGCCAAGAAAAAGGTATCTGTGTCTCGTGGTCCCATTGTAGGACATGGTGGCTAATTGCTCTTTCTGAATCCAGCACCAAGGATAGAACAGAGAGAGGGTACATCCTGGAGGGCCCTCTCTCACGCAGAAATGAGCTGGAGAGGTGCCTGTCACCTGCCTGTGTCGGTCTTGCAAGAGCTCTGCTCCATTCATCATTCCTGCTGGGGATCTACACTGACAAACATGTAAGTGACCACCCTATTGTGAGGAGTGTTCAGCCTGGCTTGGGAAGAGACCTTCTTGAGCACCTAAAGAGGAACCTGCCCAATCTTCCAGGCAGTTTTAGACCTCATGAAAGAGAAACCGGAGGATGTGGAAGAGTTCTTCTGGGGCCAACTTCAGAAAGATGTTGCATGCCTGGCAGAAGCACTTGGCCGGAACACGGAGGATGCTGTATTGACTGTCCATCTGTTTCTACAGCACCTGAGACAATACAGCTCAGCAGGTAGAGATGTGAATCTGGTAGGAAGCTCACAGTGGCTGGGCTTTAACTGGGACCAGTGCTACCAATTCCTTGTTTTCCTGGGACAGTTGCCATGCCAGGAAACCAAGGAGAGGATGAGGAGGGCAGTGAACTCATCCAAAGCACTCAGGCCAGACCAGCTTGAGGGCATAGAGCAGATTGGGAGATAGTTTCTTCCAAGCAGGCATCTGTGTCCACCCTTCTGCTCTTGGTTCCTCTTATTTCTGTGTCATCATACTTCCTGCTGTCAAGGAAGCCAACAGAGCTTTTGGCAGGCCCCAGTATTTACAGGATAAAAGCCCACGTGTTGCTTTGTGTCCTCTACAGATAATATTGTAGCCTTGAGCATCCTGCATGAGAAAAAGCACCGAGAAGAATGGGAAACCTCCTTCAAAGCCTTGGCTCAGCCCTTCTTCCAGGTATGCCTGTGCTCAGCTGCTGCTCACAGTATCACACACCCAAAGCTTTGCTGGTGATAGTGTCCATGTCCAGACACACCTGCTGAGCTCAGGGTGTTCCCTTGTGAAAGAAAAGAGATTTGTATGCTCATTTTTAAATGAGGACCTCATCCCGAGGTGATGGAGATCTGGATGGTGTAGTCTCCTGCTCTGCTCCTGCTGAGAGCTGGCTTCCTGGGTGCTTTGTAAATGCCAGTTCAGATCCCCCTTGGAAACCAGTTGGGTTTCTTCTGTTGGAGAAAAGAATTTGTAGGTTTCTCCCTGAGCAATTCTGTTCTTGTTCCTTTGGTGGCACGTTCTTACCATACCCACCCCTCACTCCCCACCACTGCTACAGAGCCCTCATTGCTTTTCTTTGCACTAAGACCCCATGAATCCCCTTGGGCAGTTGGGGTGATGAAGGGTGGCTCCTAACCACCCTTGGGTTCTTGCAGGAGTTGGAGCAAAGCCTTAATTCTGTCAAGGAGCAGAGGATGAATGAAGGTCCCCATGGCTCCAGCCTTCTCCTGAAAATAGTGTATGGCCAGACTCCACCTCTCCAAGACCTGCCACGGCAGGGGTTGATCAACCAGCCTTGCATGTGGAGATTTGAACCGAAAATGACCGTCCAGACCTTGATGCATTTCCTACAGCAGGAAGATGGAGAAGGCGCTGGAAACCCATACCCCATTCTGCTGGAGCTCCTGTCAAAGGTTTGTTGTGGGAACATCTCCTCTCTTCGAAAACACATGCAGGCATTGAGTAGGTTCACTCTGGTTTGTGTCTGTAGGGCACTGGGATAACTTTATTCTCCCCAAGTTTCTTTGGAGCATCCAAGCAGGGCAAGGTCCTCCTTCATGTTACCCAATGGTACCAGATGAGATTCCTGTTCCTTGAATCACACCGAATTTTCTCTTCCAGCTTGAGAACATCCAACATGTCCAGCACCTGCCTGACATTCTCCGTCTGCAGAAGGCCCTGATCCACTCCTTCCAAAACAGCCACAAAGGGGAAAACTACACAGTCCGACAGTTCCTGGACCAGCCGGAACATTCAGGTGGGATATGGATTTCCACCATGCCTGGGATGTGGGTGTAAAGACACCCCTCAGGACCCAGATGCTGCTGCATCTGGTTGATGTGGTGGAGCCAGCACAAGGGCAGTTCATGGAGGCTGGTGGTGCCTCTGTGGGAACAGTTTTGGGAAAAATTTAGGAGAGGGTGTAGGTGTCTGAGGCATTGAGATGGATCCAGGGCTGATCCTTCCTTTCTCCTGGGGAATATGGTGCTTGGTGTGATTCTTCTGCTGTGAGCAAGCAAGAGAGTTGAGATGAGCTTTTCAGCTCCTAAGTCATGCTGCCTGGTTGACTGATGTCACACATGTTTAATATCCTCATCGACAACCTTGATGAGGGAACAGCATCCACCCTCAGCAAGTGCCAATGATACAAAGCTGGGAGGGGTGGCTGACACACAGGACACTGCGCTGCCATCCAGAGAGACCTGGACACGCTGGAGAGCTGGGCAGGGAGAAACCAGATGAGGTTTAATAAAAGCAAGTGTAGAGTATTGCACCTGGGGAGGAATAACTGTCTGTATCAGTACAGGCTGGGGGTGACCTGCTGGAGAAGAGCTCTGTGGAGAAGGACCTGGGGGTCCTGGTGGATGACAAGTTGTCCATGAGCCAGCAGTGTGCCCTGGGGGCTGAGAGAGCCAATGGGATTGTGGGGGGCATTAAGAGGAGTGTGGCCAGCAGGTCACAGGAGGGGATCCTCCCCCTCTGCTCTGCCCTGGTCAGGCCCCACCTGGAGGATTGTGTCCAGTTCTGGGCTTCCTGGGAGAAAAAAGACAGGGATCTCCTGGAGAGAATCCAGAGGAGGCTACGGAGATGCTGAAGGGCCTGGAGCATCTCCCCTGTGAGGAAAGGCTGAGCGAGCTGGGGCTGTTCAGCCTGGAGAGAAGAAGACTCAGGGGGGACCTGATTAATGTTTATCAATATCTGAAGGATGGGATGCAGGGGGAAATGGCCAGCCCCTTCTCAGTGTCTGTGGGGACAGGACAAGGGGCAATGGCTGCAAGTCAGAGCATAGGAAGTTCCACACCACCATGGGGAAGAACTTTTCCCCAGTGAGGGTGAGGGAGCCCTGGGACAGGCTGCCCAGGGGGTGTGGAGTCTCCATCTCTGGAGAGATTCCAGTCCCGTCTGGACGCCACCCTGTGCAATATGAGCTGGGGAGCTGCTTTGGCAGGGGGTTGGACCCCAGGAGCTCTCCAGGTCCCTTCCAACCCCTGGGATTCTATGATTCTATGATTCTGTGGACTCACACAGGCTCAAAGTCCAGTTTGAGCCAACACACAGCACGGTTTGCTGTGACACATCCACTGATGTATCTGTTTAAGATATCCTTAACCTGGGATGTCTCCAGGGAGGATGCCTTGACAGGGCTATTTTCTCCTCTTTCTGTGCCTACAGAGGACCAGCGTTTGGCTTTCAGAAGAGCTATAGAGACGATCAGGAAAGTTTGGAGCAATATTAAAATTAACCCATCCCGCTCAGGTACATGCTTTTCTGGGAAGAAAGAAGGATGTAACCTCCCTCTTGTCTTTGGCTCTTTCTTCTGAGGATGTTCCAAAGTTGAGCTGCTTTCTGCAACTGTCTGTCTTTTCCCCTTCTGAGCAAAATTGCTCAGCTAGCTTTTCACTTGTAAAAATAATTACAATTAAAACCCCTCTGAAAATAATAAACGTTATAAAAACCCCTTCCAAGAAACCCTCAGTGAAAGGGAGAATTTCCCACAGGACCTGTACAATGGGTAGAAAACCCTTCCACCTTTTTACAGGCATCACCATCCTGCCAAACCCTTTGATAGATGACATCAAGACCAACACTGCTGTCATGCACCTCCTCCCCACCGAATCATCCATCAGCCACCTGGTGACCAGGTTCCTCATACAGTTACAAAACAGCTGTGTTGACACAGCTGCACAGGTCACCAGGGAGAGGCAAAGGTAGGTCTCAAGCTGCTCACCCTAAGGCTTATCCATCTCCTCCATGCTCCATAAAGGCTCCAGGAGAGGCCCTCATGGGTTGTGTGGGACTTGCAGGGGAGCATTGGCAGCCATGCGATGTCATTGGGAGGTCCTGGTGGCTTGGTGTTCAGCACAGCAAGTTCTTGATGGCAGAGTAGGACAAGGCAAGAGGCCTTCTAACCACACAGGGCAACCTTTTCTCTCCCAGATCCATCTCTGCAGAAGAGGTGAAGCACTCCTCTGTTCTGGCTATAACCAAGAGTGATCTGGTGACCATGGCACTTGCCAACTACCAGTATGAGATAGATGAAGATGGCACCAAGACGACCTACTTCGACTTCCAGATGCTGCAGCGGCAAGTGGTTCATCGCTTCATCAGTGGGAAACCCATCATCAAGGCTCAGGTAAGCTCAGCACATGCCAGGTTGGGTGGTCCCAGGCCAGCAGCGGGGTTGGGATCTGTTTCCAGCTTCTTCTACATGCCTTGATGGAGTTAAAGACTCCTACGCTGAAGACTGGCTAATTCCTGCTGTGCAGGCCCTGTCTCTTTCCCTGGGTTATGAAGGGCTGCCATGGCCAGAAACTACTTCTTTGGTCATGAAATGGTGGCCTGAAAGATATCATGAGGACCTCTAGCACTGCCCTTTGTGAAAGGGAAGCCACCCTGGTTTATTGAGAACAAGGGATGAGTTGGTAGCTGTTGAGAGAACTTCAAGAGGCATCTTCCAGGGCTCAATATGGTCCAAAGTGGGACTCTGAATCATCTTGGAGGAGCACATCCCTGGCTGGGGCTGTTGGGTTCCAGTCTGTGAAAATGAAGCCTGAAGCTGGTGGGAGAAAGGACTTGAGGACACTACAAGCAGGCTGTCTTGCAGCAACTGTGGTGTGCATGCTCTACTAAAAGCAGAGATCAGTCCCTTCTGGCTGTTCCTGGGACCCTTTTGGTCCTTGGAAATGGGTTCCAAGAGGACTTTCTCCATCACCTTGCTGGGGATGAAGGTGAGGTGGTGAGCTCTCCAGATCCTCCTTCATGGAGACACCTTCCTCCAGCCATCGGGAACCTCCCCTGATCTCCAAAACACCACAGTGGCCTCAGAAGGCCAATGATCACCTCCTGCAACACCTCTGGGGACAAACCACAGGCTCAGATTTCCTCAGCTGAACTTCCCTGCTGGTCCCTCTTAAGTGACACCAGGTTCATAACCATCTGTCCCAAATCCTTTCCAGACGGCTCCATCCATTGTGCTCAACAATGTGAGGACCCTCCAGGCCACCAAGATGAAAGTCAGGGACCAGCTGCCCCAGGTAAGAAACAAGTCACTGGCTTTGTCCTCCACCCAACCCTGAGGTCTCCCCTCACATCCCATGGGGGCATGGCTACCTGGCAGACAGGTGGGAAGACCATCTCAAGTAGTGGGAGGGAAACCTGGCAGGGTCCAGTTGTCCTGCACTAGGGGGATGAGCAGGCTGGGATGGAATCATGCTGTGGTGGTCCCAGGCCTTGCTAGGTCATTCCCTACCATTCTTGCTTCCAGGAGCAGCTCAGTGTCAACCAGCAGAAACGCATCATGGAAGAGGCCTGCTCTATTAATGCCCTATCTGAGGCCTTGGCCACCTTGAAGGTGGCAGCTGAGTTCCTCGCTGTGACAGGGGGTGACCCACAGTGTTCACTGCCAGAGTATGTCCAGCAGGAGCTGAGGATGAATGCCAGTGCAAAGCAGTTCCAGGATGTGCCGGTGGGTGAGAGGATCAGGGCAGGTGGGAAATAAGACTCTTCTGTCCTCTTCCTGATGGCCACCCCTGCCACTATGGGCAGGCCTTCATGTCCCCTATGGCTCCCACATCCTTCACACGCTCCAGGGTCTCCAGATCTAGTGTCTGTGAAGGATGGGGAGTCATCTTCTCAGAGCAAAGAGGCCCTGAGCTCTTGGGAGAGTTGAAAAGGTTGGCTGGATTGTGCAGGGTCTTCATTCCCTGTCTACCAACACCTTGGGAAAACCTCAGTCATTGCAGATGACCTTGGGCACCTCCACCTCTGAGATGTTGGAGCCAAGGGTCTGTAGATGCACCCACTTGGATGCTTGATCTGTGCAGTGGAGGTGCAGCCACTGGGGGATGTTGGTGGCCCGATGTGTCCTCCTCCAGGACACACTGGAGCCTAGTAGAGATGGGTCCTTTCCAAGTACTTGAATGTCTCTGTTCCCTTTCTTCAGGTGGTACCCAACACCCAGCTAAAGCACCTTCTGTCGCTGTGGAAGGTCCTGGCAGCTCGCAGGTCCATGTTGTTGGCACAGATGAATCAGGTGAGCGAGATGAGGTGGGTGGAGGAGATAGGGTTTGCTTTTCCAGGAGGAGAAAGGAAAACTGTGTTGCTAGAAGCAGGCAGCACTTCTGACATCCCTGTCTCTTCCCTTCCCTGGGTAAAAACAAGGTCTCTGTCCCATCCTGAAGATAATCCACTTCCCTGAGTAGTTTCAAGACTGGCTTGTGTCTTGGAAGCTCTCTGGTGGCCCTGATGCAAGGTTCAAGGACATAAGAGGGTTGTGGTGGTCTTTGCAGGATCCCTTCTGCCTGGTACCCACGCAGTTTCAAGGGATGCTGGATCAAAGGGAAGCAACAGCACTGGCCTCTGCACTGTCCAACACCAACCTTGACCTCTTCCTCATTGAGCTTCATGAGATGATCACAGTGGAACTGTCTAGATTTGAGCCTGAGGATGAGTAAGTGCAGGTCACATCCTGGGACAGCCAGAGTGGTGGCACAAATTACAGCTTCCTGGGAGGGTTTGGTTGGCGAGAGACCTCTGAAGGTCTCAGGTCCACATTCTGCCCCAAAGAGGATATTCAAGGCCTTCTCTGGTTATGTGATGATGGATTGTCATCTTTGGAGATGTGCTAATCACCCCTGATAGAAAGAGGTTTTCTTATGTCCAGCTACCTGCTGACTCACTGGCTCCTTAGGCCACTGGAGATACTCCAGAGTGGCCTCTTGCATGAGGTGCTGGCCATTGCTGACCAGCAGTTTAGGCCACCACTGACAAGCAACCTTGGCCAAGACAGTGTTTACTGTACACATTAAATGCTGGCCATGGCTGGTTTCTGGGGCTAGCGAGACATCCATCCCACCTTCACCCACTCAACCCCCTTCTCTACCTCACCCACAGGCTGCAGAATGCCTTTAAGTTCTTCCTGGAAGACAACCAAGTCCCTGACACGTCTGTGGCCAACCTCACAAATGCCCTGGACCCAGAAATTCCTGTCAAGAATATCCTGTCTGTCTGGAGGACAGCTGTGAAGACCAGCCAGATCAATGTCCCTGCCTACTGCCAAGAGAGGCCAGGCCAAGACAGCCATTAGCCCTCTTTTTGTATGGCACAGAGGGGACATTTACCACTAATCCCAGCTCTGGAGACACATGAGCTGCACATGAGGTTCTTGGAGTAGATGGGAGTCTCTGAACCCCCAAACTCCTCCCCCATTGCCTGATTCTGGGTGAGAACCTCTTACCCAGGCTCACCACTGTCCCCAAAAGGACCCCAAGTCTTCCCATCCCTCAAACCCTGCCAAGCCACAGCAGGACCCTGGAGAACAGTCCCACAGCCACATCTCCAGCGCTGCTACTAATGCTTCAGAAAGCCAGAATCAAACCCCAAAAGCCTTGGTGCCTGTGAAGCAGGGATCCTTTATTGCAGCGCTGGGCACACAGGGCATCCCTCCTCCCAGTGGGTGCACTGCAAAATTTCTCATACTGATACGGATTAACTACACATATTCATTGCCATTTCTAAGAAAGGGCAGGGTTATGCAAATTATCTCCAGGAAGTCATTTACATTGACTCCTTCCAGCTAGAGCATGCTCAGTGACACTCGGGGGGTCTTCTGGTGCTCTTCAGGGATGAAGGCTGGATGTCTTCCTCTCTCTCAGCACCTGCTCTTGATGGTTTCCTCCAGAGTTACCAACACACATTCCTGAGCTCAAACACACATTCCTGCACAAACTAGTTAGGAATCCTTTTTAGCTGAAAGTAAGATATACTCTGTCTCCTAATTGGCTGTTGGTCTCATTATTTATGATTCCCCATCTATACTTTTTTATCTTCAAGGCTGTGTTGTTCGGGTTCAATTTTGTAGCTGCTGTCACGAAACAGCCCACACAGTCACAGCCAGATTCTACTAAAATCCAAACCAAATCTAGTCTTAAAATACACAACTTAAAGTTATATTAATTGTCTCAAGCTACATCTACGTCAGCATTATTACATTTCACTGAATCACTACCCTGTCCTTGGTTTGCCAACCGTGCCCCCCCAGGCAGCCCCAGTGGTAGAGCTCAGATGCTCTACCACCCCAGTGCTGGCCAAGGATTGCTTCTGCATGTTCCCATGCTCACTGCTGGTGGCCTTTGCCATGCCCTGTCCTTCCTGTCCCTTCCCGTCCCTTCCCACATCATTAAATACTCAATGACCCATCTTGGTTTTGTGTTCTTCCTATGAGAGTAATGGAGGGGACCTGGCTGCTGTCATAGGTGCAACCAGCCCTTGTAGGGGGGGACATTGTGGAGCTCAAGAGGCCTCCAGGAGGCACTGATGGAGGAGCTGGAGGCCAGAGCTTCTGCACACTAACTTCCACTGGTGGCCAGGGTCAAGAAAGGCCATGTCCACCCTGCTTGGTGCTGCCCCCAGTGCTCCCAGTATACCTTAGTGCACCCAAGGGTTTGACCTGCATGGTGAGCTGCCTGCCTGCTTTCTGGACAAGGAGGTCCACACCCAAACCTCCACACCTTTCCTGCAGTTATTTATAGGCATTGATGAGACCCTCCCTTGTTTCTACTCCAGGCTGGACCATCCAAGCTCTCTCAACCTTTCCTTCCAGAAGAGCTGCTCCAGTCACTTCATCATCTTGGAGGCCCTTGGTGGTCTAGTTTAAAGCTCTCCATAGACATCAGGCCAGAGTGTTGGCTGAGACCCACTTGGTCTGGTGAATCCCATCAGTTAGAATCCTAGAATCATAGAATGGCATGGGTTGGAAGGGACCCCAAGGATCACAGAGCTCCAGCCCCCTGCCACAGGCAGGGCCACCAACCTCCAGGCCTGGAGCTACACAAGGTTGCCCAGGGCCCCATCCAACCTGGCCTTGAACACCCCCAGGGATGGGGCACCCACCCCCTCTCTGGGCAGCCTGTTCCAGCCCCTCACCAATCTCTCTGGAAAGAACTTCCCCCCAGTATCTCATCTAACCCTTCCCTCCTCCAGCTTCACTCCATCCCCCTTGTCCTGCCAGTCTCTGCCCTTTAACAAGCTGATTCCCCTCCTGTTCCTCTGCTCCCTTCAGGGACTGGAAGGCTGCAATGAGGTCCCCCCACAGCCTTCTCCTCTCCAGGCTGAACAAGCCCAGCTCCCTCAGCTTATCTCCATGGGGGAGGTGCTCCACCACCTCATCATCTTCATGGCTCCTCTGACCCTTCTCCAACAGTTCTGCATCTTTCTTGTATTGGGGCCCCAGCTCTGGACACAGGACTCCAGCTGGGGCCTCACAAGAGCAGAGTGGAGAGGGACAATCCCCTCCCTGTCCCTGCTGCCACCCCTCTTCTGATGGAGCCCAGGAGCAACAGACCAGCTTCTCAAAGGCAGACCCAGCTTCTCATAGACAGACCCAGGATCAGAGAAGCCCAGACCATGAGAATGGCACCAGCCATGCAAACAGTTGGTCCAGACCCTTCATCATCTTCCCTGGCTTCCCTCCAGTATATCCATGTCAAACTGGGAAGCCCAGCACTGGACTCTGCCTTCCAGGTGTGGCAATACCAGCACAGCAGTGGGCTACAAAAGATGATGAAGAGTCTGGAGCATCTCTCGTATGAGGAAAGGATGAGAGCTGAGTCTGTTTAGTCTGGAGAAGACTGAGAGGGAATCTGATCAATGTTTATCAATATCTAAAGCATGCACTGTCAAGAGGATGGGGTCAGACTCTTTGCTGCCCAGTGACAGGACAAGGGGCACTGGGCACAAACTGGAATGCGGGAAGTTCTGTATGAACACGATGAAAAACTTCAGAGCACTAGAACAGGCTGCCCAGGGAGATGGTGGCGTCTCCTTCTCTGGAGACATTCAGAATGTAGTGTGGACAAGCGGTGGGTGTTGTGGTGGTCACTTGTGATCGTGCTTCAGCCTTTTTAAAAAGCCTCAGGGAGTGCAGTGACCCTGTTGCTGTGCATCAGGCACAGAGTGAGCAGACAGCACGAGGGCATCAGCCAACTGCAGGGACTGAAGCTCTCACAGCTCCACAGCTGAGTGCTGTTGGTGGTCATCACCCTCTTGGAAGAAGCTTAGGTCTGGTTATTGCCCAGCAGAAGCTCATCCTCTCAACCTCAGCCAGAAAGGATGTGGAAACTCAGACAGAGCTCCCACGGAAGCATCAGCATGTCCAGGTCACTGCCCGAGCCTTTCAACAATGAGACCTGGGGTGTTCAATGTGATCAGATGGAACATCTGCTCAGCACAGTGGTAGAGCCAGGCTCTGTCTTCTTTGAAAGCGAAATGGGAGACCCTCTCAAAACGGGAAAAGGATCAGAGGGACCCTATATCCTCCCACAGTCAGGAAGAGGGCAGGATCCTAAACAAAAAGAGTGAAGGGAGGCAATCATGCCCTTTCCTTTCTTCCTCCCTAGCACTAGATGCTGGAACCGCAGCAGAGGGGAAGGTGCCGGAGCGGTGGCTGCAGCAGTGGCCGATAGCAAAGGGGCTGGGAGGCTTCTCAGCTGCAGAGATCCACCGGTGACTCCAAAATAAAGAGCACTTGGAGCTGTTCCTACCTGGGCCGACTGGCCTGTGCCTGGTGATGGATGGTGTGAAGGGATTACATGCAGGGGCAGGAGGGATTAAAGTCCACACCCCACAGCACAAACCCTGCAGCCCCAGCCCTGCACCTACCAACACACAGGATGCACGCCGGACGAGGCTCTCTTGCTCTGCCCAGGAAGCCAGCAGAGCCGGTGCCTCCCTGAAGTGCCTGCACGCTCATGCACGCAGCGTGGAGAACCCCCAGCAGGGCCAGGGGTCTGTGTGTGATGACAGGGCTGGCACCACGCTGTGGGTTGCGCTCTGGCCCAGGGGGACTGGAGCCGCAGCTGCTTTCAGGCTCTGGGGAGCTGTGGGGTTTGATTCACGCAGATGTCGGAGTTCAGATGTGGAACAGCAGAAAAAGCTTGACTGCTCAGCCACGCACCCACGTTGGCAGCTTGAGGGACACACTGAGGGAGCGTTTGGGCTCATGACCAGCAGTTTGGAAAGGGTTTGGGCTCAGAAACTGCAGATCCGAGAGTTTTTGGGATTCAACCAACCAGTTCCTAGAGGAGATGTGGGGTCAGAAACACCCATTTTTAGAGATCCTGGGATCACACCTGGCTCTTTGGGGAGATTTGAGGCTCTGACACGCCCACGTAGGGAGCTTTCACGCTGCAAAGCCAAAACCGAAGTAACTTCTGGGCTGAGAAACAGCCACTTTGTGAGGTTTTCTGTTGAGAAGCAGCCACGTAGGGACCTGCGGGGCTGACAAGCTGCCACCTGAAACACTTTTGCAGCCTGAAACCCCGAGTTATGTAGGTCCTGTGTCGGGGAAGACAGCAGGCCTGCTAGCAGCCTACCTCTCTTCTCCCAAGATTTAGGCCCTGACAATATTCTTCTGTTCCCATGAGAGAGGAATCACATAATCGTAGGGGTTGGAAGGGACCTCGAGAGATCATTGGGTCCAACCCCCCTGCCAAAGCAGGCTCCCTAGCTCAGTTAGTGAAAAAAAGTTACTCATGCTGAGGGGATCCTAATAATCACATTGTGAAAACGCTGCGGCTTTGATGATAGGGGTACAGGCTGCCCTAAACCAAGAAGCAGTTATGGGAAGGTACTTTGGATTAACGGAACATGTTAAGAACCAGCCATAATAAGATGGTAACAAACAGCAGGTGTGCAGATCCTTTCAGGCATCAAAGGTAAACTAACAATATTTAGCTATGAGACAGATTTATCAGGACTCGTTACAATCACTAACCAATCAATATGGTGTGAACAGTGTGTGTAACCAATTAGCAGGTTTTTAGCTTGCCACGATTGCAGTAATAAAGGTATATAATCTGTGTGATTTCACCGAATAAAATGGCTTCAGCTAAAATTCATCTCGAATTGCCTGTTGCTGTCTGCCAGTCGCCACACTCCTGGGCTCAGGAACAGCAATTTAGGGAGCACATAGGATGCAAAAGCACAGCCTAGGTCGCTCTAAGCTCACAAATACTCCCATAGGGAGCTTTGGAGCCTAAAGCCAAGACTTGAGAGATTGGGGCGGGGCGATGGCATGGCCTGAGACACACAACTACTGTGGGGCATTTTTAGCAAACACCCCCATTTATGAGGTTTGCGGCTGAGAAGGACACGCTGAGGGAGATTCTGAGCTCTGAGAATCCAAGGTGAGGAGCTCTTGGTCTAAGAGAAATCTAATTGAGGAGCTTTTGGGAGTCTAAACAGTACCTGAGGGATCTGTGAATCTCAAGAAAAGGAATTTAGGGAGCCTCGGGGCTCTGAAAGAAGTGGTTTTGGAAGCTTTGGGGCTCTGCTACTGTGACTTAGGGAGCAAGCAGCACTCACTTAAGGAGCTTTATTTAGAGTCCAAAAGGGTAACTTCAGGAAATTTGGGGCTCAGGACTAACCATTTAGGGAGATGTGTCACTCAAAAGCACTTTAGGTTTGGAGGGTTGGGGCTCAAAATGCTATCGTTGTCCTCAGAAGCAAACATTTAGGCAGATTCTGGGCTCAAAAACAAGTAACGCACCAATTCTTTGTTCTCAGAAACAGCCAGGGCCCAAAACTGCGTGCAGGCTGAAAGAGAGGGTACATGCCGGTATCTGGGAGGCCTGGGGACGGGTTAAATGGACAGTCAGCAGGCTCTGTGGGAGAGCGACAGGCCTGTCCTTCCTGAGGCAAACATCGGTGTCCTGGCTTCAGCTATGATGGAGTTAAACTTTTTTTTTAGCAGTGAATGGAATGCCATGTTTGGGTGTTAGCATGAGAATAGTGCTGATAGCACCCTGATGTTTCCAATTTGTTGCCGGGCAATCAAGTACCTTTCTCAGCTGTGCATACTTCCTTACTAGTGAGAAAGAGGGGGACGCAGCCAGGACAGGTGATCCGAATTGGCCAAAGAGGATATTCCATGCCAGTTACGTCATGCTCAGTATAAGGGGGGACTGGGGGGAAGAGGGGGAGACAACGCCAGGACGTGCAGTTTCTGGGGACGGTTGGGTTGTCCGGGACGGGCTCTAAGCTGTGCGGCCTGAGTTGTGTGGTTTGGTGAGAAATTGCATTGTGTATCACCAGTTTCATCTATTTTGTGCTTTAAACTCCTGTTATTGTTATATCTAGTTTTCTGTTATTGTTTAGTAAACTATCCTTATCCCAACCTGCGTGGTTCTGGTTTCTAGGTTGTGGTTTCTTTTCCTCCTTTCTTCCTTCCCTTTTTCCCCTTCCCCCAACTTTCCTTCCTCCTTCCTTTTAAAAGTACAAGCGACTGTGTGGGGTGCGGCCCCCGGCTGGGGCAAAACCACGACAATCGGCCGATTCAAGGCCGGAGTGGCTGCTGACCAAGGCCGAGCCCATCAGCGATGGTCACAGCATCTCTGGGAATCACATTTAGGATGAAAAACCATCAAGAACCAGCTTTTTGCCCCCAGAGAAGGGAGTGAGAAGATGCAAGGAACTGCGCTGGCACCAAGGCCAGGGAAGAAGGAGGGGGGGTGGAAGAACGAGGTGCTCCAGGTGCCGGAGAGCGAGATTCCCCTTCAGCCCCTGGAGAAGACCATGGTGAAGCAGGCTGTCCCCTGCAGCCCGTGGATAATGACAGGGAGCAGAGATTCATCTACAGCCTGTGGAAGACCCCACACCAGAGCAGGTGGAGACACCTGAGGGACGCTGTGACCCCGTAGGAAGCCTGTGTTGGAGCAAGCTCCTGGCAGCAAAACCTGCAGCCTGTGGAGAGATCGACTCAGTCCGGAGCAGGTTCACTGGGGGACTTGTGACTCTGTGGGGCACCAGGCTGGAGCAGTCTGGGCCTGAGGGTCAGCTCCTCACCGACTCTGGTGTCACTGGGGGAGCAGGGCAGTGTCATCAATTAGAGAGTTTTCTTTCCTGTGTTCTGAGTTGAGTCCGTTTTGCCCATGCCACTACTGAGGAGTGATCTCTCCCTCTCCTTATCTCCACTCCTGAGCCTCTCAGTATCTATTTTCCCCCATGTCCAGCTGAAAAGGGCAGTGATAGAGCGGCTCTGGTGGGTGTCTGACTCACGGCCAGGGTCAGACCACCAAAGTGGGGCAGAGGCCTGCCTCCTGCCAGCTGCCCGCCTGGCCTATGCCAGCGCCTCCTGTCATGCAGCTCCTCCAGCCCAGGGCTGTGGCTGGAGCACAGACAGACCCACGTTTGGGGAAAGGCTTGAGAAACCCCCTCCGGGAGCTGTGGGGCTGCCCAAGTGCCACTTGGCAGGAGTTTGCAGCCTGAAACACTGATTGTAGGCAGGCCCTGGGCTCAGAAGCAGCAGGTTCGGGAGACTGTCGGCCTGTAGCAGAGACCTGCTGGTGTAGGGGACAGAGGGCCTTTTTGGAACAGGACTGGGGAGAAAAGGGATGAACCTTTCCCAGCACAAGAGAGGAAGTCTGTCTCCTCTCTGCCCGGCTGTGCTGTCTCCCTCCTGGCGTCACAATGCAACCTCTCATGATGCGGGCTGATGTCACCAGGGCGTGCTCCACGTCACAGGGAAGTCTCCTGGCAACATGGCAGTGCTGGCACTTCCTGGCAACGCCTGGGCACTGCTGGGCACTGCTCAGGGCCTCTCCACGTTGTCCCACAGACAGGCGTGTGTGGTGTCAGGAGGCAGCAGGGCTGTGCTGGGGGAACCTCAGCAACAGGCCGGAGCCTTTCTGACAGGCAGAGCAAGGGCACGTCAGAGCACAGTTTGGGGAGAGGAGCTGCACAGAGCATTCCTTTCCCTGAGCTGAGGGCAAGCAGTGAGTGCCATGGAGGGCTACTACACTGTGGCTGTCAGCTTGCTGCAGAGCAGCTTGTTCCCCACACTCCTGCACCTCTCCACCAAGGGTCAGTGTTTTTTTGGGGAGCTTCGTCCTCCCTCCTTCCCTCCCTCCCTGCCTCCCTCCCTCCCCAGGGGTTGCCCTGGGGCTGTCCTCTGTCCAAAGATGCAGCTGCTGGGCTGTGGGGTGGCTGGACAGGGCTGGGTGGCTGCCACAAGAATCCTGCCCGAGGACCCTACCGGGCTTGGGAGAAAATGTGGCGATTGCAAGTCCCAGTTGCCCTGGGCCCGCAAGCTCCCACAGGCACAGCTTGGACCCCTGGCCAGGGTGGCCATCCAGGGCCAGCGTCCCTGGGAGCTGGTACCTCTTGGGCTTGTGGCTCTGGGATGAAAAGAGGTCCTGCATCCTGGGGGCCTGGTTGTCCTGCCGCTCTCACAGGCCCTCATGAGCCAGCTGCAACTGACGCTGCTCTGCATCAGCCCCTTGACCTGGTCTCCTTTGGGAGAACCTCTGCTCTTTCCCACAGGATCCTCTAGTGCTGCCAGGCTGGCAGAGTCCGTCCTGGGCCCTGGGGTGCCATCCCTTTCTGGGTGCTAGCTGGCCACAGCCCTGGTCCTGAGCCCACGTGCCCATTTGTGCTGTGCTCCAGCCCTTCCCAGGGAGCAGAGGAAGGCCGGCAGTCTGAAACTGGGCCGCTGCCCAGCCCCACAGCCATCCACACTGGCGTTGGCCTGAGCTGTCACTCCTTGGGCCAGGAGCTTTGGCCAGGAGTTCACCGAGACAGAGCCAGCTGGCTGTCCTGGAGACTGACACCTCTTTCCCTTGCTTTCCAGAGGTTGTGGCTATCTGGGATGCTGTGTCTGCATACATCCTGGGACAGATGAAGGAGGACAAGGTAGGCTGGCGTCTCGGTCTCCCTTTTTTCCCGGAAAGCCCAGGAGCTGGGGAGCGATCCCTCCCTGAGCATTGTGGCAGCACGCCAGGGAAACGCCAGCTGCTTCTTGGTCAACCAGGAGAGAAGTCAAGTCCAGACCTAGTCTGAGAAAGCATTCAGTGCACGATAGGGCTTGGCTCTTGCCTGTGGTTAGAGGGGAGAGAGCAAGCAGAGAGATGGGCAACTATGCTGGCTCCATGCCAAGGACAAGCGCTGGGCATCAGTCCCTGGTCTATTCCCTGCGCTGGAAATGCGTGGGATTTTCTCTAGGCAGGGGAGGTTGCAAGTCTTGTCAGGAGGGAAGGAAAACCAGCGGAGAACACGTGCCTTTGCCAAAGTTTTCACTTTCCCCACCTGAGAAGTACTTGCTCATCAGCCTTTTTGTCTTTTTCCCGGGCAGGGTGTCCTGCTCACAGGACTCGGCACCTTCGCCATGGTCCAAGAGGAATTCCACATGGAAGAAGGGGTGTGTGTGGTTCGAAGACCAGTATTCCAGATCGACATGGATGCGTTATATCTGCAGGAGTTTTCATACCCGACAGTGGTTATCCCTGGTGAGAAGGCTGTGGCCACACTCTACCTTCCCCCCTCCATGTCTGGGGGAGGATGTGTGTGCTCTGCTCTTTGCAAAGGGCCGGGACAAGTGGGGAATGGGCTCCAAAGGTCAGGGGACACGTTGAGATCCCCCAGAACGAACCACTCCCTAACTGCTGCTCCTAGAAATGACCGTTTCTCTGGCTTTTTGTGAAGTGGAAATTGTGGCTTGCTGGGGCAGTGACGATGGTCCTCCTCCTCCTCCTCCTCGCAGGCAATGCCAGGATCAAGCCGCTGAACTACAAGTGGCTGTCGCGAGCCACCTTCTTGCCGCGGCGCGTGGTGGAGGACTGTGTGCGAGAGACCATCCTCTTGTACTCTACCTGCCTGAAGAACAGGCAGCGCCTCTCCTTCGCCTTCAAGGACATTGGCGTCCTGTCCTGCAAAGACGACGTCCTGTGCATGCGGTTCTATCACGACTGTGTCACGGGGCTGGAGAGCAAGGCCAGCCACATCGCACTGATGCGCACGGTGAGTTGCTCAGGGTTGGCAGGGCTGCGTCGTGTCTGCGGGAGCTTCCTGAAGGGTGAGCAACCCAACGGCTCTTGGCCAGCCTGGACACAGCAGGCCGGTCAAACACCTTTCCCCGTCCGTGCTCAGCCCCGCTGGCTGCCTTGGAAACCTCCTAACAGCTCTGTGTCTCTTGGCAGAGGCTGTGGACGCAGGGAGGAGTGGTCTCCACTGGAGATACCAGCGCTCGGCAGATGCTGGCTGCACCTGCCCAAGCGTTCCCAAGGTGAGTGCCTTTCCTCTGCAGCCCTTGACCAGGCGAGCGGGAGGGCTTGCCAGCTCCTGCTCAGGAGCGTGTCTTCCCGGGGCTTGACACTCCGCACCGAGTAGGGAGCGATCCCGAAGTGACTGCTCTCTGGGTACCAGTAATCACTGGGGGCAAAGCACATGTTCTGCTGGAGCGACCGGGCAAGGAAATCATGTTTCTCATGCCCAGCCTACCATCATTCCCAGAAGAGAGAGTCAACAACTGCCCGTGGGGAAGCCCTTAAGCTCCCTTTTCTGGTCGCGCGGGCAGATTACCAACAAAACCTGTGCATGGCAACACAGGAGAAGGGATGCCGTGCCTCGCACGGCACTCAGGAGGATTGGTGCTGGGGAGCTGCAGAGCGTGGGGGTCACCCTTCTTCACGCCTGTGTCGGCATTTGCTTTCCAGGTTTCGGCTTGTTGTGAACAGCAGAGCCCCGGCCAAGGCTTTCCCCACCTGGCACGATAAGGCTGCACAGAAGCACAGGCTCAGCAGAGGTACAGGAAGAGGTCCTGCCGTCCAGGGCGGGCCCTGCCCTGCCCTGCCCTGCCCCACACCGGGTGACCACTGCCCGGTTAAAACCCACGCGCCACGGGGCTGCTCTGAAGAGCTTCCTCCTTTCCCAGGCTCAGTGGGCTGTCTGGACAAGCTGCTGCAGAGGCGGGTGACGTTATCCCTCCCCGTACTGCCAAACCAGGTGCCAGGGCCTGCTCAGCAGGACATGGAGAAGAAGGCTTCTGCTAGGTGAGACCCTTGCGGGAAGAGATGAAAGGGATCCCTGTCCCCATGTGGGACAGAGCCATGGCGTGTCTTTGGACACTCTGGCTCTAGGGACTCGGCCTTTCTCTTGCTGTGTTACTTGAGTAGTTTCTGTTGGTGTCTCACGTGGGTTTATGTTCCTGTCTCACCAGCAATGCAAAAGCATCTGCACGCTGTTGCCTCAATGAACTGCACCAGTCATTAATTAGCTGTGAGTGTTCTTATTGAGCAAACCGCCCCTGCTTTGTCCGACCTCTCCCGGTGTCTCTTTGCAGGCTGCTCCCACCATGTCCAGGCAGCTCCCCCAGGACAAAGGGGGCAGGCAGGCAGGAGCCCAGCGCTGCACTCCCATCCTCGGAAGGCTGCAAGAGGGCGCTGAAGGTACGTGCTCTGCCGTGCGTGAACTCCCCTGCCACTGGAGGCTCGGCAAAAGCCTCGTTGTGCACAGAGCCACCCGGAAAGCATCCCTTGGTGTGCAGTCCTTGGAACCTCTCTGTCACCCCCTTCAGATGTTCTTCACAGCAAGGAAGGTGCTACACACCCTTCCTGGCCTGTGGCTTATCCCAAAACACTTGATTCTGGCCAGGGGCTACGGAGAATGTACAGGTCCATCCTAGGCGGTGGGCAGGGGTCGTCTCTGGGCACTCAGCTGGTTTGCCATGCGTTGAGCAGCCTGTGGTGACGCCCCGGCCCCTGATCCGGTGGGGGCAAAGTGCTGCCAACCGACCGACGGACTGGAGGAGGCAAGGGGGCACCAACACGGGTCAGACCTGAAGGAAGCCCCTCCGGGAGCTGGGACTAATCCTGGGGTCTGCTGCATTTCTGTCTCTCCAGGAGGTCTGGCAGCTCTCTGCAGACTGGCAGCAAGCGAAGACCCGGTGGCAAGAGCAGCTAGAGCAGGCGAAGGCAGAACGGGCAGCGTGGGAAGCCTGGTCTGCAGGGCAGGACCGACGGCAGTCCCAGGTACAGGCAGGGCTTGCCACCAAGGAGAGCAGCAGCCACCCTCTCAGTCAGGGCACCACGGGCAGCAGCTCTCCAGGGGGTTGGAGCAGGACTGACACCCAGCTGCAGGGCAGGGCTTTGCCTGCCCATCCCTGTGAGGGAGAGCTGGGCAGCAGGATGCCAGGGGCAAAAGTAGCCACCAGCCCTGACGACGGGCACGTGGTGCTTAATCTCCCGGCTCCCAGGTCCTGCTGCGGGCACCTTTCATGAGGTCCTCTGGGAAGGGGCACCTCTGGTTGCCCTCTGCTTTGCTGAGAGCATCTCCTCCTTGGTAGGCACTCGGCACTAGAGGCAGTTGGGCTCCTCACCCTCCAGCCCAGCCCCGGAGAAGTGAGTTGAGTGAGCTGTGGAGGAAGGATGAAAACCCTCTCCCAGCAGAGGAGCTGACAACAGCAGCCCAGCTGGAGAGACTCCAGCCTGAGTAAGTGTGCGCTGGCTTGGGACACAGCCTGAGGGAGTCGAGCAGCCATGAGCCCGCAGACATGTCCAGGTCCCCTGTCCGTACATCTCGGGGTTGCATACGACACCCTCTGATGCTTCTTGACATGGGCATGAGCCAGCCAAGGCCCAAAACTCACCACAGGGTGAAAGGGTGGGGACACGGAGGACAGGGTGGGTGCAGGGGCTGGACAGGGGAGAGGCAGAGGGGTCTGCGGCGGAGACTGAGAGATGCCGTTTCCCTCTTGTTGCAGCCACATTTCCCCACGAGCTGCCCAGGTCCTCCAGAGGCTGGAGCCGCACCGAGCACGGAGGACCACTTTCAGATACGTCACCGAGCACCACAGGTGGCAGCTGGAGCAGCAGAAGCAGCTCCCCTGGTAACTATCTGCAGAGAGGCATGGTGCCTCCTCCAGCTGCAGGGCCCATCCCTCCACGGAAGGCAGCAGAAGGGTTGGGGGGGGGTGCAAATATGTCACCTCTCTGCAACCGGCAACGAGGATGAAGCAGGTTTTGGAGGCTGGATTTGGGCTGGACCTCCCTGACACCCAAGGGGGACTGCCTGGCCACCCAGAATGTGCTGTCCACATGTGGGATGCAAACGCCCTGGCTGAGGCCAGAGGGATCCCTGGGATGGATGGCTGTCCCCTTTGCAAACAGAGAGAATGTCCTTCCCTTGCAGAGTGCTGCCCCAAGGCACCTTGCCCCCTGGGGAGACACCTGTACGGGACACCAGAGGTCTTGGCGCCCCTTGACTCAGCCCCAGGCTGACCAGCTGCGCCTGGCACCTTCTCAGGGCCTTGGGCATCAGGGGCTTCTCCCCCTTCACGGGCACCTTGAAGCTTCATCTCAAGCAGATCCCATCACGGGTGGCCTGAGCTTCGTTGGCAGGCTTTCTCTGCCTTCTCTCTGTCCATGCAATCATGCCCTTTCCTTTCTTCCTCCCTAGCACTAGATGCTGGAACCGCAGCAGAGGGGAAGGTGCCGGAGCGGTGGCTGCAGCAGTGGCCGATAGCAAAGGGGCTGGGAGGCTTCTCAGCTGCAGAGATCCACCGGTGACTCCAAAATAAAGAGCACTTGGAGCTGTTCCTACCTGGGCCGACTGGCCTGTGCCTGGTGATGGATGGTGTGAAGGGATTACATGCAGGGGCAGGAGGGATTAAAGTCCACACCCCACAGCACAAACCCTGCAGCCCCAGCCCTGCACCTACCAACACACAGGATGCACGCCGGACGAGGCTCTCTTGCTCTGCCCAGGAAGCCAGCAGAGCCGGTGCCTCCCTGAAGTGCCTGCACGCTCATGCACGCAGCGTGGAGAACCCCCAGCAGGGCCAGGGGTCTGTGTGTGATGACAGGGCTGGCACCACGCTGTGGGTTGCGCTCTGGCCCAGGGGGACTGGAGCCGCGGCTGCTTTCAGGCTCTGGGGAGCTGTGGGGTTTGATTCACGCAGATGTCGGAGTTCAGATGTGGAACAGCAGAAAAAGCTTGACTGCTCAGCCACGCACCCACGTTGGCAGCTTGAGGGACACACTGAGGGAGCGTTTGGGCTCATGACCAGCAGTTTGGAAAGGGTTTGGGCTCAGAAACTGCAGATCCGAGAGTTTTTGGGATTCAACCAACCAGTTCCTAGAGGAGATGTGGGGTCAGAAACACCCATTTTTAGAGATCCTGGGATCACACCGGGCTCTTTGGAGAGATTTGAGGCTCTGACACGCCCACGTAGGGAGCTTTCACGCTGCAAAGCCAAAACCGAAGTAACTTCTGGGCTGAGAAACAGCCACTTTGTGAGGTTTTCTGTTGAGAAGCAGCCATGTAGGGACCTGCGGGGCTGACAAGCTGCCACCTGAAACACTTTTGCAGCCTGAAACCCCGAGTTATGTAGGTCCTGTGTCGGGGAAGACAGCAGGCCTGCTAGCAGCCTACCTCTCTTCTCCCAAGATTTAGGCCCTGACAATATTCTTCTGTTCCCATGAGAGAGGAATCACATAATCGTAGGGGTTGGAAGGGACCTCGAGAGATCATTGGGTCCAACCCCCCTGCCAAAGCAGGCTCCCTAGCTCAGTTAGTGAAAAAAAGTTACTCATGCTGAGGGGATCCTAATAATCACATTGTGAAAACGCTGCGGCTTTGATGATAGGGGTACAGGCTGCCCTAAACCAAGAAGCAGTTATGGGAAGGTACTTTGGATTAACGGAACATGTTAAGAACCAGCCATAATAAGATGGTAACAAACAGCAGGTGTGCAGATCCTTTCAGGCATCAAAGGTAAACTAACAATATTTAGCTATGAGACAGATTTATCAGGACTCGTTACAATCACTAACCAATCAATACGGTGTGAACAGTGTGTGTAACCAATTAGCAGGTTTTTAGCTTGCCACGATTGCAGTAATAAAGGTATATAATCTGTGTGATTTCACCGAATAAAATGGCTTCAGCTAAAATTCATCTCGAATTGCCTGTTGCTGTCTGCCAGTCGCCACACTCCTGGGCTCAGGAACAGCAATTTAGGGAGCACATAGGATGCAAAAGCACAGCCTAGGTCGCTCTAAGCTCACAAATACTCCCATAGGGAGCTTTGGAGCCTAAAGCCAAGACTTGAGAGATTGGGGCGGGGCGATGGCATGGCCTGAGACACACAACTACTGTGGGGCATTTTTAGCAAACACCCCCATTTATGAGGTTTGCGGCTGAGAAGGACACGCTGAGGGAGATTCTGAGCTCTGAGAATCCAAGGTGAGGAGCTCTTGGTCTAAGAGAAATCTAATTGAGGAGCTTTTGGGAGTCTAAACAGTACCTGAGGGATCTGTGAATCTCAAGACAAGGAATTTAGGGAGCCTCGGGGCTCTGAAAGAAGTGGTTTTGGAAGCTTTGGGGCTCTGCCACTGTGACTTAGGGAGCAAGCAGCACTCACTTAAGGAGCTTTATTTAGAGTCCAAAAGGGTAACTTCAGGAAATTTGGGGCTCAGGACTAACCATTTAGGGAGATGTGTCACTCAAAAGCACTTTAGGTTTGGAGGGTTGGGGCTCAAAATGCTATCGTTGTCCTCAGAAGCAAACATTTAGGCAGATTCTGGGCTCAAAAACAAGTAACGCACCAATTCTTTGTTCTCAGAAACAGCCAGGGCCCAAAACTGCGTGCAGGCTGAAAGAGAGGGTACATGCCGGTATCTGGGAGGCCTGGGGATGGGTTAAATGGACAGTCAGCAGGCTCTGTGGGAGAGCGACAGGCCTGTCCTTCCTGAGGCAAACATCGGCCGATTCAAGGCCGGAGTGGCTGCTGACCAAGGCCGAGCCCATCAGCGATGGTCACAGCATCTCTGGGAATCACATTTAGGATGAAAAACCATCAAGAACCAGCTTTTTGCCCCCAGAGAAGGGAGTGAGAAGATGCAAGGAACTGCGCTGGCACCAAGGCCAGGGAAGAAGGAGGGGGGGTGGAAGAACGAGGTGCTCCAGGTGCCGGAGAGCGAGATTCCCCTTCAGCCCCTGGAGAAGACCATGGTGAAGCAGGCTGTCCCCTGCAGCCCGTGGATAATGACAGGGAGCAGAGATTCATCTACAGCCTGTGGAAGACCCCACACCAGAGCAGGTGGAGACACCTGAGGGACGCTGTGACCCCGTAGGAAGCCTGTGTTGGAGCAAGCTCCTGGCAGCAAAACCTGCAGCCTGTGGAGAGATCGACTCAGTCCGGAGCAGGTTCACTGGGGGACTTGTGACTCTGTGGGGCACCAGGCTGGAGCAGTCTGGGCCTGAGGGTCAGCTCCTCACCGACTCTGGTGTCACTGGGGGAGCAGGGCAGTGTCATCAATTAGAGAGTTTTCTTTCCTGTGTTCTGAGTTGAGTCCGTTTTGCCCATGCCACTACTTGAGGAGTGATCTCTCCCTCTCCTTATCTCCACTCCTGAGCCTCTCAGTATCTATTTTCCCCCATGTCCAGCTGAAAAGGGCAGTGATAGAGCGGCTCTGGTGGGTGTCTGACTCACGGCCAGGGTCAGACCACCAAAGTGGGGCAGAGGCCTGCCTCCTGCCAGCTGCCCGCCTGGCCTATGCCAGCGCCTCCTGTCATGCAGCTCCTCCAGCCCAGGGCTGTGGCTGGAGCACAGACAGACCCACGTTTGGGGAAAGGCTTGAGAAACCCCCTCCGGGAGCTGTGGGGCTGCCCAAGTGCCACTTGGCAGGAGTTTGCAGCCTGAAACACTGATTGTAGGCAGGCCCTGGGCTCAGAAGCAGCAGGTTCGGGAGACTGTCGGCCTGTAGCAGAGACCTGCTGGTATATGAGACAGGTGTGGAGGCTCTGTGAGTATGGCCACATTTTCCTCAGTTTCTACCCCTGCGAGCAAAACAGCCTGAATGAAACACCGCTCTAAAGGAACGTGGAGCTTGCAAGAAAGACAGATAATGGGTAAAGGAGTATGGACTGTGAATAGAAGCTCCTAATTCTGAAACATTCCTCTGAGACAAGATAAGATATAGGCCTTGCACAGGTGTCTGCTTTATTGCCTTCAATGTTCTCACTCCTCTCCCCCCATGGTTCCCAGTCATGCTTTGTTAAGCTTGCTAGAGAGTATATAATCACACTGCTCTGTAGGAGAAGTGAACTGACTGCTCTTAGCCACATTGGTGTGTGGTCTGATTCCTAGCACCGTCCCGCTCTTTCGAAGCCCCTGGACCTAAAAGTTTCCCAAGATCTGGATTAGGACGCGGGGAACACACAACAGACAGGTTTATCAGGACTCGTTATAATTTCTAATCAATCAATATGGTGTGAACAGTGTGTTTAACCAATTAGCAGGTTTATAGCTTGCCACGATTGCAGTAATAAAGGTATATAATCTGTGTGATTTCACCCAATAAATGGCTTCACCTAAAATTCACCTCGAATTGCCTGTTTCTCTCTGCCGGTCGCCACAAATGGTGACCCCGACGTGCCGAACCCAACCTGCCGAACCCGAGATCGAGGCCGACTCGACCTGAAACTACGACCGATGAGCTCCTGAAACCACGACCGAGGGAGTCAGCAAAACTCTGGAGAAAAAGCAACTGGAAACAATCCCTTCTGCAGCCAGACATCGGAAAAAAGTGAAAACAACCCTTTGCAGCACTACACCTGATAAGGGAAGCAGCTGTTACAGCTGTGGGGAATAAGTTATCTAAGAGGAAAGGGCCACAGTCAGCATTCTAGCAAAAATCCTTTCCAAGAGAGGCTCAAAACATGATGAGTCGATGCTGAAGCATCTGCTGCCGTGGTGTTGTGATCCTGGAGTTCTAGTTGAACCGCATTTAGTGCTCAGCATAAACGCCTGGCAAGGGGTGGGGGATAAATTATGGGATGCGGTCTGTAGGGGAGGCAAGAAGGCAGAGAGACTTGCTGCTGCTTGGAAACTTGTGATTTCTACTCTGGAGGGCATCAAAACGGAGCAGCCAGCCACCTCCGGGGCTGTTAAAGCTCCCGCGGCGACTGCATGCCCTGCTGTTACAGTGTTCGAGCCCTGAGTCCCGGGATCGCCCGCCCCCCCACCCGAAGACTACGAATACAAAGAAACACAGACTAAAGCACCGGTCAGTGTTGTCCCCACGGCACCTCCTGAGCCTATGGACACTGACAAGGAGCATGTGGACACGGACAATCGTCCTACAGAGACGGTCCAGAATCCGCCTTGCCTGCCATCGGATCCGGGACCCACTTCGTCTCTGCACCCACCGCTCCCGCCCCGCCGCCCGGTGAGCTTAACGCTGTCCCAGCGTCCGCTGGCGGCCCAGAGGCTCCGGAGAGGCTGCTCGGAGCCTGGGCACGTCAGGGGGCGTCAGGACGGGACAAACAGCCGGATCTGGGTATTTTGACTCGAGCTGAAGGGAACTCAATTCCTGCTCAATCGCAGAAACTCCCGGGGAAGAGTTTACGTCGGAACGGCCGGGGCGGAGAGAGCTGACAGCGGCCGGGGGAGCTGGGGGCACGGAGACGGCGCGGCGCCCGGGCCTGGCGCTGCCCCAGGTCCTAGCGCTCGCCCGGCTGGTAGCGCTCAGCCGGGGCTCAGCCCCGCTGGCCGGCAGGATCGCGCTGGGCTTGGCGGTGGGGGCGGGAGAAAAGCGGCGCTGCGAGAAGCGGCCGAGAGCCGCTAGAGCCTGGCGCGGCACCGGGTGCCGTGACAGAGGGGGCGCGGGAGTCGGACAACCGCCGCCCCCCCCCATCCCCCCCAACTCGGCCCCGCCGGGAGGAGGCTCGGGTGGCTCTGCGAGTGACGCCATCGCGGCGCGACATCGCTGCACACACACTCCCTGTACCCCCCCATCCACACGGAGCGGATGCGGCGACTCGCGTCTGTTAGTGCCGGGTGTCTGATGAGTCGGTTGGCGGCGTGTGTGCTGCAGGGGCAGAGATGCGTCTGTCCGCTGGGAGCAGGCTGGTTACCGAGCGAAAGGATTTCTGACAGCGGCCAGTGAAAGTGGGCAGCTTGTTTAAAAATTAACCTGGGAAACAGAACCCCTGTTTGGGTCGATCTGTGTCTGCTTACTCACAGGACCATCTGCCCACCTACAAGACTGAATACGGGAGCAACTGACTGAGGGTCATATCCAGCCTTCCACGAGGCTCTGGAACATGCCAACATTTTTAAAAAATTGGGGTTTTTTCCACTATTCCTTTACACCCTGATGCTTATGAAAAAATTGCCTTTTCAGTCCCTACTATAAACAAAAATGAACCCATGAAAAGGTATCATTGGGTGGTGCTTCCACAAGGCATGAAAAATTCACCAACTGTGTGCCAGACTTATGTAGCCTGGGCACTTGTTCCAGTACGAAAAGCACATCCTGACCTAATCCTTTATCATTACATGGATGAGATACTGATTGTGGGAAAGAACTTGGACATTGAAAGTTTGATTCCTGAGTTAACAGTGCATTTGAAAAGCAAGGGTTTACAGATTGCTCCAGAGAAAATTCAAAAGGAGCCAGGGTGGAAATACCTGGGGTGGCAGATTGATAAAAGTACCGTAACAACCCAAAAAATTGAGATCCAAGCTGAGGTCAGCACGTTAAGTGATGTTCAAAAGCTGCTCGGAGATATTAACTGGGTTAGACCATTGTTTGGCATTAGGAATAGGGAATTGGGACCTTTAGTGGCATTGCTTAAGGGAGGAGGTGGTGCAGGAGCACCCAGAATCCTGTCAGAAGAAGCTAAAAAGGCCCTGGAAGTTATTAGTAACAAAATAAAAAATACATATACCCATCGATGGGATCCTGACTGGGGCACAGGAGTCACAGTCATCAATCAAACAGAGCATGTGTTTGCTATTATAATGCAGTGGACTAATGACAAAGATCCCTTAAGGCTTCTAGAATGGGTATTCTTGCCAGTGCAGCCAAAAACAGAATCCACGTTTCAGAGTATTTAGCTTGGGCCTTGAGGAACAGTACTGCCCTGCAAATAGCTTTATTAGACTATGTGGAAAATGCTGAGAAATGTTTGAAGAGACCTCTCAGTCTCAAGAACACCCACCTCTCTGGTTCCTCCGGGAGGCGAAAAAGCACCTGTCTGGTAGGCGATGATGTCCTGAGAATCTAATGGTAAAGGAACAATACCCCACTATAGCCATAGCAAGGACATTGTCCCTGCTGCCTGGCTATAGTGCTGTAGAGGGGAGGCCTTACCTCTTGGGGAGTCGCAGGTGCACTGCGAGGTTCAGGGAGGGAGTCTGGGGTCCCTTCACCCACGCCAGCCATTTTCTGCTGCTCGGGTGCTCATTCCCCTAACTGTGTGTTTTTGGAAATGAGCATGCGCAGTGTTCCCCAACCTCCCCACAGAAAGTACTAGAAAAGGGAGCTCAAACGTGTGAATTCAGTGAATCCAATAATTCTGCCATAGTGATGGTGCATGATAAAAAAAGAAAGTAATCTCAAGGCCATAACTGGCAATGAAGACCACCTGAAGCTTAATCTGCTAACTATTGGGTGACAGGGAGGGAAAACTGTAGGCTGCCTGCATTGCATATTCCAAAATTGATCGGTTCTGCATTTCCAAAATCACAAGGAACAAGGGAATATATTAATTTGATGGTACCAATTTACGATGCATTTTTAATTTTGTTAATGTTTTGATTGTAGCTATTGAACTATTGTGCACACACTTTTACTTGCTAACAAGATGCTTACAAAGGGTTAAAGGGGAGGCTTACTAACAAGATAGTTTGAAGTGCCATAGTGGTTATGTCAGAGGCGACCTCACATAAACAATGTCTCACTTGAACAACTCTAGTTAGTCCTGAGTGATCAGTGTCCTTGGAATAATTTAAAGCAGACCCAGGACTGATAAGGAGGAAGCATCCCTCGGAAGGTGGTGCCTGGGATAGATAAGAAAGCAAGGATAATGGTGCCCATCTGGAACGGTCACAACTACGCATGTGCCAGGGGAAGGAGGTGAAAAGTTCAACCTGATGAAGACTTCAAAGCTTCATCACTGGGACCCCCTGACGACCACCACCATGAGAGAGACAGTGCGCAGGCGCAATTGGGAGGAGTGTATGGAAATCACCTCCTGGAACTCATTTTAATACAGAGTGGAACAGGTGATGAATATGTAGAGGTGTATGAGGTAACCTAATCATTTCGTACGGGGATATGGTATAAAAATCCTACCAACTCTGACCAAAAGTGTGCCTACTTTGTTAGGGCACCCGCTCACTAATGTGTCTACCTCGAGTCCTTTCTTAGGACCATTGCTATTTCTAACAATTCCAGTTGATATCTTGCAGGTAGCAAATGTGTTACTTACACCGCCACAACTAGATCCCAGTACAATGTGTTGGAGAGATGGAAAAAATTGGTTTGGGATAAACGGGCTAGAAATAAAATCTTGCCGACCACAATGCCATTTTTGTCAGGGTTAAAGAGGTTTGCTAGAGAGTTGTTTGGAAAAATGAAACTGGGCTTGATTAGCTATGTTTTGTTTCAGCTCTCTGTGCGTGGCCTCTTGTCAATTACCAACATTTTGTGCCAAATAGAGATGTAAATTTGTTCCTGGTTTAGTGCTTTGTCATGGCAAGGAAGGTGCAGAGGCCTGCACTACAGGCCTGAGGAGCACTTCACTCTGAGGTTTCTTTAAAATCAAGCTTCTAAACTTGTGTTAAGATGAGTGAAGTGACTTCATGCTTGCTGCCAGTTGTGCCTTTGATTTGGGAATTGCAGGGAGATAAAAATTCTCAAATTTTGAAACTTAATATCGGGATGTGTCTCTGTTTAGTGTTTGCTTTATTTTTAAGAAAGGGACATCTTCTGATGTACAGGCCAAATGCATGGAGCCAGATGCATTTGCTTTCTGAAATAGGGACTGTTCTTACAGTCTTGGGAAATACTGTACCTCAGTTTGAACCTTGCTCCTTAGCTTCTCATTTTAAATAGCACTAGGAAAGAGCCTGTCACCTAATTCTTTGAGAATTTATTTCCTGAACTACCTTACTGCTTTGTATAATGCAGTAGTAAGTTAGGTTTAAAGCTTAAAACGTAGTTTGCATTGGTGTTTAAATTCTAGATCAATTTTGTCTTTTCTGCCTTGTATGTGGCACTGTTATGGGGACTGAGAAAGTACTAGTGTGAATTTGTAATTCTGAATTGTAAAAGTGTAAGGGGACTATGTTATTGCTGGTTGCCAGTATTGTATTTCTGGTTGGCTTTTGACGTTTATAAAGGCTGTGTTAACGGTGTTAATTGTTGTAATGATAATATTAGTAATGTTGCCATGCTTTATAGAAGTCGCCAGTTTAAAAGGGGCATATTTTTATTTAAGTGATGTATTTCTTTTCCAATTCAACTCTATAGAAATCCTACATGCAATTAGTTTATGGATCAGAATGAAATGACAGAGGTAATGCTGTGTGTGCCAGTAAATAACATGAACTTCTTTGAGGCAAAACCAGCTCTTAGGAATAGTAGAAGGTAATATCACCTGTGTAAGGAATTGCATGGTCTGGGGTGATACCAGGCTGTATTGTTCATGTAGGTTAACTTCCATTCAGAAGTAAATTCAAGTTGTGTATCTAGTTACGCTTTGTTTCGGGGTGTTCTGCTCCTATACAGACTGGGCAGCTGCTTCAGGAGAAGCGTCAGTGCTGGTTGAGTGCTGCCATTCAGTACCCTGCCCTGGTGGGAGGTTTACGTACCTCTGTAACCAAACCTTCGTGCCCCTGGGTGGTTAGAGTCTTCAGTGACTTTATTTTAGTATAAGCTGAGTTGCTGTGGGAATTTTATTGTGATTACTCCTGTAAGAACAGTAAACAGAGACACCCGAAAAAATACCTATTGGAAGTGCACAGAACTTTTGGGACATGGCATACAAATTAGAAAAGGGCAACTTATAAATTCATTGGGGACATCCCCTGAGATCACAGAGGAGGGCAAGACTGGATAGGGAACCAGTGTTGCAGCTTGGGAGGTCTGCCAAGGGCTGCAACCCCTTCAGGCTGTGACCGCCGAATACTATGGCCCTTACCGGACCTCTTCTAGTTCTACTGGGGTGATTCCTTAACCCAGGCTACAGCAAACAATTGCAGTCAATGTGTGGTGACTGCCAGAAGGGGAAGAATAAGCTCCCGAACTTTGGTGTATCACACGGTTTATGCATAACCAAACCCAGTATGCTCTATGTAAAAAAGGTAGCGAGACCGTATGCTATGATCCAAAAGAACTCCTGTATCAATATTGGGTAGAAATAAGATACATGGGCTTGGAATAGATCCAGGTATAGTTAAAATAAAAGAATGAGTGAAAGAATCGGTACAGCATAGATTGTTATTCGATTCTTTTTATCAAGAAATGGAAAACAGGAGTAAAATATGAAATTCCCACAGTTGTTAAAAATTTATTTGTAAATCTTGCTAAAAGGAAGACGACATAAACAGAGCTTACAAGTCGGACATTGGAAAGATAATATTGTATTGGGGATATACGGAGGATTGTTAATAATTCCATGTTTAACACCTTATTTTAAGACCCAAAATTAATACCAATTTGGCAAGTGTTGAACCAATTAGAACTGACAACACGAATCAATACTGTAAAAAAGGAAAATGGGGGATTGTGATATATGCATGTCATATATGGTTGTTTAATTTAAACCGGCGGGCGGTGCTATCTCTGGAAGGTATATAAGCCAGGGACTGGAATAGAGCAGAGACTCCCGGTGCACCCGGCGCTGCCTGTGCACCGCAGCGCTGTTAGCTTGCCTTTCTTTGTTTAATAAATTGTTCAATTTGGTTAAAATCCTGTTAGGGACCAAGTCATTTATAACACTCCTGCTGAGGGCTGTGGCTGGAGCACAGACAGACCCACGTTTGGGGAAAGGCTTGAGAAACCCCCTCCAGGAGCTGTGGGGCTGCCCAAGTGCCACTTGGCGGGAGTTTGCAGCCTGAAACACTGATTGTAGGCAGGCCCTGGGCTCAGAAGCAGCAGGTTCGGGAGACTGTCGGCCTGTAGCAGAGACCTGCTGGTGTAGGGGACAGAGGGCCTTTTTGGAACAGGACTGGGGAGAAAAGGGATGAACCTTTCCTTTTCCCTACTTTTTCACCCTATGAAGAAATCCTCCACAATCTCTACAAACACTCTTCAGTCAGTCTCAGCCTACTCCTATACAGTCCAGAGTGTCCGTGCCATGGGACAAAATGAGCAAGGAAGGCCAGGTCCTTCAGCCTCTGAGGACAGGGCATGTGCTTGGAGCCCCAAACTATATCTTGGGAGGCCTCATCTGGACCCCTTCCAGTTCCTCCCCATTGGTGGTCTGCAGAGAGGGACACACATGCCTACATGCGAGGAAACCAGGGCTGAGTCCAGGGGAATGAATACTCCAGGTATTTCGGATAGTTCCTAATGCAGCCCCATATGCTGTTGGCCTTTTTCATGGTGAGCATGATTCGCTGGTGCACAATATGGCATCTTGTCTGGTTCCTGGGCCCTTCTCATCGGGGTCAATCCTCAGTCACTGCTGTGCCAGCTGCAACTGATGTGTGGGGATATTCTTTCCAACAAGGCAGGAATGGGTACTTCTTGTTGAAAACAAGAGCATTCTCTGGCTAAATCCTAGAATTTCTCATGGTTCCCTTACATTCACATTTTTGTCAGCTGTTCGTATAAGTGTGCACGTGGCTTACCCTGACTGTGTGACTCACAGAAAATATCAGCTTGGGGATCTACACTCTGATATCAAGAGATTCGCCCTCTTGTGTAGAATGGCTTTCATTCACTGCAGAGAAATACTGGGGTGGATAGCAGGTGGCAGCTTAATGATGAATGAGGTTCCCACCAAGACAGGAAAAACTGCAGCCCCCAAGGTAGAGAGAAACCGGCCTGGGCTCTGCAACCCCGGCAGGAGAGGGTTTTGCTGTCCAAGGTGACTTTGCAGCACCATGGGCCCGGTGGCAGAGGTGAAGATAATCTCCAGCAACAAGTTGCGGTTGAGAAAGTCCCTAAGGAGGAACAGTCCAACCACACTCTGGACATCATGTTGGGGGCTGACTGGCTTGGTAGCAGCTCGGCAGAGAAGGGCCTTGTCATCCCAGAGGATAACAAGCTGAGCAGGAGCCAGCAGTGCACCACTGTGGCAAAGGCCATCAGCCCCTTCCCCTGGCCTCATGACAGTTCCCACTACAGGGTGCTGCTGTGCTCTGGGCATACACACCGGAGCCTCAGTCCCTCTGAAGGACATGGCAGCTCCTGGGTTTGGGGCAGAGAGGGAGTTCAGCCTCCCCATAAGCCCGTGTTTGGTTCTGGCCCTGAGGGCATGAGGTAACAGAAGCTGCTCAATCTCTGGCTCTCCTGCATTCATATTCTAGGTGATCCTTAACCCCAGCAGCGTTGTCCCCCTTCTCTGCCCCCACCAGCCCCACTCTCCAGACAAACACAAGAGGCCTGTTTCTGGGAGTCCTCAGGCATCTCACGGATCTCTCCAGTCTCTCCTTCCTGTGCCCTACTGATTCCCATGGAACTGGAGAGTCCTTGGTTTTGGATACCTCAATTTAGTGTTTTATGTTCTCAACACTTCCCCTTTGAGGGTGTTTCACTTTGTGTGTCTCCATTCACCACCCCCCCAGGGAACAAGGACAGTCCTCATCCTCTCCTGACCCCTCCAAATTCACAGGCACATGCACTTCTATTTGCCATCTGGCCTGTCATAAGATGAGCAGACAGAGGGGGATAATGGAGAGCTTGTGGACCATCTCCACTGCACCTGCACACCAAGAAGAAAGCCTTTGAAACAGAACCTTGAGCCAATAGAACCCTGCAGTACTGTGAGCTTAACTCCTAACCCAGGGTGAACACAATGAGAATAGACTATTTACAGTACCAATTCTTGGGTATGTCATTGACATCAAGCCCGGTTGGAAGAGCCCAGCCTTCAGGCACATCACCCAAGATGTCTCCTTTGATTGAAGGGCTGCTATTGGACATGCCACATCTGAGACAGTGTTATCGGCAAAAAGGACACTCACCCCGGGAGTGTAATAAGCAGCAATTTATTCAGAGAGAAAGAAACAGCGGCGCCGGGCGGGCAGGGACCTAAGTCTCACCACACTGCGCCGAGGAGAGGTGGGCTACAGATATTTATACTCAGTGACAAACAAAGTTTCATCATCTTCTGATCTAATCATTAACTAGGGTTTTTGTTTCAGTCCGCTGATGCGTCTTGTGGTTAGTTTCGGAGGGCCTCCCTCCTGCCATTGTAGTCAGGTGTTATGCTCCAGGTGTTTCTTTCGGGTTTGTTTGACCATACCAATACAAGCATAAAGTTTCTTACGAAAAAATCTCTTAGGGTAGGTTTCACATTTATCTAAGTTAACGCAAGCATGGAGATACTAAGATCTAAAGATTTGCAAGTACAATCACATTTGTTTAAGCTTATGCGAGCGTAAAGGTTCTCAGGGAGACCCTTTCGAGATTAATCAAACAAATTTTACAATGACCATGTTTGTGAGTTTCCCAGGAGAAGAATCAGCAAACGTTGGTGACAGACAGTATTTTGCAAGGGTGTGACATAAGCAAGTGTATACCAGAAAGGTAACTATGAGTAGGTTTATCACAAAGGAAAAGAGCAGATGACTGGACTAAGATAAACTCTGGGAAATGTGTGGAGAGGTTACTGTTGCTGAAACAAAATCCATTGAGCCAGTTTCCATAGTGCATCCTTGAGCTCCTTGTTCCTCATGCTGTAGATGAGGGGGTTCACTGTCGGAGGCACCACTGAGTACAGAACTGCCACCACAAGATCCAGAGATGGGGAGGAGATGGAAGAGGGCTTGAGGTAGGCAAACATGGCAGTGCTGATAAATAGGGAGACCACCCCGAGGTGCGGGAGGCAGGTGGAAAAGGATTTGTGCCGTCCCTGCTCAGAGAGGATCTTCAGCACAACGCTGAAGATCTGCACATAGGACACCACAATGAACAAAAAACATCCAAAACATAAAACTGAGCTTAATATAAGAAGACAGACTTCCCTGAGGTAGTCTGAGTCTGAGCAGGAGAGCTTGAGGATCTGGGGAACTTCACAGAAGAACTGGTCCAGAGCATTAATCTGGCAGAGTGGTATAGAAAATGTATTGGCCGTGTGCAGCAGAGAATAGAAAAACCCATTGGCCCAGGCAGCTGCTGCCATGTGGACACAAGCTCTGCTGCTCAGGAGGGTCCCGTAGTGCAGGGGGTGGCAGATGGCAACGTAGCGGTCATAAGCCATGATGGTGAGAAGGTAAAATTCTGCTGTATCACAGAAAAAGAGAAAAAAACACCTGTGCAGCACATCCTGTGTAGGAGATGGTCCTGGTGTCCCAGAGGGAACTGGACATGGATTTGGGCACAGTGGTTGAGATGGATCTCAGGTCGAGGAGGGAGAGGTTGAAGAGGAAGAAGTACATGGGGGTGTGGAGGTGCTGGTCACAGGCTATGGTGATGATGATGAGGCCATTGCCCAGGAGAGCAGCCAGGTAGATGCCCAGGAAGAGCCAGAAGTGCAGGATCTTCAGGTCCCTGGAATCTGAAAACACCAGGAGGAGGAACTCAGTGATGGAGCTGCTGTTGGACATCTGCTTTCTCTGGGCAGGGGGACTGCTGAAAGACAAAAAAATACTGGTAAGTCAGGACACTGATAGTGCTGTTTCCCAAAGATACCCTCCTACCCCTGCACGCTGACTTCTCTTTCCTAGGGGACCTTCATTCAGCTCCATTTTGTGAGCTCAGGTGTGAGCAAGTGCTCCAGAGAAGCCCGTGCTACGCTGCTGGGGTTGTGTCAAACATCCCTTGCATTTGGCAGGATTTCCTGGTAGTGAGTGCCTACATTTGGGTGAGAGGTATTGACCTCAGTGACCTTGGGGAACTGTCCTTATTGACTGGAGGGTGTAAACTACTCTGCTCACACTGTGCTCTGGTGAAGGGCAGCCTGCACTGGGCAAGGGAAGCTGAACATCTTCAGAGCCAGTCTCCAAGAGGTGTTTCTAGCAGAGTGGTTTATGATACCTGTATCACCTTTATCACCTCCTGGTTACCAGAGGTGCCCTAGGCTTGGCCTCTTTCCTTTGGAGCATGATCTTACTCACAAGGTACTTTAAGAAGAGACTTTTTTGAGTGCAGAAGAGTCCAGCTTCAAAATCTACTCTTCCAGTCTCCTCCCTTTCCCCATGCAGCTGAGCAGAGAGTGTTGCAGAGGTCATGTTGCTCTTTGCTGTCTGCAGGTTCCCTGGCCAGGAGCAGTTTCTCTGTCCCCCACGTCTCCTCCCTGTCCATGCTCACAGAGCCCATGCCACCCCTGGCTGCACTGCATACACCTCCCAGCAGCAGGTCACTGCTCAGGGACATCTCCCCTTGTGCAAAAGGTGATGCTAGTGCTGTCTGTAGGCAGAGGAGTGGGTGAAGGGAGAAGGTTTCTGGCAGACCTACTCATCCAGCAGTGCGACAATTCAAGAGGCTGAGGGTCTTATTCAGAACTTTCCCTTTTCCCTTCAAAGAAGAATGACAGCACAGACCCTGCAAAGGTGATCACCTGGAAAGAGGCCCCTGCCTTGAACTTCAGTCTTGAAAAGCTGCCTCTGTCAACATCCCTGGGTTAATCTGGAGCTGTGAGCCACCATCACTCATGCAGCACCCTCTCAACAGCAGAATGAGTACCTTCTGGGGGGGTTTCCCTCTATGGAAGGCTTCTCCCTGCACCATTGTGGGGAGCTCCCTGGGCAGGCTGAGTTTTAAGCCTGGCAGGCAGCAGAGCCCCTGCCTCAACACACAGTCCACTGGGGACCCTCCTCTGAAGGACAGCCATGGCAGCCCTGACCGCACACCTGCCCCCAGCCTCTGGCAGCCCTGCCCTGGAGAAGAGAGTGGGAAATGTGGAACCTCTCCTCCTCCTCAGCATCAGGGAGAAATCCCACAGGCTGGGGGCTGTGACAGCTTTATAAGATAGCTTTGAGAACCACATCTGCATGGCCCTGCCCACAAGAACTTACTGAGCCAAGGGCTCTGGAGACGTCTCCCACAGTGAGCACTCAGCATCCTCTCACCCCACATTGCCTTTAACCTCTCTTCTCATGGCTCCTCTCCCCTCAGTTCCTGCAGGCGCTTTGCAGAGGAGCTGCTCCTGGGCAGAGCTGTCTCTCTGCAGGGCAGCCCACTTGCCATGAGCTCTCTCTGTACCAGGAGAGGGCCCAGCTCAGGAGCAGAGGACCAGCCCAAGGCTCTTTAATGACCCCTCCTCTGGTGGTTGGCTGCTATTCCATGGAGTCATCAAGTTATGAGACTATGAACCTCCAACATTGAGGGGAAGCTAAAGAAATCCCTCAAGAATCACAGAATCACAGAATTGTAGGGGTTGGAAGGGACCTCGAGAGATCATCGGGTCCAACCCCCCCGCCAAAGCAGGCTCCCTAGCTCAGTCAGATGCAGACTCCAGTTTCTTCGAACATTAATGAGTCCCACTGAGTGACATTATTGACAAAGGCTCCCCAGGGGCCTGTTAGAGCAGGAACTTGGAGGCAGTAATGACAGGCAGGCAAAGGCAAAGTCGAGGTGGATCTGAGGCTGAGTAAACTTTGATGGATTACATCCAGCCAAATGGATAAGCCCTGAATCCCAGCCCCTGGGAAACAGATCCTATCATCACTCACACGTGTCTCAGGGCTCTTCCTGGGACAGCATGATGTATAATGTCAAGGAAAGACTGTGGAATGACACCTGCCAGGTTCCTGGGTGGGGATAAGCAGGCCATGAGGCTCTAGTGCCACAAGGATAAAGTGATATGGGAAAGACGACCAAAGAAAAAACCTCAGATAAATGGAGAGAACAAGACAATAGAAGGTGGAGCAAAGGACTCTCTGTAAAGGACTCTCTGTAAAGGACACCAGAGGTCTGGCTCCACCTAACTCAGCCCCAGGCTGACCAGCTGCACCTGGCACCTTCTCATGGCCTTGGGCATCAGGGGCTTCTCCCCCCATCACAGTCGCCTACAAGTGGGCTGCAGGTGCAGTCCCTTTACTGATGGAAGCCTGGGGGAAAGGGGGGGCAAAGATAGCATCTCTGTGACACCCACCATGAGACAGAAAAAGGTTTTGGAGGCTGGTTTTGGAGGCAGGTTTTGGTGGATTAGCGCTGGGGAGCTGTAGAGTGTGGGGGTCACCCTTCTTCATGCCTGTGTTGGCTTTGCTTTCCAGGTTTCGGTTCCTTGTGATCGGCAGAGCCGTGGCCAAGGCTTTCTCCACCTGGCACAATAAGGCTGCACAGAAGCACAAGGTCAGCTCAAAATGCTATCGTTGTCCTCAGAAGCAAACATTTTCTGGGCTCAAAAACAAGTAACGCACCAATTCTTTGTTCTCAGAAAGAGCCAAGGCCCAAAACTGCGTGCAGGCTGAAAGAGAGGGTACATGCCGGTATCTGGGAGGCCTGGGGACGGGTTAAATGGACAGTCAGCAGGCTCTGTGGGAGAGCGACAGGCCTGTCCTTCCTGAGGCAAACATCGGCCGATTCAAGGCCGGAGTGGCTGCTGACCAAGGCCGAGCCCATCAGCGATGGTCACAGCATCTCTGGGAATCACATTTAGGATGAAAAATCATCAAGAACCAGCTTTTTGCCCCCAGAGGAGGGAGCGATGCAAAGATGCAAGGAACTGCGCAGGCACCAAGGCCAGGGAAGAAGCGGGGGGATGGAAGAATGAGGTGCTCCAGGTGCCGGAGAGCGAGATTCCCCTTCAGCCCCTGGAGAAGACCATGGTGAAGCAGGCTGTCCCCTGCAGCCCGTGGATAATGACAGGGAGCAGGGATCCATCTACAGCCTGTGAAGAGATTGATGCACGCCTCAGCAGTTTTGCCAAGGGACTTGTGACTCTGTGGGCGACCAGGCCAGAAGAGTCTGGGCCTGAAGGTTAGCTCCCCATGGAAGGGAGCCCTGCTGAGGGACGTGGTGAGGATATGACTCCCCAGTAGAAAGGATTTGTGCTGGAGTAGGGGGAGTCATACAGGTTATGTTGTGACCCGCATTGGAGCAAGCCCCTGCCAGCACCTGCAGCCCATGTAGAGAGACAGAGACACATGATGATGAGTGAGGGAGAGATCCATGCCAGAGCAGGTTTGCTGGGGGGAGACTTGTGACCCCATGAGGGACCAGGCTGGAGCAGTCTGGGCCTGAGAGACTGAGAGACACTCTGGTTTGTGACTGCCCCCATGGCAGTGACCCACACTGGGGCAGCTGGGGAAGAGCTGAAGCCCTGTGGGAAAGGACTCACACGGAGGACAGGGAGGTGATTCGAGACAGCCAGCATGGCTTTAGTAAGGGCAAGTCCTGCCTGACCAGTCTCTCTACAATGGAGTGACTGCATCACTGGACAAGGGGAGAGCTATGAATGCCATCTCTATGGATTTCTGCAAGGCCTAGTATGGCCCTCCACAACATATTTCTCTCTGAGTTGGAAAGATATGGATTTGTGGGTGGATTGCTCAGTGGATAAGGAACTGGCTGGATGGTCGCATCCAGAGTGTGGTGGTCAATGGCTCCAAGTCCAGATGGAAGACAGTGACAAGCAGAGTTCCTCAAGGGTCTGTGCTGGGACTGGTGCTGTTTAATATCTTTATTGATGATATTGATGGTGGGATTGAGTGCACCTTCAGCAAGTTTGCGGATGACACCAAGCTGGGTGGCGAGGTTAATGAGCCAGAGGGATGGGATGCCATCCAGAGGGACCTGGACAGGCTGGAGAAGTGGGCCCAGGTGAACTTCATGAGGTTCAACAAAGTTGAAACAATCCCCATTATCCATACAGGTCAGGAGATGATGTACTTGAAAGCAGCTGTGAGGAAAAGGACTTGGGAGTACTCATGGATGAGAAGCTGGTCGTGAGCCACCAGTGTGCATCTGCAAGCCAAAAGGCCAACCGCATCCTGGGCTGAATCACAAGAAGTGTGGCCAGCAGATTGAGAGAGGTGATTCTGCCCCTCTACTCTGCTCTGGTGAGAACTCAACCTGTAATACTGTGTCCACCTTTGGAGCCCTCAAAAAAAAAAAAAAGAGGTTAAGGAACAGGTTGCCTAGAAACGTAGTCGAGGCCCCATCCCTGGAGATATTCAAGGTCAGGCTTGATGGGGCTCTAAGTGACCTGATCTAGTGAAGATGTCCGTGCTTACTGCAGTGGGGTTGGACTAGATGGCTTTTGAAGGTCCCTTCCAACATAACACATTCTATGATTCTGTGATCTCTCCCTGTCCTTACCTTGCCCCATGAGCATTTTGTTATATTTTGTGTCTCCTGTCAAGCTGAAGAGGGGGACTGACAGAGTGGCTTTGGTGGGCAACTGCTCCAGCCTGGGTCCACCCACCACATTTGGCTGTGACAGTTGTCTCTGCCCCCAAAGCCTGAAAGGAGACATACTAATCTCATGGAACTGGGGCCTCATTGCTTCCTTGTACCCCTCAGGATGATGGGAGCTGTGGTACCCTTGTACCGCACTCTGCATCACACACCACATGTGACACTGGCCCAGGAAGAGCCCTGGACCAGTGCAGGGGGCAGAATCCCCCTTCTGTGGGGCTGGCTGTTCTGCTTGATAAAATACATCAAGGCTTCACTCAGCATCAGATCCACCTGCACAGTACCTCAGTTTACCTTTAATCACAGTCTCCAGTTTTCTGCTCTAACCTATTCATGGGAAGGCTTTGTCAGTAATGGGCCTCAGTGGGGCCAATTAACACTCTAAGGCACTTTTGCTGCTTCTGCTGACCTTAAGTCTTTTAGAGACTGCTTCAATAACCTCACAGGATCTGCAGTTCATGGAATCAGTACCAAATACACCACGGGACTCATTAAAGTTGTAAAAGCACTAACGAGCTATGTGTCTTCTCATAATTTTCTTCAGGGTTTCAAGACCTGTACAGCTAATTGGAGAGGTTTCAGGACTCAAAGTGGAAGATTTCAATGAGCACTTAATTAAAAAAAAAAAGAGGTTTTGATATTTTCAGGCTTTTTAGGCTTTCAGTTTACAGAACTGACAGGAGCTTTCTCCAATTGATATTGAACCAGAGGATCTCCTAAGGAGGAATGGAAAGGTCACAACAGCTGTCTGCCTGAGTTCCTACACTGCCTTGACAGCCTTCCTCTACACCTCCCCAACGCCACCATGTCTCCAGGGGCTGCTTGGGAGTTGCACTCTTTTCCTCCATCAGGCTTCTGTACTGAGTCTGCAGCTGAGTGTTACAGCCTCTTTGCTGCTATTCCCACCCTGTTTACCCGGAGGACTGGCTGTAAATTGGCTTCTGCCAAACTTTGTGTGGTGGTTTGGCCCTGGCTGGAGGCCAAATGCCCACCAGAGCTGCTCTATCACTCCCCTTCTCAGCTGAAAAGGGGAGAAAATATATATTGAATGGTTTAGGATTTGAGATAAGGACAGAGAGGGATTATTCTGCAATTAGTGTCATGGGCAAAACAGACTCAACATGAAATAAAGAAAAGAAAAAGTAATTTATTACACTACATCTACACACCCAGTGAACCAGAGTCGCCTAATGAGAAGTGCAGCCAGGTCTTAAAGCAATTTCTCCCCACCCCTCCCTTCTTAGCAGATTTAACTTAATTCACAGTTTCGCTCCCTTCTTCCACCTGTGATAAATGACTTGGTCCCAAACAGGATTATAACCAAACTGAACAATTTATTAAACAAATAAAAGGCAAGCAAACAGCCCTGCATGCACCGGGAGTCTCTGCTCCACCAAGACACACACAGCACAGCTCTGGTTTCATGTCTATATAACGTTGAAGGGCAGACACTTCTTTCTGTGATTGGTTGGTGTTCTTTCGCCATCTGATGCTGTGCAGCTCAGTAACAGTTTCCTCTGGCTTTGTAATCTAATCCCTTTTGGTGTCCCCTCACATGTACCACTGCTATTTCTTTTGGTTCTCTTAATGCCCTTAAAATTTTTACTATTAATTCTTGGTGTATTAGATTCCTCCTTTGAGTATTAATCAAACCTCTTTCTTCCCAAATTTTTCCAAAAGTGTGGACCACCCCATATGCATATTTAGAATCCGTAAATATAGTTCCACCTTTTCCTTTTAATAATTCCAGGGCCCTACATAAGGCATACAGTTCGCAAGCCTGAGCTGACCATGGTGGGCTCAGAGGTCCTGATTCCACAAGTTCTAAGTTCTTATTTATTATTGCATATCCTGATTTTCTTTTTCCTTCTATCACTTGTGAGGAGCCATCTATAAACAACACTTCTCCATTCTCCAACTGAGTATCTATTAAGTCTGGCCTCACTTTAGTTTGGGTCTCTTTTACTTCTAAGCAATTATAATTCCTCCAGGGGTTCTCCAAATAAAAATTGTGCAGGACTCTGGGCAGAGGTCACTCTTAATTCTAAGTCTGGAGGGGTCTATTAATATTGCTTCATACTTTAGGATCTGGCTGTCCCTTAACCATTTTTCTGCTTTTTGTTGTAAAACATTCCTGACATTGTGTGGGGTATACACCTTTAAAGGAGCGCTAAAGGTAATCTTCCTAACTTCCTCTATTAATAATGCTGTAGCTATCAAAGCTTGGAGACAAGCAGGCCATCCGCTGCTTACTGGATGTCGCAGTTTTGCGTGGTTGGGTGCTGGAGAAGAACAGGGGTGCAGAAAATGGCTGCTGCGAGGAGCTGCTGGAATTCTCTGCAGCTCCAAAGTATAAACAATTCAAGGCCAGAATCATTGTTGACCAGGGCCAAGCCAATGAGAGATAGTCATAGCACCTCTGGGAATCACATATAAGAGAAAACAAGCCAGAAGCAGCTGCATTTTGCCACCGGAGAAGGGAGTGAAGAGATGTAACGAGCTGTGCAGACACCAAGGTCGGGGAGGACGGGGAAGGAGGTGCCCCAGGTGTCAGAGAGAAAGATGCCCCCTCGCAGCCCGTGGAGAAACCAACCCCATGGAAAAGGCCAAGACCCCACCTGTAGCCCATGGAGGGGCTCCACGCTGGATGGAGCAGGTAGAGACATAGAGAAGACGCTGTGACCCTACATTGTGACCCCCCTGCCAGCACTTGCAGCCCATGAAGAGAATCAGAGACACAGAGATCAGCAAGAGAGAGTTTTGCACCGGAACAGGGTTGCTGGGGGGAGGCTGGTGACCCCATGGAGGACTGGGACTGACAGACATTGTGATTTATTGCTGCCCGCCATAGCAGTGATCCAGGTGGAGCATCTGATGAAGAGATAAAGCCCTGGGGGCAGAGACTCACCTTGGAGAAACTTCGTGGAGGACTGTGTCCCGTGGGTGGGACCCAGGGTGCAGCAGGGGGAGGGTGTGTGTGTGGAATGAATGCCACTCCCTTGGCTGCAAAGGAAACCAACTTGCAAGGAACTGACCAAAACCCCCATCTCCCAGTCCCTGCCCCCCTGCGCTGTGGTCAGGGGGAGGAAGGGAGTGAAATCAGGACTAGAGTGAAGTCGGCTAAGAAGGGAGTGAGGGGGGGAGGTAGAGGTGTTTTAAGATCTGGAAAAGGAAGCAGCTCATGAAGAAGTAACCGAGAACCCCATTATTTTTTTCCTAGTCCCTGCCCCTGCCGGTACTGCCATTGGGGGGGGGGGGGGGGAGGAAGAGGGGAGTAAAATCATAGCTAAAGGGAAGTCTGCTTAGGATAGAGAGGTGGGGGGAAGGTGCTACCGAGAACCCCATTTTCTCCAGTCCCTGCCCGCCCTGTACTGCAAACGGGAGGGAAGAAGGGAGCAAATAAACCCTGACTAAAATCTGCTAAGGGAGTGGTGGGGGAACGTGTTTTTAAGATCTGGTTGCATTTGTTTTAAGATTTGGTTGTGCTCCTGACTCCGTTTTTTCACTGGTCTTTTTAGTGTAGTGTAGTAGAATAGTTTCTTTCTTCACTCTGTGTTGAGTCTGTTTTGCCTGTATCGTTGCTGATAAAATGATCTCTCCTTGTCCTTGTCTTGACTTCTAAGCCTCTTGATATATATTTTCTCCCCTGTCCAACTAAGCAGGGGAGCAATAGACTGATTTTGGTGGGCGTCCAGCCTCCAGCCAGGGCTAAACCACCACACTGGATCAAGTAATTTAGAACAATACCCCACGTGTTTTTTGATTCCTGCCCAGTCTTGAGTAAGAACTCCATATGCTGTCTGGTTTGATGTATTCAAATAAATAAAAAGGTTTTTCCAGATCCAGGAGGTTCAGTACAAGTACTTGTACTAATGTCTTCAATTAACCACTTAAACTGGTTATTAATTGATTTTTCATATAGGAATTTTACCTTTTCCCTATAATTTTCAAGCCACAGTCTACAATATCCTAATAATGCCAATACTTGCCTAATCTCCTTTTTAGTTTGTGGGGGTCTTAAGGATAGAATCCCAGACACCCTATCAGGATCTAACTTTTTCTTCCCCTTACTCAGCCAATGCCCTAAGTATTTTACTTCCTGCTTTACAAACTGAAGCTTAGATGGGGACACCTTTAGTCCCTTTTCCCCTAAAAAATTCAACAATTTAATGGTGGTGTTTCAGGTCCCCTCTTCAGTTTCTCCTGCTATTAATAGATCATCCACGTATTGTAATAACTTCACCTCCTTGGGTATAGTGAAATCTTGTAGGATTTTTTCTAAAGTTTGTCCAAATAGATTTGGTGACTATAAACCCCCGTGGTAACACAGTCCATCTTAATTGTTGTTTTCGTCCTGTATCGGGGTCCTCCCATTCAAAAGCAAAAAAATCTCTGGATGCCTCATCCAGAGGAGAAGCCCAAAAATCATCCTTCAAATCTATACCACACTATACCACACTATACCAAGTGTGTTTGGGAGATATAGGACTCAGTAAGGTATAAGGATTTGCCACCACAAGGAATTTGGTAATTGTTTGTTGATGTACCACTCTTAAGTCCTGCACCAGCCGGTATGACCCATCTGGTTTTTTATGGGGAGAATGGGCGTGTTGTGAGGTGACATACATGGCTCTAGGGCTCCTTGTTCCAAGTCTGTCAACTACAGGTTTTAATCCTTTCTGACCCTCCATAGGTATAGGGTATTGCTTGATTCTGATTGGGTGGTGCGGGTCTATTATTTGAATGCTGATGGGGTCTATTTTTATTTTTACGGTTTCCCCTTCTTTATACCACACTGAGGGGTTAATAGCTTCCTCATCCTTTTGTGTTAAAGTGTACAGTTTAACCTTTAATTTGTCCTCTGAATACCCAAATTTAATTTCAAAATTAAATCCCTTCCTAATAAATTATCTTCTGCTTCAGGGAGCAAAAGCAAATCATTAAAGCAAATTTTCCTTTCTGTTTCTACCTCTACATCTTTTAAAATAGGCATTTTAAAAGGTTCTCCTTTTGCTCCTACTGACATATAGTCCTTCCCTTTTTCTATTCCTTTTGGAAGTTTTTGAATGGTTGATTTTTCAGCCCCGGTATCCACTAAGAATAAAACTTCCTCTTTATGGGGACCAATTAGTAATTTTATCAAGGGCTCTGTTGATGTTGAAGTCCCCAGAAGATAAAGCCCCTGACACCCCTAATTTTCTTTTAAAATTTTTTCATCTCGTGCCTGCTGATGACAGTTCCTCTGAACGTCCCCACTTTTTACCGTAGTAACAGATGGGGATTGTAAGTTTTCCTCGATATGGCTGTTCCTGGGGTGTCTGTTCTACTCCTTTTTCCTTCTTTTCTCCAGGCTGAGTTTTGTTTTTCTGACTTTCTCTCGCTACCGCTAAAAAAATTTTCGCTTTTGCTTTTTGTTTTTCCTCGTCCCTTCTAACACAGACTTTCTGGGCTTCTCTAAGTAACTCCTCTAATCCTCTTTCTTGCCAATCTTCCATTTTTTCTAATTTCTTTCTTATATCCCCCCAGGATTTAGCCACAAATTGTGTTTTAAGGAGAGCGGTCCCAGCCACTCTATTTGGATCAATTCCAGAATACATTTGTAAGTTTTTTCTCAACCTTTCCAACCATTCTGTGGGAGATTCATCTTTCATTTGATGTTCTTTGTATGCTTGATTAATATTTTGCCCTCAAGGAACCACTTCCCTTATTCCCTGTATAATTAACGTTCTTAAATCCCTTATGTTTTGCCTTCATTGGGGTTGCTGATGGTCCTGGTGGGGGTCCACACTTGGCCATTTCTGATCTCCTGGGGGTCCTGCCTGATTCTGGCTTTCCCAAATCCTCACTCCAGCTTGTCTAATCATTCCCTTCTCCTCAGCAGTAAACAAGATCCCTAAAATAGACTGTATTTCTTCCCAGGTATAAGTATTAGGGCCTAGAAATTGGTCCAGTTTTTCAGCTACTCCGAGGGTATCATCCAACATTTCCTTCTTAAAATTCTTTATATCTGTGGTGTTTAATGGGACTGCCACAAACCCAAAGCTTCCCTGATTACCTCCGAGGGGTACCTCTTGTAGGGGATAAAGAGAAGCTCCCTCAGATACGGCAGCTGGAGGTAGGTCTAATTCCAGTGATGTTGATGGTGGAGGCAGGGGCAACGGTGGACACAAGGATTTCTCCCCAGGCAAGGGAGGGAACATCAGAGATGAGATCACAGTCCAATCCCCATGAGGCCTGAGACACCAGGAGGGAGCCTAGAAGAACTGGTCTTCTCCTGCTGAGCTGGGCCAGTCTCCTGGGATGGAGGGAGCTCATGGCAACCCAACAGCCCTGACAAAAGACAGCTCTGCCCAGGAGCAGCTCCTCTGCCAAGCACACAGGGCTGGGGACACTGCCTGTAGGCACCAAGGGGAGACCTGTGAGGCTGAGAAGCTGACTGATGCTGAGAGCTCACTGGAGGAGAAGGTAAAGAGACTTTGCTTTGAATTTTCTGATCTTGGGGACTGGGTGGGAAGTGAGAGCTGAGCTTTTCTTGATAACTTTGCAGAAGGCAGTGCAAACTCAATGGTCATTAGGACTTCTCAGAGCATCTCCTGAGCCCTGCACACACAGAGGTTCCCCGGGGCAGAGCCCTGATGCCAGGAGGGATCTGCAGAGAAGAGCTGAGTGCAGGGCAGGTGGGATGAGGTCTGTGAGCACAGAGCAGGAGGTGACATGGGCCAAGAGAAACAGCTCCAGGGACAGCTCCAGGCAGCAGAGACATTGGTAGGGAGGGAGAAGGAGCTGCTCCCAGAAATGCCCTGGCAGTGGGGATTTGGTACCTCCCTGACATACCCCGCAGTGCAGACCCACTCCCTCAGCAACCCCCTGGATTCTCCCACTCAGCACAGACTCTGGACCAGTGTTTCAGGCTGAGTCTTCTCCTTGGCAGCCCAACCCGCAGTGAGGACAAACCCCTGAATGCCTGTCAGTCTGTCCCTGTCCTTCCAGTTTTGGCTGGAGCATTTCTTCTGTTTCACCTCCTGTCCCTGCTGCCTTAGTCCCACCATTACCTGGGGCTCTGGGCATGTCCATTTTAGGTGGGGCTGGCACTGAGGTGCCCCTCATTTCATGACCCACATCTGTAGAACTCAGGAATTCCCTGGGGCTCCTATTCGCCTGCAGACCACCTCCCACAATGGCACCGCTCTCCTAGGGACTCTCGTGCCCCAGAGAGGAGCCCGATGCAGAAGACATCTCAGCGCTAAGGCTGTGGCAATGCCGCTCATCGCCTGTCTGTGGGCAGCTTAACTGAGCCCTGTGTGTCCCTGGCTGGGAGCAGGGAGCTGGGATCCTCCTTGGGTAGGATGAGACCGCAGGAGGGCTTTGGAGCTCTGCTCTGGGACACTGGATTCCTTGGCTCTCTGTAGGGTCCAGTTTCTTCTACAGGGAACACCAGGGTGTGATCACAGAGCATCCAGCACAGGGCAGCTGAGACCAGGGCTGATGGACAGAGCAGCTCTCCCAACTCTGCACTCAGGGGAAGGTTTCCCTGGCTCTGCAGCAGCAATGTCAGGGAGTTCTGACAGAAGAAACACTCCTCAGTTACAGCTAGGAGAAAACCAAAGCTCCAAAGCTCTGCTCTGCCCTCATGTGAAACTGGAGTGACAGTGCTGGAAAGCTCATTCCTATCCACGGGGGATTTAGACTGAGATCACACAATCCTTCTATTTACTTACTGCTGCAAGGCAGGACTGAGTTCTCGAGAGCCCACAGCCAACCCTCCTCCCAGCAGTGACACACTCAAGACAGCACAAAGCAGACCTCCTAAAAGGGACCTGCCAGAAGTCTTCCTGAATCCAGAGAGTCAATGTGAATTGGAAGAGTTTTTCCTCAGAGAAGAGTTCCCTAACTTCTCACTGTGCCTTTTCCTCCTTGGACAGGTCTCCACATTTGATGGCAGCAGATGTCCAACAGCAGCTCCATCAGCCAGTTCCTCCTCCTGACCTTTGCAGACACACGGCAGCTGCAGGTCCTGCACTTCTGGCTCTTCCTGGGCATCTACCTGGCTGCTCTCCTGGGCAATGGCCTCATCATCATCACCATAGCCTGTGACCAGCACCTCCACACCCCCATGTACTTCTTCCTCCTCAACCTCTCTCTTACTGACCTTGGCTACATTTCCACTACTGTTCCTAAAGCCATAGCCAATTCCCTGTGGGACACCAGGGCCATTTCCTACACAGGGTGTGTGGCTCAACTCTTTTTCTTTGTATTTTTGATCGGAACAGAGTTCTGTCTTCTCACTGTCATGGCCTACGACCGCTACATTGCCATCTGCCACCCCCTGCACTACGGGACCCTCCTGAGCAGCAGAGCTTGTGTCCACATGGTAGCAGCTGCCTGGGGCTGTGGGTTTCTCTATTCCATGCTGCACACAGCCAATACATTTTCACTGCCCCTCTGCCATGGCAATGCTGTTGACCAGTTCTTCTGTGAAATCCCCCAGATCCTCAAGCTCTCCTGCTCAGATGCCTACCTCAGGGAAGCTGGAGTCATCGTGGTCAGTGTCTGTTTAGCTTTTGGGTGTTTTGTGTTCATTGTGGTGTCCTATGTGCAGATCTTCAGGGCTGTGCTGAGCATCCCCTCGGAGCAGGGACGGCACAAAGCCTTTTCCACCTGCCTCCCTCACCTGGCCGTGGTCTCCCTGTTTCTCAGCACTGCCATGTTTGCCTACTTGAAGCCCCCCTCCATGTCCCCCCTATATTTAGACATAATAGTGTCATTTCTTTACTCGGTGGTTCCTCCAGCAGTGAACCCTCTCATCTATAGCATGAGGAACCAGGAGCTCAAGAATGCCATGTGGAAACTGATGACTGGATGTTTCTAAGCATCAATAAACTGCTCATTATCTTCTGCATTTCACTGGCTATGTAACTCATGTTAGGACCAGTCTGTATTTAGTAGGTTTTTTTAGTTTTTGGGCTTTTTTCCTTTTAGTTTTTCTCAGCCATAATTACATGTTCAATGTTCATCTCATTCCTAATGCAGGATCTCCTGGTCTTGTATGACCCAGACGCTGTGTAATGAGGAGCTCATAATTGGTGTCGTCTGCCAACTTGCTGAGGGTACAATCAATCCCCTCATCCAGATCATTAATAAAGGTGTTAAAGACAACAAGCCCCAGCACTGAGCCCTGGGGAACACCACTTGTGACCTGACACCAGCTGGATTTAACTCCATTCACCACAAATCTTTGGGCCTGGCCTTCATCAGCTAGTTTCTAACCCAGCAAAGAGTATACCCATCTAATCCATGAGCAGCTTGTTTCTCCAGGAGGATGATATGGGAGACAGCGTTGAAGGCTTTACTGAAGTCTAGGTAGACCACATCCACAGCCTTCCCCTCATCCACTAAGCAGCAGGTCACCTTGTCATAGAAGGAGATTAGGTTGGTCAAGCACAATCTACTTTTGTTATTAATGTATCTATGGAATTAACAACAAAAGGAGGGCCAGAGAAAATCTCCCACCTTTCTTATGGGTCACAAGCAAAAGATTTATGGGCGTAAAAATCTTCCTGGAAAAAATCCTTACAGGTAGCCCACTAGCTGATCCAGTAACCTTGGGGCTCTGGGTTTTCATAGCCAAGGACTGGCATGGTTCTAAGAGGGCCTGATGTCATTTTGTGACTCTACTAGCATCCTACTTTAAAAATTCTAATCATATAGCAATAGTTCCCACATAAATCCCTGAAGAACAATGATGTTCTTGGCCTGAAACCTCCCCAGGTAGCCCACATGCAGCCCTGGTAACCTTGGGGCAAAGGGCATTCCTAGCCAAGGAAATGGTCCTATAATACCAGATGTAATTTTCGGGCTCTACCACCATCCCCATTCAAAAATGCTAAATGTCCAGCAATAGCTCCCAAACAAAAGGTTTGTGTGCTGAAATATCTTGGGAGCCTGAAACCTCCCCAGGTAGGGGAAGCAGCCCCAGTAACTTTGTGGCTCAGAGCTTTTGTGGCTGAGGGAATGGTCCTAAGAATTCTTGACTTCATTTTTGAGCTCTAACAGCGTCCAACTTCAAAAATGCTAAACATCCACCAATGGCACCAAAACAAAAGGTGGGAGATCCTCAGGGATCAGACAAGAAATACAAGGATCCTTGGGGCTCAGAGGGTTCCTTGCCAAGGGAATGCTCCTAATGTTGCCTGATGCCTTTTCAGGCTCCACCAGTGTCCAACTTTGAAACTTCTAACCTTCCAGCAACAGCTCCCAAAGAAAAGTGCTATAGCTTGAAGATGTTACTGCCTTGAAACCTCCTCAGGGAATGGACAAGCAAACGCAGTAACCTTCAGGATCAGGGCATTGATAGTCAAGGGAATGGTCCTAACAGTGCTTCATGTTGCTTTCAGGCTCCACTAGCATCCTCAGTTAAAACTTCAAAATGTCCAGCAATAGCTCCTAGAGAAAAGGGGCAAGGGCTGAAAGATGTTCCTGCCTTGAAATCTCCCTGGTTAGCCCTCTAGCAGCCCCCATAATCTTGGGGCTCAGGTCTCTCCTTACCAAAGTAAATTTCTAACTGTACAAGGGCCAAAGAAGATCTTGGCCTGAATCCTCCCTAGGTAACCCACTAGCAGCAGGACTAACCATAAGGCTCAGCACATTCCTAGCCAAGGGAATGACTGTAATAGTACCTGACATCATTGCCTGGCTCTACGGTGCTCCACCTTTGAAACTGCTAAACTGCACTGATAGCTCGAAAACAAAAGGTGCAAGGGAAGAAGTTCCTGGGCTGAAACCTCCCTAAGTAGAACAAAACAGGAACAGTAACCTTGAGGCTCAGGGCTTTCATAGCCAATGAACAGACCTAGAAGTGCCTGACGTCATTTTTGGAGTCTACCAGCTTCCACCATTCAAACTCTTAAATGTAGAACTCCCAAGCCAAAGGTGCATGGGCTGAAAAGGTTTGTGACATTAAACCTCCCCAGGACGCGCACTAGAAGAACCAGTAACCTTGGGGCTCAAAGCTTTCGTATCCAAGGGAACGGTCCTAACAGTGACTAATGTAATTTTCCAGCTCTATCAGTGTCAAGTTTCAGAAATACTAAATATCCAGCAATAGCACCCAAACAAAAGTTGCAAGAGATGAAGGATCTTACTGGCCTGAAACCACCCCAGGTTGTGCACCAGGAGAACCACAAACCTTGGGGCTCAGGGCTTTCCTAGCCAAGAAAATGGTTGTAAAAGTGCTCGTAGTAATTTTCAAGCTCTACCAGCACCCACTTTCAAAAGTGATAAACACCGAGGAATACCAAAACTAAAGATGGGAAGGTTGAAAAATGTTCCTGACCCGAAACCTCCCAAAGTGGCACACTAACAGGCCCAGTAACTTTGGGGCTTGGGGCATTCCTTTTAAGGGAACGATCTTAACAGTGCCGGACATCACTTTCTGCCTCTACCTGTGTTCACCTTACACCCTGCTAAACGTACAGGAATAGCTGCCAAACAAGGCCTAATGCGAAGGCCTAATGATATTCCTGACCTGAAACCTCACCATGCAGCACACAGGCAGCCCCAGTAACCCTGGAGCTATGGGCTTTCAATGCCAAGGGAATGGTCCTAACGTTGCCTGATGTTACTTTCCGGCTCTACCACTTCTGGAACTCCTAAACTTGCAGCAATAGCTCCCCAAAAAGAGGAGTGAGAGCTGAAAAATGTTCTTGGTCTGAAACCTCCTCAGGTATCCCACTAGAAGCCCCAGGAACCTTGAAGGTCAAGACTGTCCTTGCCAAGGGAAGGGTCTTAACTGCGCCTGACGTTATGTTCTGGCCCTACCAGCATCCACCCTCAAACATGCTCCTCGTCCAGCAATATCTCCTCCCAAAATGATGCAAGGATTGAAAGATGTTCCTGACATGAAATTCAAACAGGTAGCCCACTACCGGCCCAATAACCTTGGAGCTCAAGGATTTCAGTTCAATGGAAGCAGTCCTAACACTGCATGTCATAATTTTCGGGCTCTACAAGTGTCCATCTAGGAAACTGCTAAATGTCCAGCAATTGCTCACAAATGAAAGGTACAATGGCCAAAAGATGTTCCTTAAACCTCCCCAGGTTAAGCTGCCATTGCACATTTTCTGCCTCTTTGCATGAAGCCCTCTGCAAGGAGAACAAAGCAGTGAGAACTTGGGGCGCTCTTCATTGAGCAAAAGGTTCTCATTGGAGACCCAGGGACTGACTCTGCCTCTTCTATTACATATTGGAAAAGTCATTTTTGGGAGGTGCATTTCCTGCTGGCTCAGGGTGCCACTGGCTGTATGGGGCTGTGATGGGAGCTCTCCTGGTGTCAGTTTGTCCTTGCAGCAGAAAGTCTATCTTTTTGGATATATATGATCTTTTCTGGATGGTGGTTCCCACTTCCCCCAACTGCAGAGCAGAGCTTTGTAGATTTGTTTTTCCTGATTTTGTTCTTGTGAAACACTGAGAAATGCCCAAATGCTCACCTAAATCCTTTCCTTTCACAGGGGGAAAGAGTCCCCTCACTGCTGTTGTTTCTCCCTGCTGTCCCAGTAAACTCTCCTCATCCCAACTCTAGAGGTTTGGGTTTTTTGGTTTCCTTTTCCCTCCCTTCCACCCGCCGCAATCTCCAACCACTCCTCTTAGAGAGCTGCTGTGTGGTGCTCGGCTCTGGGCTGAGAGGAAACCACAACAAAAGGTTCCAGCACAACACCAAATCTGTAGCTTTGAAGGTCAGAGGCTGAGAGACCTGGGCTTCTTTAGTCTAGGGAATGGAGGCTGAGGGAAAGCCCTCTTTGTGCTATGTGGAAAGAGCATAAGAAAGTCCATGTGAAACTGTGGCTTTGAAGGTCAGAGTGGCCATGAGGATAAAGAAATGTCATTCTGAGGGTAGTGCTGTGGTGCAAAATGTCACTGGGAGGAAGTGTGGATGAACTGGTGGCTTTGTGCTTGTGGGAACAGCTGGCAAGGACAGAGAGACAGCAGTACAGGCAGGGACAGCATGGGGTGAGAACAAGGTGTGGAAGGGCATTGGCTGCCTGCAGCCTGCAGGGAGACAGGCACAGCCGTGGGGCAGTGTGGGATGGGCTATGGTGCAGATGGCCAAGGGTGCTGGGCAGGCTAAAAGGGCCTGATAGAAACAAGGTCTTTACCCATTTGGCTATGGCTGATGTCCCTGCCACAGAGGCCTCAGAGAAGACACATTGTCCTCACGGCCATGGAGCATCATTGCCTCCTTGCACCCACCCCAGGGGAGGACACCACGTGTCACACCCCTGTCCTTCCCTTGGGGTCACACTCCCCACATCCCATGGAAGAGCCCAGAGACACAGGTGGGGGCCAGGATCTCCCTGCCCAGGGTCTGGGGGTCAGCACTTGGCATTGCTGCTTCATCAGACCAAGCCAGGGTGTCCTCAGCATCAGAGCTGCTTGCGCTTTGCCTGTGTTTGTCTCCAGTTGTCTGCTCTAATGAGCCCATGGGGAGGCTTTGTCAGCAATGGCTCCTGGTGGGCCCTGTTAATGCTTCAAGGTACTTTGGACATTACTCCTGACTGAACTTCTTGAGAGGTTTCTTCACTCTCCTCTTGGTATCTGAGGTCTGTGGACTCAGAAGAAAAGACACCATGGGGCTCATTAACATCCAGAAAGCCCTTACAAGCATGTCTCTTCAAATGATTTTCATTAAAAATTTAAGACTTCTACAACTACTTGGATTTTAGTTAGGTAAATGAAGATTTAAAATTAATTTCCCATGGAGGACCCTTTTTCAGTCATGGATATTTTCTGTCATGGCTTAGTTGATAGAAGCAGTGACAGCAGCATTCTGTGATGGGTATCATTCTCCTGAGGAGATCTGGGCAGGCAGGAAAAGCAGTCTCTTGAGATCCAACCCTGTCTGGAGAACCTTGCTCTTCCCCAAGCCCAGCAGTTCTCTCGCTGGCCTACTCGCTCTGAAACAGAACAGTTCTAAGAGTGCCTGAGCTCATTTTCGAGCTCTACCAGCGTTCAACTTCAAAAATACTAAATGTCCAGTAAGAGCTCCCAAACAAAAGGTTTGAGGGATGAAAGATGTTCCTGGCATGAAATCTCCCCAGGTGGCCTGCAAGCAGCCCCAGTAACCTTGGGGCTCAGGGCTTTCCTAGCCAAGGGAGGAGTCCTAAGATTACCTGAGTTCATTTTCAATCTCTACAATAGTCCAGCTTTGGAGCTGATAAATGTCCAGTAATGGCTCCTAAAAAAATGGATGTCAGGGCTGAAAACGTTTGTGGCCTGAAACTTCACCAGGTAGTAGACTAGTAGTACAACAGACCTTGAGGCTGAGGGCATTCCTAGCCAAGGCAGTGGTCCTAAAAGTGCCTGACATAATTTTTCAATCTACCAGCAACCACCTTGGAATATGCTAAACCTCCTGATCTGAAACAAAAGGTGTGAGGTCTTGAAGATATTCCTGTCCTGAAACCTCCCCAGGTATCCCACTAGCAGCCCCTGTATACCTTTGGGCTCGGGGCATTCCTTCCAAGGAAATGGTCCTAACTGGACCAGAGAGAATTTTCCAGATCTAAAAGTCTCCAACTTTGAAACTGGTAAACATTCAGTAATAGCTCTAAACCAAATGTGTGAGAGCTGAAAACTATTCCTGGCCTGAAACATACCCAGGTAGGACACAAGCAACACTCATTAACACTGGAGCTCAGGGCTTTCATAGTCAGGGCTATCATCCTGACAGTGCCTGACTTCATTTTCAGGCTCTACCAGCATCCACCTTCAAATATGCTAAACGTCCACACATAGCAGTAAAACAAACAGTGTGAGGGCTGAAAGATGTTCCTGGCATGAAAGCTCCTCAAGGATCAGACGAGAAGCACAAGGAACCTTGGGGCTCAGGGCATTCCTTGCCAATGGAACAGTCCTAACATTGCCCGATGTAATTTTCGTGCTCTACCTGTGTCGATCTTTGAGACATCCATCAGCAGCTCCCAAACAAAAGTGCGAGAGATTTAAGATGTTATTGCCCTGAAACCTCCTCAGGGAGTGGACAAGCAGCCCCAGCAACCTGTAGGATTGGGGCATTCCTAGCAGGGCAAATGATCATAACAGTGCCTGAGGTCACTTTCGGGCTCCACGAGCATCCACATTTGAAGCTTCTAAATGTCCAGCAATAGCTCCTAGAGAAAAGAGGCAAGGGCTGAAAGACATTCCTGGCTTGAAATCTCCCTGGTTAGCCCTCTAGCAACCCCAGTAATCTTGGGGCTCAGGTCTCTCCTTACCTAGGTAATGTACTAACAGTGCCTGACATAATTTTCGGGGTCTACCAGCTTCCACCTTCAAAACTGTTAAATGTAGAGCAATAGGCCCAAAACAAAAGGTGCATGGGATGAAAAACGTTCGTGGCATTGATACACCCCAGGATGCACACTAGAAGAACCAGTAACTTTGGGGCTCAAGGCTTTTGTATCCACGGGAACAGTCCTAACACTGCCTGACATAGTTTTCTGGCTCTATCAGCATCAATTTTCAAAAATTCTAAATATCCAGCAATAGCACCCAAACAAAAGTTGTGAGAGATGAAGGATCTTACTGGCCTGAAACCTCCCCAAGCAGTGCAGTAGCAGCACCAATAACTGTGAAGCTCAGGTCTTTCCTTTCCATGGGAACAGTCCTAACAGAACCTGATGTCTTTTTCAGGATTTACCAGCGTCCACCTTCAAAAGTGATAAACATCCAGCAATAGTTCCAAACAGACTGTGTAAGGGCTGAAAGATGTTATTGTCCTGAAACCTACAAGGGTAGCGCACTAGCAGAGCAGGTTACCTTTGGGCTCAGGGCATTCTGAGCCATGGGAATGCCCCTAAAATTGACTGACATCTTTTTCAGGCTCTACCAGCATCCACATTCAAAAGTGCTAAATGTCCAGCAATAGCTCCTAAAGAAAAGGGGCGAGAGCTGAAAAGTGTTCCTGGCTTAAAACCTCCCTAGGTAACCTACTAGCAGCATGAATAACCACAACAATCAGAACAAGCAAGGGAAAGACTGTAAAGGTGCATGACATCATTGCAAAACTCTACTGTCCTCCAAATTTGAAACAACCAAACTTCACCAATAGATTCCCATGAGAACTAGAGACACAAGAGGGAGCCTAGAAGAACTGGTCTTCTGCTGCTGAGCTGGGCCGGGCTCCTGGGATGGAGGGAGCTCATGTCAACCCAGCAGCCCTGACAAAAGACAGCTCTGCCCAGGAGCAGCTCCTCTGCCAAGCACACAGGGCTGGGGACACTGCCTGTAGGCACCAAGGGGACACCTGTGAGGCTGAGAGAGCTGATGGATGCTGAGAGCTCATTGGAGGAGGAATCTCCGCAGCACTCTCCCTGGTATGTCTGTGGGTGCAGGGCAATGCAGGTTCTGTTCCTGGAAGGATCTCTGGGACATGGGACAGTGTGTGGGGTCTGTCAGGACAGGTTCTCTATAGGACCAAAAAGTGCTGCCTGGAGGGGATGGATGCCCTTCTGCCCCATCAGAGGGACAGGGCAGGACAGCTGTCTTCTCCTGGGCATGGTGGCAGAGGTGTGAATCAGTGTGAGCAGCCAGGGGTGCCCAGGGCTGTCCTTGCCAGCAGGGTCCCTGTGCCCCAGGGGCTGTGTGCTGGGGCAGGGACTCTGCTGCTGCCAGAGTCAGCACTCAGCCTGGCTAAGGGCTTCTACAAAGATACAGAGAGCAGCTGTGGGTGGGAGGAGTGACCCAAGGAAAAGCAGTGTAAGGACCTTCTGCTGTAGGAAAGTGCTGCATGGGTCAGCTCTGCTCCCAGCTCCAGCTGATCCTTGAGAAATTCCAAAGGGACTTTGAAGAATAACATCAAGGAAGCATTTTCCTGCCAGGCAGTCTTTGCTTTGACTTTTCCTCTCCTGTGGGCTGTGCTGACTGTGGATGATGAGAACTTATTTCTCCCCTCAAGAATATCCAATGAAAACTTGATTCTCATTAAGCTGTTGGAGCTTTGCCTGAGCCCTGCACACACAGAGGCTCCCCGGGGCAGAGCCCTGATGCCAAGAGGGGTCTGCAGAGCAGAGCTGAGTGCAGGGCAGGTGGGATGAGGTCTGTGAGCACAGAGCAGGAGGTGACATGGGCAGAAAGAAGCAGCTGCAGGCAGTAGAGAGAAGGAGCTGCTCCCAGAAATGCCCTGGCAGTGGGGATTTGGTACCTCCCTGACATCCCCCAAAGTGCTGACACTGGCCCACAGTGACCCCCTGGATTCTGCCACCCAGCACAGATTCTGCACCCAGAGTTCCAGTGTTTCAGGCTGAGTCTTCTCCTTGGCAGCGCATCTTCCTGAGAGAAACCTCTGAGTGTCTGTCTGTCTGTCCCTGATTTCCAGCCTTGGCTAGAGTGTTATTCACTGCTTCCCCTCCTGTCCTTGCTGCCTTTGTCCCACTGTTACCTGGGGCTCTGGGGACATACTTCATGGGGCTGGCACTGAGCTGACCATCACTTCAGGACCCCCATCTGTAGGACTTGGACTTCCCTTCTCCCAGTAGTGGCACGCTCAAGCCAGCCGAAAGCAGACCTCCCAAAAGAGACCTGCCAAAAGTCTTCCTGAATATGGAGAGTCAATCTGAGGGTATTCCATAAGAAGTAGAAGGGCTTTTCCCCAAAGAAGATTTCCCTAACTTCTCACTGTGCCTTTTCCTCCTTGGACAGGTCTCCACATTTGATGGCAGCAGATGTCCAACAGCAGCTCCATCAACCAGTTCCTCCTCCTGGCCTTTGCAGACACACGGGAGCTGCAGCTCCTGCACTTCTGGCTCTTCCTGGGCATCTACCTGGCTGCTCTTCTGGGCAATGGCCTCATCATCATCACCATAGCCTGTGACCAGCACCTCCACACCCCCATGTACTTCTTCCTCCTCAACCTCTCTGTTATAGACCTTAGCTGCATCTCCACCATTGTTCCCAAATCCATGGCCAATTCCTTGTGGGACACCAGGGCCATTTCCTACACAGGGTGTGTGGCTCAACTCTTTTTCTTTGTATTTTTGATCACAACAGAGTTCTGTCTTCTCACTGTCATGTCCTATGACCGCTACGTTGCCATCTGCCACCCCCTGCACTACAGGGCCCTCTTGAGCAGCAGATCTTGTGTCCACATGGCAGCAGCTGCCTGGGGCTGTGGGTTTCTCTATTCCATGCTGCACACAGCCAATACATTTTCACTGCCCCTCTGCCATGGCAATGCTGTTGACCACTTCTTCTGTGAAATCCCCCAGATCCTCAAGCTCTCCTGCTCAGACACCTACCTCAGGGAAGCTGGAGTCATCGTGGTCAGTGTCTGTTTAGTTTTTGGGTGTTTTGTGTTCATTGTGGTGTCCTATGTGCAGATCTTCAGGGCTGTGCTGAGCATCCCCTCGGAGCAGGGACGGCACAAAGCTTTTTCCATGTGCCTGCCTCACCTGGCCGTGGTCTCCCTCTTTGTCAGCACTGGTGTGTTTGCCTACTTGAAGCCTCCCTCCATCTCCTCCCTACTTTTGGATTTGGTAGTGTCATTTCTTTACTCGGTGGTTCCTCCAGCAGTGAACCCCCTCATCTATAGCATGAGGAACCAGGAGCTCAAGGATGCCATGTGGAAACTGATGGCTGGATATTTCTAAGGAGCAATAAACTGCTCATCTTCTGCCTGCCACTGGACATGTAGGTTTACTTGTTGGGTATTTTTCCTTCTGGTCAGTCTATGCTATAAAAACAGTTTGCATATTCATCCAATTCCTAATGTAGTATCTGCCAGACACTGCGCAATGACAAGCTGTGCTCTTTTTGCATCCTGTCTGCCTGCAAAGGGCCACAATATTTCCTTTTTTGTTTTTCCTTGCATTGATAAAAAACTGTACAAGCACGAGAGGTATTGACCTTCCCCAACCCCATTTTACCATTAGTCTGCCTCTTTCATCTCCCTCATCATTCAGGTGTTTCCACCTCTCCTGATGACATGGCCATGCCTAAGGACCCCTTTTCACCAGACTAGCTAGACTTATGCACTTCACTTTGATCACAGGTTTCCACCTCCACTTGCTCTTTGCTCTTTGAGAAGTCGCTCAGCTCTCTCTAGTGTCAGCTTTGGCTTCAGACGGTTGGAAAGTGTCCCATCTTTCAGCAGTCTAATGAACTGTTCTGTCAGAAGGTCAGTGTGTTGATGTCACCTTTCTATGTATCTGATTAAAACTGTTCTCGGAGAGAATCTTTTAAAGCTGACCACCTTCACACGCTGCTTGGCCACAAAATGCAGCTGAGGAGAGAGATTTCATTGTCATTAAACTGTATCATGTTTAACTGCTGTTTGTTGTCAGAGAAATCTGTCTGTGCCCATCCCAAACTACCCCAAACCTGGGCCTTTTTCCCTGGCCAGCCCCCTTCGACATCTGTACCACTGCCAATCCCACGCTTCTCCATGCCTGCACCTGCAGGCTCCAGGCACCCAATGCCCTTCCCAACCTGGTTCGCACCCCACTCTCTCCCTCCCTGTACTGCTGTCTCTCCCTCCTCACCAGCTGATCCAAGAAACACAAAGCCACCAGCTCATCCACACTTTCTCTGAGTGATGTTTTACACCACAGCACTACCCTCAGAATGACATTTCTTTATTCTCACATCAACTCTGATATTTTTTGGTGTACTTCCTTTTCTATGTTCTTTCCACGTAGCACAAAGAGGGCTTCCCTCAGCCTCCCCTTCCCAAGCTAAAGAAGCCCAGGTCTCTCAGCCTCTCCATGTAAGATCCCTAACTGTATCTTGTCAGAGTTTCTCTGCTCACATGACAGTTCCTTCCCATGCCACCAGACTGAGGAGCCCCACACTGGGACTGACTGTTCCAGAGGCATCCCCACAGGTGCTGATGACACATGGACCAGAAGGGCCCTTGTCTGCGTGGCCTCGCTCCTCCCAATGCAGCCCAATATGTTCAGGACCAGCTCCCAGTTCAACACCTCTGACTGCTACAACATCTCCTGGAATGCTCAAATTCTTCTCCTTGAGGCTGGTTCTCCACCCATCATTCCTGAACCTGCCTTCATGTGTGGGTGTTGTGCTGGAAACTTTTGTCACTGTTTCGCCCCAGCCAGGAGCCGAGCCCCACGCAGCTGCTCTCTCTCTTGAATGCTTGGCAACAACTAAACCATCCCTGTGTTATCAGCCATGCTCTCATCCAAACTCCCAAACAAGGCATTCCACCAGACAATCAAGTCTATCCTGGCTTGAACCCGGCTACCATTGTAGACAACAAGAAGTGCAACACAATGATGGGCTCACTGCTGTAGTCATACAGTATGGATAATCCCGTTGGTCAGTTATGGTCAGCTGGGCCTGTTCTGTCCCCTTCCAGGCACTTCTACACTCCCAGTTGATTCGTTTCTGGAGCAGAATTAGACAAAAGCACTTGATGCTGTGCAAGCACTGCTCAGCAAGGAACACACACGTTGAGTTAGACTTTTTTGCTTACTAATCCAAACCACAGAACTATGGGGGCCCTCAACATGAAAACGAATTCCAGCCCAGACAAAATGTTGTCAGGAGGTGAAGATCTCTTCTGGTTGGAAATCTTCTTGATGTTCTTGTGCATCAAATCCCAGTTTCTCAAGGTCCACTTGAAGGGAAGCTCCATTTGGTTAATGGTTCATGTGTGCTTGGAGATGGCTCCCCAAGTTGTGGTGCCTCTAACAGAATGACAGCAATAGCTGTTAAAGAAGGTGAGAAATAAGAAATAAAACCAACTGATCCTTTCTAAATGACATTGCAGTGGGCCACTGGAAGAAGCCTGATGTCCTCACAGCCAGCTCCCCCTCATTTTGGAACAGAAACACTGTTGTAGCTGCCTCAGGGCCAATATAGGAGGGCTCAACTCATTGAGAATGCTTTGGAGGACAGCGATGATATTAATATAATCATACAATCACAGAGTACCAGGTTGAAAGGGAACTTCAGGATTATTTGGTCCAACCATTTTTGGCAAGTGTGCAGTCTCAAGAAAAGCTGGAGGAAGGTGGGGGAAGGATCGTACAGCTCCAGGACACAGAGTTTTGGGGGACTGTCCAGCTTCAGGACAGCTCTGAGCTGTACAGCCTGAGCTGTGTGGTTCAGTGAGAACCTGTATTGTGCATCACCGGTTTTGTTTATTTTGCTACAAAGTCCTATTGTTGTTGTTTCTGTCTCTGCTGTCCCAGTAACCTATCCTTATCCCAACCCATGTGGTTTGGGGTTTTTTTGATTCCTTTTCTCTCCTTTCCACCCACCTGTAATCCCCCCCCCCCGCCCCAAATACACAACCTCTGAGATAGAGAGCGACTCTGTGGTTCCCAGCTCTCAGCTGGGTTGAAACCTTGACAGAAGTTCCCAGCAGAACACTGGCACATCAAGGCAGGTTCAGACATGATGGGTGGAGAACTGGCTGCAAGGAGAAGAATTTGGGCATTCCAGGGGATGCTATAGCAGTCAGAGGTGCTGAACAGGGATCTGGCCATGAGCACATTGGGCTGCACTGGGAGGAGTGTGGCCACGCAGACAAAATCTCTTCTTGTCCATGTGGATTCTGCACTGGTGAAGCCACCTCAGGAACAGTCAGTACCAGTGTGGGACTCCTCGGTCTGGTAGAAGGATGAGAAACACTCCTGTGGGCAGAGAATGTCTGTCAGGATATAGTTTTGGGTGTTGTGTGGAGAGGCTGAGACACCCAGGCTTCTTTAGCCTGGGTAAGGGAAGGCTGGGGGAAAGCACTCTTTGTGCTATGTGGAAAGAGCATAAGAAAGGAAGTCCACTGAAACTGCAGCTTTGAACGTCAGTGTGGCCATGAGGATAAAGAAATTTCATTCTGAGGGTAGTGCTGTGGTGCAAAATGTCACTGGGAGGAAGTGTGGATGAGCTGGTGGCTTTGTGCTTGTGGGAACAGCTGGCAAGGACAGAGAGACAGCAGTACAGGCAGGGACAGCATGGGGTGAGAACAAGGTCTGGAAGGGCACTGGCTGCCTGCAGCCTGCAGGGAATCAGGCACAGCCGTGGGGCAGTGTGGGATGGGCTATGGTGCAGATGGCCAAGGGTGCTGGGCAGGCTAAAAGGGCCTGATAGAAACAAGGTCTTTACCCATTTGGCTATGGCTGATGTCCCTGCCACAGTGGCTTCAGAGAAGACACATCATCCTCACGGCCATGGAGCATCATTGCCTCCTTGCACCCACCCCAGGGGAGGACACCACGTGTCGTACCCCTGTCCTTCCCTTAGGGTCACACTCCCCACATCCCATGGAAGAGCCCAGAGACACAGGTGGGGGCCAGGATCTCCCTGCCCAGGGTCTGGGGGTCAGCACTTGGCATTTCTCCTTCATCAGACCAAGCCAGGGTGTCCTCAGCATCAGAGCTGCTTGCCTTTTGCGTGTGTTTGTCTCCAGTTGTCTGCTCTAACGAGCCCATGGGGAGGCTTTGTCAGCAATGGCTCCTAGTGGGCCCTGTTAATGCTTCAAGGTACTTTGGACATTACTCCTGACTGAACTTCTTGAGAAGTTTCATCACTCTCCTCTTGGTATCTGAGGTCTGTGGACTCAGAAGAAAAGACACCATGGGGCTCATTAACATCCAGAAAGCCCTTACAAGCATGTCTCTTCAAATGATTTTCATTAAAAATTCAAGACTTCTACAACTACTTGGATTTTAGTTAGGTCCTTAGTGATGAATATTTAAAAGGAATTTCACAATGGAGGACCTTTTTTCAGCCTGTCCAGGTCTCTCTGCAGAGCCTTCCTGCCTTCCAGCAGATCAACACTCACACACTTTGGTGTCATCTGCAAATTTACTGAGGGTCCAATTGATCCCCTCATCCAGATCATTAATAAAGATATTAAAGAGAACTGGACCCAGCATTGAGCCCTGGGGAACACCACTTGTGACCTGCCACCAGCTGGATTTAACTCCATTCACCACAAATCTTAGGGCCCGGCCTTCAGCCAGTTTCTAACCCAGCAAAGAGTATACCCATCTAATCCATGAGCAGCTAGTTTCTCCAGGAGAATGCTGTGGGAGACAGCGTTGGTCTTCACTGAGGTCTAGGTAGACCACATCCACAGCCTTCCCCTCATCCACTGAGCAGATCACCTTGTCATGAAAGAACATAAGGTGTGGTCAAGCAGAATCGGCCTTTCCTAAACCCATGCTGACTGGGCCTGATCACCTGAGTGCCCTGCATGTGTTGCATGATTGCACTCAAGATGATTTCTTCCATCCACTTCCCCAGCACCGAGGTCAGGCTGACAGGCCTGTAGTTCCCCAGTTCCTCCTTCCAGCCCTTCTTGTAGATGGGTGTCACATGTGCCAGCTTCCAGTCAGGTGGAACCACCCTGGTCAGCCAGGACAGCTGATGAATAAAGGAAAGTGTTTTGGTGAGCACTTCATCCAGCTCCCTCAGTGCCCTCAGGTGTATCCCATCCTGAGCCACTGACTTGTGCAGATCAAGGCGGATGAGCAGGTCACTAACCAATTCCCTTAGGGTTATGGGGGCATTGGTCCATTTCACATCTCCATCTTTCCACTCATGGGTCTGGGTATCAGGAGACAACTGGTCTTACTGCTAAAGACTGAGGCAAATAAAACATTAAGTACATCAGCCTTTTCTTCACCCCGCATCCAATAAAGGTGGGAGATTCTCCTTGTCCCTCCTTTTGTCAGTAATAGATTTATATAATTATTATTAATTATCAATAGCATTTACTATTAATATTATCATTAATATTACTTAATATTTTAGAACTATTATTAATAGTAGTAACATTGCTATTAATGTATTTGTAGAATTATTAATAAAAGGAGGGACAGGGAGAATCAACCACCTTTGTGTAGGTCACAAAAAAATTTGCAAGGGCTGAAAAAGTTCCCCAGCCAGAAACCCTCCCCAGATAGCCTACCCACAGCCCTGGTAACCTTGGGGCAAAGGGCATTCCTAGCCAGGGAATGGTCTTATAATACCAGATGTCATTTTCAGGCTCCACCAGCATCCACATTCAGGAACGCTAAACGTAAAGCAATAGTTCCCAAACCAAAGTTTTGAGAGCTGAAATATATTGGGAGTCTGAAAGTTCCCTGAGTAGCCCAAAAGCAGCCCCAGTAACTTTGTGGCTCAGAGCTTTCATAGCTGAGGGAATGCCCTAAGGGTGCCTGACGTCATTTTCAGGCTCTACCAGAGTCTAACTTTGAAAATGCTAAATGCTCAGTAACAGCTGCCAACCAAAATGTGTGTGGGCTGAGAGATGTTTCTGGCATGAAACCTCCCCAGGTAGCCTGCAAGCAGCACCAGTAACCTTGGGGGTCAGGGCTTTCCTAGTCAAGGGAGCTGTCCTAAGATTGCCCGACTTAATTTTCGAGCTCTACCAGCGTCCACCTTTGAAACTGAGAAACGTCCAGGAATAGCTCCAAAACAAATTGTTGTGAGGGCTGAAAAAGGTTTGTGGCCTGAAGCCTCCCCAGGTAGTAGAGTAGCAGTACAGCAAACCTTGAGGATCAGGGCATTCCTAGCCAAGGCAAGGGTCTGAACAATGCCTGATGTAATTTTTCAATCTACCAGCAACCACCTTTGAAACTGCTAAACCTCCAGCAATAGGTCTGAGACAAAAGGAGCGAGGGCTAAAAGATGTTCCTGGCATGAAACCTCATCAGTGTTTAGACGTGAAGAACAAACAACCTTGGGGCTCAGAGCATTCCTTGCCAAGGGAACCGTCCTGACATTACCTGACGCCTCCTCAGTCTCCACCAGCATCCATCTTTGAAACGTCTAACCTTCCAGCAACAGCTCCCAAACAAAAGTCTGAGAGCTTAAAGATGTTACTGCCCTGAAACCTCCTCAGGGAGTGGACAAGCAGCCCCAGCAACCTGTAGGATTGGGGCATTCCTAGCAGGGCAAATGATCATAACAGTGCCTGAGGTCACTTTCGGGCTCCACGAGCATCCACATTTGAAACTTCAAAATGTCCAGCAATAGCTCCTAGAGAAAAGAGGCAAGGGCTGAAAGATGTTCCTGGCTTGAAATCTCCCTGGTTAGCCCTCTAGCAACCCCAGTAATCATGGGGCTCAGGTCTCTCCTTACCAAGGTAATGTCCTAACAGTACCTGATGTCATTGTCGGGCTCTACCAGCATCCAACTTTGAAAGATCTATACATTCAGAAATAGCTCCCAAACAAAAGGGGTGAAGGCAAAAGACGATCCTGGCCTGAAATCTCCCTAGGTAACCCACCAGCAGCACAAGTAACCTTAGGGCTCAGAACATTCCAAGCCAAGGGAATGACCCTAATATTGCCAGATGTCTTTGCACAGCTCTACAGTCCTCCACCTTTGAAGCTGTTAAACTGCACCAACAGCTGCAAAACAAAAGGTGCAAGGGATGAAATATATTCCTGGCCTGAAACCTCCCCAGGTATCCCAGTAACCCTGGAGCTCAAGACTCTCTATTCCAAGGGAACGGTCCCAACTGCGCCTGACGTCATGTTCCAGCTCTACCAGCGTCCACCTTTGAACACGCTCATCATCCAGCAATATGTCCCCAAAAAAGGGTGCAAGGACTGAAAGATGTTCCTGACCTGAAATTTAAACAGGTAGCCCACTACAAGCCCTGATAACCACAGGGCTCAAGGATTTCAGTTCAAAGGGAACGGTGCTAACATTGTCAGATGTAATTTTCAGGCTCTAAAAGTGTCCATCTAGGAAACTCCTAAATGTCCAGCAATAGCTCCAAAACAAAAGGAGCAAAGGCTAAAAGATGTTCCTGGCCTGAAACCTCCTCAGGGATCAGATGAGAAGCACCAGTAACCTTGGGGCTCAGGGCGTTCTTTGCCCAGGGAACAGTCCTAACATTGCCTGATGTAATTTTTTTCAGACTTTTCCACAGTCCATGTAGGAAAACTGCTAAATGCCCAGCAATACCTCCCAAACAAAAGGTGCAATAGATGAAAGATGTCCCTGGCCTTAAAGCTCCCCAGGTATCCCACAAAACATTCCAAAACTAAACAGGGACTAAATATAAGACCAATCTCCCTGGGGTAGGCATCAGAGCATGTGAGGCTGAGGCTCTAGAGGACTGCAGAGAAGAAATGGTCAAGAGCATTGCCCTTGCAGAAGGGTAGGGAACACGTATTGGTCATGTGCAGCTCAGCACTGAGAAACCCGCTGCAGCTCCCGTGTGTCTGCCAAGGGCAGGAGGAGGAAGTGGGTAACGAAGCTGCCATGGGACATTCTCTGCCTCTTTGCATGAAGCCCTCTGCAAGGAGAACAAGGCAGTGAGAATCAGAGAATCACAGAGTCACAAGGTTGGAAAAGACCTTTTAGATCATCAAGTCCAACCATTCCCATCCTAAACTAAACCATATCTTTAAGTACCTCATCTACCCTTTTTTGAACACATCCAGGGAAGGTGACTCAGCCCACTCTCTGGGCAGCCTGTTCCAGGCCCTGACAACTCTTTCAGTAAAACATTTTTTTCTAACATCTAATTTAAACCTGCCCTGGGGCAGCTTCTTGCCATTCCCCCTTGTCCTATCACCTGTCACCTGGCTGAAGAGACCATCACCTACCTCTCTACAACCTCCCTTCAGGTAGTTGTAGGTGGTGAGAAGGTCTCCCCTCAGCCTCCTCTTCTCCAAGCTAAATAGCCCCTGCTTCCTCAGCCTCTCCTCAGAGGATTTGCCCTCCAGCCCCTTCCCCAGCCTGGTTGCCCTTCTCTGGACTCGCTCCAGGACCTCCATGTCCTTCTGATGGTGAGGAGTCCAGAACTGGACCCAGCACTTGAGGTGCGGCCTCACCAGTGCCCAGTACAGGGGCAAAATCACCTCCCCAGACCTACTGGCCACACTGCTTTTGATACAAGCCAAGATGCCTTTGGCCGCCTTGGCTGCCTGAGCACACTGCTGACTCATATTCAGCCTGCAGTCAACCAACACCCCCAGGTCCTTCTCTGCCTGACAGCCCTCCAGCCAGTCTCCCCCAAGCATGTAGCACTGCATGGGGTTGTTATGTGCCATGTGCAGCACTCTGCACTTGGCCTTGTTAAACTTCATCCCACTGGTCTCAGCCCATCGGTCCAGTCTGTTCCGATCCCTCTGAAGAGCCTCCCTACCCTCTGGCATATCAACACTTTCTCCTAGTTTAGTGTCATCTACAAACTTAGTGAGGGAGCATTCAATCCCTTCATTCAGGTCATTGATAAAGATGTTGAACAAGACTGGAGCCAGGACTGAGCCCTGGGGGACACCACTCGTGACCGGCCTCCAGCTGGATTTTGTTCCATTCACCACCACCCTCTGGGCTCGGCCACCCAGCCAGCGTTTAATCCAGCTGAGGGTCCCCCTGTCCAGGCCAGTGGCAGCCGGTTTCTCAGTCAGAATGCTGTGAGAAACGGTGTCAAAGGCTTTACCAAAGTCCAGGTAGACACATCCACAGCCTTCCCCTCATCCATTCAGCAGGTCACCTTTTCACAGAAGGTGATCAGGTCAGTTTGACAGGACCTGCCTTTTGTAAACCCATGTTGACTGGGCCTGATCCCCTGGCCATCATGCATGTGCTGCATGATAGCTCCCAAGATGACCCTCTCCGTGATCTTCCCCGGGACTGAGGTCAGACTGACAGGCCTGGAGTTCCCCGGATCCTCCTTCCAGCCCTTCTTGTCTGTGGGTGTAACATCTGCCATGAGAACTTGGGGCACTCTTCACTGAGCAAAACATTCTCATTGGAGACCCAAGAACTGCCTCTCCCTCTTCTATTACATAATGGAAAAGTCATTTTTTGGAGGTGCATTTCCTGATGGCTCAGGGTGCCACTGGCTGTATGGGGCTCTGATGGGAGCTCTCCAGGTGTCAGTTTGTCCTTGCAGCAGAAGGTCTACCTTTTTTGATATATATGATCCTTTCTGGATGGTGGTTCCCACTTCCCCCAACTGCAGAGCAGAGCTTTGTAGGTTTGTTTTTCCTGATTTTGTTCTTGTGAAACACTGAGAAATGCCCAAATGCTCACCTAAATCCATTCCTTTCATAGGGGGAAAGAGTCCCCTGCCTGTCCCTGCCTGGGGGTCCTGTCTCATGGGGAGACAAGGAAAAGTGATTGTCCTGCTCAGCTCTGGTTTGATCAGGAGAAAGGACTCTGCTGGACACAAGGATTTCTCCCCACCTGAGGGAAGGAACATCAGACATGGGATCACAGACCAATCCCCATGAGGCCTGAGACACCAGGAGGGAGGCTAGAAGAACTGGTCTTCTCCTGCTGAGCTGGGCCTGTCTCCTGGGATGGAGGGAGCTCATGGCAACCCAACAGCCCTGATGAGACAGCTCTGCCCAGGAGCAGCTCCTCTGCCAAGCACACAGGGCTGGGGACACTGCCTGTAGGCACCGAGGGGAGACCTGTGAGGCTGAGAGAGCCGATGGATGCTGAGAGCTCACTGGAGGAGAAAGGTAGAGACTTTGCTTTGAATTTTCTGATCTTGGGGACTGGGTGGGAAGTGGGAGCTGAGCTTTTCTTGATAACTTTGCAGAAGGCAGTGCAAACTCATTGGTCATTAGGACTTCCCAGAGCATCTCCTGAGCCCTGCACACACAGAGGTTCCCCAGGGCAGAGCCCTGATGCCAGCAGGGGTCTGCAAAGCAGAGCTGAGGGCAGGGCAGGTGGGATGAGGTCTGTGAGCACAGAGCAGGCGGTTACATAGGCAGAGAGAAGCGGCTCCAGGGAGAGCTTCAGGCAGCAGAGACATTGACAGGGAGAAGGAGCTGCTCCCAGTTATGCGCTGGCAGTGGGAATTTGGGACCTCACTGACATCCCCCGCAGTGTAGACCCTTTCCCACAGCAACCCCCTGGATTCTGCCACCCAGCAAGGTCTCTTCACCCAGAGTTCCAGGGCTTCAGTCTGTGTCTTCTCCTTGGCAGCCCAACGCCAGTGAGGAGAAACCCCTGAGTGCCTGTCAGTCTGTCCCTGTCCTTCCATCCTTTGCTGGAGCATTTCTTCTGTTTCACCTCCTCTCACTGCTGCCTTAGTCCCACTGTTACCTGGGGCTCTGAGCACATCCATTGGTGGGGCTGGCACTGAACTGACCCTAATGTCAAGAGCCCCATCTGTAGGATTGAGGATATCCTGGGGGCTCCTGCTGGGCTGCAGGCTGAGATCCTCCTTGGGTAGGATGAGACCGCAGGAGGCATTTGGAGCTGTGCCCTGGGACACTGGATTCCTTGGCTCTCTGCAGGGTCCAGTTTCTTCTGCAGGGAACACCAGGGTGTGATCACAGAGCATCCAGCACAGGGCAGCTGAAACCAGGGCTGATGGACAGAGCAGCTCTCCCAATTCTGCACTCAGGGGAAGGTTTCCCTGGCTCTGCAGCAGCAATGTCAGGGAGTTCTGACAGAAGAAACACTCCTCAGTTACAGCTAGGAGAAAACCAAAGCTCCAAAGCTCTGCTCTGCCCTCGTGTGAAACTGGAGTGACAGTGCTGGAAAGCTCATTCCTATCCACGGGGGATTTAGACTGAGATCATGCCATCCTTCTATTTAGTTTCTGCTGCAAGGCAGGACTCAGTTCTCTGAGAGCCCACAGCTGACCCTCCTCCTAGCAGTGGAATGCTCAAGCACAGACCTCCTAAAAGGGACCTGCCAGAAGTCTTCCTGAATCCAGAGAGTCAATGTGAATTGGAAGAGTTTTTCCTCAGAGAAGAGTTCCCTAACTTCTCACTGTGCCTTTTCCTCCTTGGACAGGTCTCCACATTTGATGGCAGCAGATGTCCAACAGCAGCTCCATCAGCCAGTTCCTCCTCCTGCCCTTTGCAGACACACGGCAGCTGCAGCTGCTGCACTTCTGGCTCTTCCTGAGCATCTACCTGGCTGCTCTCCTGGGCAATGGCCTCATCATCATCACCATAGCCTGTGACCAGCACCTCCACACCCCCATGTACTTCTTCATCCTCAACCTCTCTCTTACTGACCTTGGCTACATTTCCACCACTGTTCCCAAAGCCATAGCCAATTCCCTGTGGGACACCAGGGCCATTTCCTACACAGGATGTGTGGCTCAACTCTTTTTCTTTGTGTTTTTGCTCTCCACCGACTTCTTTGTTCTCACTGTTATGTCCTACGACCGCTACGTTGCCATCTGCCACCCCCTGCACTATGGGACCCTTCTGGGCAGCAGAGCTTGTGTCCACATGGCAGCAGCTGCCTGGGGCTGTGGGTTTCTCAATGTTGTGCTGCACACAGCCAATACATTTTCACTGCCCCTCTGCCATGGTAATGCTGTTGACCAGTTCTTCTGTGAAATCCGCCAGATCCTCAAGCTCTCCTGCTCAGATGCCTACCTCAGGGAAATTGGAGTCATTGTGTTTAATGTATGTTTAGCTTTTGGGTGTTTTGTGTTCATTGTGGTGTCCTATGTGCAGATCTTCAGGGCCGTGCTGAGGATCCCCTCTGAGCAGGGACGGCACAAAGCCTTTTCCACCTGCCTCCCTCACCTGGCTGTGGTCTCCCTGTTTCTCAGCACTGCTGTGATTGCCAGCCTGAAGCCCCCCTCCATCTCCTTCATATTTCTGGACTTGGTATTGGCATTTCTTTACTCAGTGGTTCCTCCAGCAGTGAACCCCCTTATCTACAGCATGAGGAACCAGGAGCTCAAGGATGCCATGTGGAAACTGATTACAAGACGTTTCTAAGCACCAATAAACAGCTCGTCTTCTTCTGCATATCACTGGCCATGTAACTCATGTTACAGCCAGCCTGTATTTAGCAGGTTTTTTGTTGTTGGATATTTTCCCTCTATCTTGTCCAAGCTATAACAACATTGTCCATGTTCACACCATTCCTAATGCAGTAGGTCCCGGTCTTTTTCCCCCCTGATATTTATAAAAAAATTTACAAGCACATTTTATTCAGGTGAATCACTCAACTACTTGACTGAAGTGGCAATGCTTTCCCACCATGACAGAACGGGAATTTCCAGGAAGTGTACCATAGAATCATAGAATCCCTTAGGATAGAAGAGAGCTTTAAGATCATTGAGTCCAACCACAGTCTAACCCTGCCTAGTCCATCTCTAGACCATGTCCTCAAGCACAAGATCTACATGTGTTTTAAATACCTCCAGGGATGGTGACTCCACCACTTCCCTGGGCAGCCCATTCAAATACTTGACAACCCTTTCAGTAAAGATATTCTTCATTATTAAAAATAAATCTCCTCTAGTGCAATTTCAGACCATTTCCTCTCATCTTATCACTTGATACCTGAGAGAAGATAGCAAATCCCACCTCCCTGCACCCTCCTTTGCAGGTAGTTGTAGAGAGCGATAAGGTCTCCCCTCAACCTCCTTTTCTCAAGGCTAAAAAGCCCCAGTTCCCTCAGCTGCTCCTCATTGGACTTGTGCTCCAAACCCTTCTCCAGCTTCGTTGCCCTTATCTGGACATGGTCCAGCATCTCAATGTCCTTCTTGTATTGATGGGCCCAAAACTGGACACAGTACTTGATGTATGGCCTCACCAGAGCTGACCATAATGGAACAATCACTCCCTGCTCCTGCTAGTCACACTATTCTTGATACAGGCCAGGATGTTTTTTGCCTACTTGGTCACCTGGGCACAGTGCTGGCTCATATTCAGCCACTCTCCACTAACACCCCCAGATCCTTTTCCCTCAGGGACCTCCCAGTCACTCTGCCCCAGGCCTGTAGCTTTGCCTGGGGTTATTGTGACCAAAGTGCAGCACCCAGCACTTGGCCTTTTTGAACCCCATAAAGCTGGCTTCTGCCCACTGATCCAGCCTGTCCAGGTGACTGCAGAGCCTTCATGCCTTCCAGCAGATCAACATTCACACACAATTTGGTGTCGTCTGCCAACTTGCTGAGTGTACAATCAATCAATCATTAGAGACAACAGGCCCCAACAGTCCCCCTGGGGAACACCACTTGTTACCTGCCACCAGCTGGATTTAACTCCATTCACCACAACTCTTTGGGCCTGGCCTTCATTCAGTTTCTAACCCAGCAAAGAGTATACCCATCTAACCCATGAGCAGCTAGTTTCTCCAGGAGGATGGTGTGGGAGACAGTGTTGAAGTCTTCACTGAAGTCTAGGTAGACCACATCCACAGCCCTTCCCTCATGCACTGAGCAGGTCACCTTGCCACAGAAGGAGGTCAGGTTGGTCAAGCACAATCTACCCATGCTGACTGGGCCTGATTGTCAGTGTCCACCATGCTCTGTATGATGGTTTATTCCATAATCTTCCCTAGCACCAAGGTCAGGCTGACAGGCCTGTAGTTCCCCAGGTCATCCTTCCAGCCCTTCTAGATGGGCATCACATGTGCCAGCTTCCAGTCAGGTGGAACCACCCCAGTCAGCCAGGACTGCTGGTAAATAAGGGAAAATGGTTTTCATGCCAAGTATGTCTTTCAGTCCTGGCTCCTTTGGTTTGGGAGCTACTGCTGGATGTTTAGCATGATGAAAGACATACCTGGCCTGAAACCTCCCCATGTAACCCACAAGAAGCCCCTCTGACCCTAGGTCTCAGGGCTTTCCTTTTCCAGGGAACCCTCCTAATACTTCCCTAAGTATTTTTATTGGCCGCAGCTGCATTCAATTTCAAACATGCCCAATATCCAGCAATAGCTCCCAAGCCAAAGGAGCCAGGACTGAAAGACATAGCTGGCCTGAAACCTCCCCATGGAGCCCACAAGCAGCCCCTCTGACCCTGGGGCTCAGGCCTTGCCTTTTCCAGACAACCCTCCTCACATGCCTCTAGTGACATTTCTCAGCCCTAGACTCATTCAATAATAATCAGGCTAACTGTCCAGCAGTAGCTCCCAAACCAAAGGAGCCAGGCCTGAAAGACATACCTGGCCTGTAACCTCCCCATGCAGTCCTTCTAACCATGTGGCTCAGGGCTTTCCTTTTGCAGGTAACCATCACCATATTTCCCTATGGACATTTCTATCTCCTCACGCATTCAATAGAAACAAGCAAAACATCCAGCAGTAGCTCCCAAACCAAAGGAGCCAGGACGGAAAGACATACCTGGCCTCAGGAGGAACTTACCACCCAACACAAGCTCTGTAATCTCATTGAACCTTAAATTAGATCTACGTTTTGTAGACATGAAGTAAGTTTGATTTACTTAAGCTTATTCAAGCTGCACAGACACTCTTAACTGGAAAAAAATTCTGTGATCTTATTCCTGTAGTATTTAAGAACTGTTACCATTTGAACAGGGAGACTGACCTGCTTATAATTCGTGAGGATAGATTTTGCTGAAGAGGTGCTGAAGAGGGAGGGATATGGTATGGAAGGACTAAAACAGAGACAGAAGAGGTGTGAAAACCCAGGGCAGCTGCTACATTGGTTTTTTCAGGGTAAAAAATTTCAGAAAGTGAAAGCCACAAGTTTATCATTAATACATTCAAGCAGGCAAACCTACCTAGCAACAGATTCCTTCTTCAGCAATAGATTTGCCATGAATGAGTGTCCTCAGTTAATGGGCTTGAGCACTGAGCTAATGATTTCTCCCTTAAAGCACAGAGAAAAACCTTCTGTATCTGCTGTGCAGTTGGGTTAAAGACCAGGATACAATACGGCAAATAAAGCTTCATGAACTTCAAGAAAGCAAGTAACACATACTGGCATTTAAGAAAACCAACCAAACAAAAACCAACAGAGTAATGTAAGCACTGGTATGCCAAGAGGACTGATTTCCTAGTGACTACAGAATCACTAGTTTATTATAATCTACCTAAGTCTACATTGGTCAGTAGAAGAATTATTCTGTACGATATCTCATCCCTGAAAGTGGAACAATTTGGGATAGTGAAGGTAAAGTGTCACAGTGTAAAATTTCCTGTAGAGACTGATAGGGATTCATGACATTCCTATTTTCTTCTGTACTGTAGCACTTAATTTTATTTGATCATGGATAGTTAAAGCCTAAAAAAGGAATGTTTTTTTCCCCAATCCACTACTGCTTACAGAGCAAGAATAAAAGGGTATACACATATGGAGTCCAGTGTGTCACAGACAGCTGAGTGACTCCAGAAAGTGCACTTTTCTTTCAAGTGAAGGGCTGTAAACAAGTAGCAAGGCAATACCTAGAAGGCCTCATGGACAAACAGAAATATTCTATTACCTGGTACCAAGATAACTTGGGGTGGTGTTTAAGGTATGAGTCTCACTAAAATAAGAACCTGCTTATTTTAAACTTCTGTTACGCTAAGCTTAATCCTTCAGGAAGGAACAAGTGGCTTTGAGGAACAGCTTGTCTCATGAATCAAGGGCTGAGCAAGAGAAACAGGTTTCAAATCTTTCCTCTCTTGCTGCATATTTTAGACTCTTCTTGGTGAGCGTATTCTGGCTTGATAAAAGTTTCCCCACGCAGTAGCTTAAGCAGCCTTCTCATTTCACTTGGCTGTATCTGTCTAATACTTTGTGTGTCTAATACTTTAAAATCTGATGCTTTTCCATCAGCTTTGCTTGGTAAGCTCTACCAGCCCAGCAGAGGGCAATGGCGGTACACTTCTGCTCTACCAAATGCTCCAGCCACCTTCCAGAAGGGAAGCTGGAAATGGAACACAAAGTGTCATCACCAAAAGCAGACTGTACATCAGCAGCAGCACAGCTGAAAAGTGACACAAAACATGTTTTAATTGTCAAGAAAACAAGCGAGAGATGGGTATTACAGCAAAAATAAGCCACCCACAATACCTAAGTGAAAGTATCAAGAACTGAAGCAAGGAGGAAGTAAAACCATTCCTGGAGAAGCTAAGTAGCAGCATGAAGCGCATTGCACATACTGAGGATTGCCATCAGGGACTATGTTCTGCTTTAAACTCTTTATTTAAAGGATTTTCTTTTTAATAAGATGCCTTTTGTGAGCAATTAAGGCATTTTGGCTGTAAGCTTTGCTGAATTCTGACAGACCTTTCATGTTGGACAAAAAAAATCCAACTAATCAAGTCTGCCTAAAATCTTCAAGAACCCTTACTGTTGCTAGCCTGTGAGAGGAACCTCTCATAGGCTAACCTGGGTTCCTCTAGCAGAGTAAGAGAAAGTGACCAGAGACATTACTTGGAAGGTAAAACATTCCATGTTATAATCTCCACTTTCAGTCACAGCTGCTTCTGGATGCTCCTCCGTTCTCACTCCCTTCGCTGCACTGGACTTCTTTTTCTTCCTCTCCTTTTGCTCCATGTTACTCAATGTGATTTCTTCACTCTTCTGGGTGATATACTTTAGCTAAGAACACTAAACTCATCAGTCCTCTACTGGGGAACTTGAGTTATTCATGAGAAATGAGAGGAAAATGTTTAGGAGAAATTAACAGGGCAAATTCTTATTACAAAAACCACAACAAATGCTCCAAGAAGACTAATAAACATCAACTAGTTTAATTCTTGCACAAAGCCCTCAGTCTCAGCTGGATATCCTCAGATACTGAAATGTCCTCGCAAGACTAGAATTTATTAATGTATGTTATACCCCTCCCAAGAACCAAGATGGCAACATTAGCAGTTCCTCAAGAGCTGTAGTTTGCCAAGATACAATCCCAGTACAGAAACACTGCGAGATTCCTCTGCACCCACTTGACATAAACAGCACTGAGAGTTAGGAACACAAAAGCCAGCACCAGCATTTGCTATGCCTCCTCAGGCAAGTTCGTGTTGCATTTGCCAAATCACAAAAGAAAAAAATGCCCTCACATAAAATTAGGTTGGAAGTACTCTTCCTCATGGAAGCATTTGCTGATGTGTCTTAACATGTAGGTGAATTTAAGTCCACTGAACGTCATACAGATCAGCACACGAGATGATACAGTAATGTGAATCATCCCTCTATTAACATCAGGAGCCTCAGCACCTCAAGGTGGGCTCCAGCTATTGCTGGCCTTGGGCTAAAGCAAAAGTATACAGCATCAGGAAAAGCAGTGATTAACTTCCAAGACTGACAATGCTGTTGTGTGTCTTTTTATTTTCCTTCTGTACATGGAGCCTCAGCAGCCCTGCTGCAATCACAGCATTGCTGCTCAAATTACAATTGGATCTGTGCTCCCACAGTGAAGCTAATCTTACTGTTATGAATCTTTAAAAAAAAGAAATAAATCACTGGATTGTGCCCATCCATCATCTGTAAGCCAACGTTTAATTAACAGTTGCTTCATCATTTCTACCCTTTGTTGAAATGCTCTTAGGAACTAACCAATTAGTTTAAGAATGTTGTGAGACAAAATACAGTAAACCTCACCAAAGAACTGCTCCTTCTAGACAAAAGCTTCACATCTTCTGCAGTGATGGTGCTTCGTTTTGCATGCCCACAGAAAATTAAAAAATATTCATTAAGGTGTTTGCCAGCATTGGTGGCAAGAGGCCATACAGCATCTAATTCAGACACTAAGAGGACTTAAAAGCGACCCAATAAACCAAACACACCTATCTTCTCCATCTATAATATATACACAAAAACTTTTAAGTTTGTACATAGATATCTAAATTCCCACACTTCCCATGTAAAACCAGTACAATTTAGCAACCAGACCTTCAAGCACCACTATTCCATTCCCTCTTACTTGCCAGTAGGTCTCTGTGTGAAGTTTTGACTCCTTAAAACATTCCTTTGCCTTCTTGGAGCAACCAGATGAAACATGGGGATGCTCAAAACCATCTGTCACTCCCAGACCATCCACTGCTGCTATTTATCAACATACCTGATAGCTATATACAGTCAGTAATCTAAATGACTGCTTGTATCACATAAATAAACTCCCAAGATAGGAAGAACGTACACAGGAGTATGTATCCCCTGACTTCACAGCCACTATTTAATCAGCCAACAGAGGGTGGTGATCAGTGGAGCAGAGTCTGGCTGGAGATCTGTGACCAGTGGTGTTCCCCAGGGACTCTGAAAGATCAGCTAAGTTCACACAATAGAGTCTATCAAAATCTCCTCCATCAGAAGAGCTGTTGCCAGCGGGGACGGAGAGGTGACTGTCCCCCTCTGCTCTGCCCTTGTGATGCCCCAACTTGTCAAAACAAGAAAGATGTGGAACTATTGGAGAGGGTTCAGATGATGTCACAAAAATGATCAGAGGGTTGGAGCAGCCCCACTATGAGGAGAGTCTGAGGGAGCTGGGCTGGGTCAGCCTGGAGAAGAGAAGGCTGCAGGGGAACCTCATTGCAGCCTTCCAGTCCCTGAAAGGAGCAGAGAAACAGGAGGGGAATCAGCTTGTTAAAGGGCAGAGACTGGCAGGACAAGGGGGATGGAGTGAAGCTGGAGGAGGGAAGGGTTAGATGAGATATTGGGGGAAGTTCTTTACAGAGAGAGTGGTGAAGGGCTGGAATGGGCTGCCCAGAGAGGTGGTGGGCTGGCTACTGGAAACTGGTGCCTTCCCAGAGGCATATCTTTTTATAATTGTTTTGCCTTAGCAGCTCATTCACTCAGGCTTGTAGGACTGAGGTGGGTTTCCCATCCCACCTCGTCATGTCTTTGCCATAGTCATGCAGATAGAACTACAGGATGGCTTGTGGGGTATACTTTTTATAAGCTCTTTCTGGAAGAGGGGAATGCCTGCTTCTGATAGCTGAAATCATGTGCTGCACAGGTAGGCAGTAGGAAAAATTTTCTTTAGGTTGTCATGGAAGGTCCAGCAGTTTCTCCACAGCTGAGACGAAGGAGGAAGAAAGACTTTCTTTGAACAGACAGAATCAGACAGCCACCTCATCCACTGTTGGTGCTTCTTCCTTCCCCAGTCTATTATGGCCAGTGAGTTGGCATATGATGCTGGTGTACTCTGCACAAACTTACACCACATGTGTCGGCAACACTGGACTTCATAAGGATTGGTGGGTGGCTGTAAATCATCAGGATCATAGCAAACAATCTCTCACATGGCTAACTCCCTCAAGTACTGAATACCTTGCTCCACGGTCATCCACTTGCCTGGCTGACACACAACATCTTCAATGAATGGGTACCTTTCCCATACAGTTGATAAGGGTCGCCTCCAGAGATTGAGAGCTTGGAACTTCTTTCCAATCACCTTGTCAATGCCTCCTTGTCTGGACAGGATCCCAGCTGCTTGGCCTCTCTGCCTTCTAATTCCAGGCAGCTGGTCCCATTGTCCCAGCATCAGAGTAGCCAAGTGATGATGTGCTCCCCTGGAAGGTAGATGAAATCTTTTCTCATGTGTCTCAGCTCACTCAAGGACAAGGATTGGGTTATAACCTCCAGTATTTCTTCTTCAGGTTCTCACGATGGTCCTGGTTCATCATTGTCTTTAATACTGTAGACTGCTTTCTTTGTGTATTTCTTCTTTTGTATATGGGCTGCTGATACTGGTAATGTTTGGCTTTCTGACTCAACTACAGGGTTGGCCTCTGAGATTTGAGTAACTGTAGTGCTTCTTGTGGAGACTAGAGGAGCTGCAGTCTCTGAGATCTGAGTAGGCACAATTGTAAAGGTTCTTTCTGGCTCAGCTGCAGTGTCAGTTTCTGAGGTTTGGGTAGCCACAGCATCTATGGATGTTTTTCTTGTCTAGGTATTTGCTTATACCATCCCATACACCATGCCTCCCCTGACTCTTCAGCTCCAGGGAGGATCTCTTGGCAATATTCTGGAAACAATTTTTTGTAACACTTAAGACTTAAAAAACATTCAGGAGAATGAGCAACAGATACCTGCTGGTCTGAATATCCCAAGGTAGTCAAAGTTATCAAAGCTTGTTGTAAGAAGCCTGAAGGAAAAAGGGGAGGAGGAAGCATCCCCCCTTCTTCCCCATAAATTGAGTGTGATTATTAAATAATGCTAAGATATGTTGCCCAATAATTGGAAACAACAGAAAAGCCACCTAAAGATACCCTCTGAGGCTGATAAACACAGATGATATCTTGTCAGAAATCAGTATCACACAGTGTAACAGAATTAGGAACCTGATTCCCCAAGGTGATAAACATCTGGGCAGAGATTACATAAAGGGAGTGTGGGTTCACATACCAAAGCCAGGAGAACAAACAAAACATCATTGTTACCATCACCTCTTTGAACAATATGATAAGCATTTATCTTAGCTTTTTAACACAACTGAGTCAGATCTTGCCATTATCCCAACCCTTCAAGCCCTATGTTGGGCACCAAAAAGGACTGTGGTGGCTCAGCCCCTAACAGTTGCTGGGCACCACATGCTGCTCGTTCACTTCCAGAGGAGAAACACACAGAGCCTCTGTGGGTTGGCATAAGGACAGTTTACTGACAAAATCACCATGAAAGGGGGACAAAGCCTGATGCAACTTTCACTTACACCCAGTGAGTGATAAGACAGAGTACAGCACAACACAAGGACTGACCTGACTCCCCAGCCACATTCAGACAACCCAGAGGCACCTCAGAGCACCCCTCCCCATCCAGCCCCTTTTATGGGGGAGTGATGTCAGGTGCTGTGGAAAACAGCCTGGGGTAACTCAGCTCACCTGTGCTGACTGCTTGGGGAGGTGAACTCTGGCCTGGCCAGAACCAAGGCACCAAGCAAGGAAGCAACGGGGCAGAAACTGCTCTGAAAGCAGTGTGGCCCTGTAAGAAATGGAGGGCTGGGTAATAATAGTAGTTGAAATGGGCGGAGACCATCCTAGGAAACCTGAGTCTACTGGCTAAGTCAAGACTAGGCTCTAATAGCACAAGCACGCAGAGATGGCATGGGACACTTCCATGCAATTGTGCAACTGTGAAGACCCCAGTTTTGTGCTTCCAGAGGCTTGTCCTGTCTCTTCCAAGTGCATCTTTCTCCTGTCTGAACACGTGGCCTTGGTCTTCTGGGAGGGAAAGAGAAGAAAGGCAGGGGTTGCAGTCGGTAAAATAAGGTGAGAATCCTCAGCTACACTTGAGCAGTACAGCTCATAGCTGCCTCATCCTGGTTTTAATGTTGAGAGTATTTCCTAGCCTAGACATAACTCTCATGAAGAACTGCCTAGTTCTGCCTGCACAGAATTGGTCCATGAGCACCAGCTGTTTTTCATACAAGCACCTTGGGCAGTGTGTTTGCAGTGTGCTGCTGCCACTTGAGGGAAGACATGCATGCAAGCTCAAGTAAGTCAAAGTGACGGACTATTCTGAAGCCAGTCTCCTTGCTCTAGACAGATGGGAGCAGCAGTGGTACATGGTACAAGAGGACATAATGATGGTATGACATTAAGAAAACATGGTTCTATGGAGACAGCCCCCTAAAGAAAGACCCCAGATGTATTCATCTCATCACTGCTTCTGGATCTTCCCTTTGGCCAATGACCCCATGTATTAACACCATGCTTGGCTTCCATGTTGATCCTCCAGGTCTTGCCCAGGGTCCCTGCCAGGAGCACTTCTCCTTCCTGCAGTTTTCCCACATGGGCTAGGGGACAGCAGAGGGCTTGCAGAGGAAAGAATTGAAGAGAGCACTGTGCTGGATTTACATGGCAAGGTTTTGGTAGCAAAAAGGGGCTGTGAGAGCAGGAGTTGCCCCCATGCTGGACACAGCCAGTCCCAGCTGGCTACAAAACAGCGTGGAGCCTGAGCTGAGCCTATCAGTGAAGCTGGTGGTATCTCTTCAATATCACATTTAAGAAAGGGCAAAAAATGCTTTGGACAGCTGTGGGAGAAAGGAGTGAGAAAACTGTGAGAGAAACAACCCTGTAGACACTGAGGGCAGTGAAGGAGGGAGAGGAAGTGCTCCAGCACCAGACCAGAATGTAAGCTATCAACATGGCCCTGTGGGAAGGAAGGCCAAGGGGACAGCATATTGTTAGGAAGGTGATCCCTTTTAGGCCACGTCATGAGTGCTGTGTCTGTTTTGAGGGTCTCTAGATGTAGGCAGACTGTCTTTTCAGCATACATAAAGATCCACCTGGTTTCAGAAATCATTTTGTAGCTCTTTCTTTTTAGCTCCCACCATTCTCATGGAAAAAGTCAGGCTGGCTGCAGGCTGAGCCCAGAAAAGCCTGTAGGGGCCTAATTCCAGATTTATTAACGCTGCCACCTTTTCAATTCAAAGGCATAGCCTCAAAAAAATTCCTGGAGGTGCCTAAATGTGTTAGGTACCTCTCTGTTTCTCCTTAAAGATCCTGTCAGCTTAGATATATGCCCCCATCCTCCCTGCCCAAGCCTAGTGGGATGCCACAGGGGAATCCTCTTAAGACTCCAGGTGAAGGCATTTGACAACTATTCTGAGGAAAGGCCCTGTTTCCTCCAAAGCATAAGTGATTCCTGTCCATGAAGAACAGGATACCAAACAGGTAGAGACATGATCCATTTGGGCTCCATTAGAAGAGGGGTGACCAGCAGGGACAGGGAGGGGATTGTCCCTCTCTACTCTGCCCTCGTGAGGCCCCATCTGGAGTACTGTGTCCAGATCTGGGGCTCCCAATACAAGAAGGATGTAGAACTGTTGGAGAGGGTTCAGAGTAGGGCCACGAAGATGATGAGGGCTGGAGCACCTGCCCTACGAAGAGAGGCTGAGGGAGCTGGGCTTCAATCTGCAGAAGAGAAGGCTGCGGGGGGACCTCATTGCAGCCTTCCAGTCCCTGAAGGGAGCTTATAAGCAGGAGGGGATTGAACTTTTTAAAAGGATAGACAATGACAGGACAAGGGGGAATGGATTAAAACTAAAGGAAGGAAGGTTTAGATTAGATATTAGGGGGAAGTTTTTTATAGAAAGAGTGGTGAGGTGCTGGAACAGGCTGCCCAGAGAGGGGGGGGGTGCCCTGTCCCTGGGGGTGTTCAAGGCCAGGTTGGATGGGGCCCTGGGCAACATTGTGTAGCTCCAGGCCTGAGGTTGGTGGCCCTGCCTGTGGCAGGGGGGTTGGAGCTCTATGATCCTTGGGGTTCCTTCCAACTCATACCATTCTATGATTCTATGATTCTATGATTGGAGTTTTGACAAGGGGTCTATTTTTTTAGAGACTTGGAAAAATTTCTGTGTTTCAATTTGTAGGCGGACTGGGTGAATCCAGATAACAAAGTGCAATAGAAAAGCAATATTGTCTTAATATTGTCTAAAAAAGACAGAATTTAGGGTTGTGAAATAATGGACCAAAACTTGTGTTGGAGCTTGATACAATTCTATTAGATAAAGTAGTTTAAAAAAAAGTGTAAGTCAGCCATAATTCTCTTTGGAGGTTTTTAAAAGGAGATAGAGAAGAGACTCTGTACTTCTAGACTGTCAAAAAAGCAGTTGGATCAGAAACACTGGGACTGTTGTGGTTTAGTGTGGCAAGGTTCTGGTGGAGAATGGCGGGGCTGCAGGGGTGGCTTCTGCAAGAAGCTCCTAGAAACTCCCCCACAGGTTTGACAGGCACAATACCAGCAAGCTCAAGGCTCAACCTGCCACTGACCAAAGCTGAGCCCATCAGTGATGGTCATAGTGCCTCAGAAAATCACATTTAGGAGAAATTAAATGCAAGCAAACGCATTTTGCCCCCAGAGAAGGGAGTGAGAAGGTGTAAGAAACTCTGCAGACACCAAGGTCATTGAAGAAGTAGGGAGGGAGGAAGTGCTCCAGGTGCTGGAGAGAAAGAAGTTCCAGCAGCCCCTGGAGAAACCCATGGTGGAGCAGGTGTCCCCCCACAGCCCATGGAAAAGGCCCAGACCCCACCTGCAGCCTGTGGAGAGGCCCCACGCTGGAGCAGGGGGAGACAGACAGGAGATGCTGTGACCCGTATTGGAGCAAGGCCCTGGCAGGACCTGCCGCCCATGGAGAGAGACAGAGACACAGAGATGAGCAAGAGAGAGATTTGCCCCAGAAGGGGTTTGCTGGGGGGAGGCTGGTGACCCCCTGGAGGACTGGGATTGAGAGACTGTGATTTATGACTGCCCCCATAGCAGTGACCCTTGGCGGGGCAGCTGGTGAAATGAAAGCCCTGTGGGAAAGGATTCATGTTGGAGAAGTTTGTGGGTGGGACCTCATGGTGCAGCAGGGGGAGGGTGTGGAATGAATGTCCCCCTCCACCTGAGAAGGAAACCAACTTGCAAGGAACTGACCAAAGCCCCCATTTCCCCAGTCCCTGCCCCTCCCTGTGCCACAATGGGGGGGAAGAAGGGAGTGAAATCATGACTAGAGTGAAGTCTGCTGAGAAGGGAGGGGTGGGAGGAAGGTGCTTTAAGATCTGGTCACACTTCTCACCTGACTCTGGTGTCACTCTGTGTGCAGTGCAGTGTAATTAGAGTTTTCTTTCCTTCACTCTGTGTTGAGTTTGTTTTGCCCATGTCGTTGATGACAGGATGATCTCTCCTTGTCCTTATCTTGACTCCTGAGCCTCTCAATATATATTTTCTCCCCTGTCCAACTAAAAAGGGGAGTGATAGACTGACTTTGGTGGGTGTCTGGCCTCCAGCCAGGGCTAAACCACCACAGACGACCCAAACTGAGCTGAGTGGGACATGATGCTTCTCCATCTGTGTGACATTACCATGTTTGACTGAAAGTCACAGAGAAATAGATTTGATTCATGGCAGCCTTCATCCTTAATGGCAAACCCTATGCCTTTTAATGTGTTCATTCTAATCTGGTGCTGCAAAAAGCAGAGGTGTGATGACAAAAATGTAAAGGCAAACCCTGTGCCTTTTAATGTCCTCATTTCAATTAGATGCTGCAAAAAGCAGAGGCGTGATGACCACCATACGTGGTCATTTGCAGGCACAGCCTCTGTTGATCTGCTTTAGTCCATTGCTGTCATCTTAGTACCTAAAATCCTCAGAAGAGGGAACTGTCTAACCAGCAAGCAGAGCAAGACATCGGGGTTTTTTTTTACTATGTCCTTCCAAATCTCTCTCATTCTCACAGCTCTGCAGGAAGTGTCCACAAACCCAAGTACATACAACATACAGAGGCTGAGTTTCATATGTTGCATTAGATCATCACTGTTTATTTATTATAGGGTGGAATGTTTTGCCTGCCTGTGTCATGGTCAAATGGGAGAGACTCATGAACCCAGGATCTGCCTGGGTGTGCCTGGCATACTCTGATAATAAGTAGCTAACTGATAGTCCTCTGAGGGTTTATTATATGTCAATAAAGAGTTTAGATTAATGGATTACGAGGGAAATGCTGTGTGAGGTCTTTATAAAGCTCCAACTTTGCTCTGGGAACACAGAGCTCTGACTGCTAGGCAGTCTGAGTGCTAGGAAGAAGAGAGAAAGCCTGAGAGACACAAAAGAAAGACACAGAAAGACCTAAGTCAGAGAAAATAAAATATATTCAGATTAGGAAAGGGTATACTTTGCAGGCACTATGAAGGGTTTTCTTTCCTTTGCAGTCTTTGCAGTCCTTTTAGCGGTGCACACCTCCCAGGCAGTCTACGTTCAGGTGAGTTTTCAGCTCTATAATTTGTTCATATTATGCATTTAACAAAGTACTGATACTATGTGAAGTGTGGCTGCAACAAGAATCTTGAACCAAGCTAATTCTGAATTTGTTGTATTTTTGATATCCATATTCATGTCCCTGTGGTTCAGTTTTTCTTTCTGTAACTTCCTCAGGTATTACTAACATGCTGCTGCAGTTTAATTAACTTCACTAGCCATATCACTGTCCTGGAATCCCTTGCTGACTGAGGCATTGCATTTCCAGAGTTTTCTTTTGCTTCTTTTGCACATAACCCCATGTTTTGTGAAGCTGCAAGAACTGAGACACACCTAATTTCAAAGAATGATGTAAAGAAGATGTGATGAAAGAGAAATTGTCTTGTGTCATCTGTTTCTAGGCAGGAAGTTCTTTATGATCTGCAAGCTTAAGTGATGGAGCTGATATCACACATTAAAAAAATGTGAAAGAAATGCTTTAGCTGGATGCAATGCAATAGGCAGGTGAGCTATTAGAGGAGGCTATAGCAGATTTTCCAAAATACACAGCACCTGTTATTGACATTATATGCAACATAGAGGCACTTAAGAAGGTACTTCATTGTTTGTACTTGGGAGTATGTTGGCTCTGTTTGCACTCATCCTTAGGAAGTTTTGTAGAATTCAGTAAATAACTTCTTCAGAATACCAAGAGACCTAATATTTCTTAAACAACTATTGACTCTATTTGTGCAGAGTATGTTTCCAGGTATAAGGTACTATCTTTGTGACTCAAAATATCCTCTTTTTCTCCTTCAGATGACAGAGGTATCCAGAGACAGCAGATTCAAGCTATTCCTTTCTTCCAAACTGTTCTTTAACATTTAGAGCCTCCAGGGAAAGAGATAGGTTCCTATTTAAAGAAAAAAAAAAGTCTGTTTTTGACTTGAAGGCATAATGAAACCCCCAAATCTAAATGAGAATAACTGTTTCTAGGTTGCGGAAAAGTGAAGGTCTGGAATTTTTGCTTTGATTCATAGTATGAATTCTTACCTCATTAATTATTAAATCTGTTTCTTTTTTCCCCAGTATATGTGCAGTGTATTCTACATGTGTGTTGCACTTCTTTCACTTGGACTCCTTGAGGTCCCTAGTGTCTGGTTAATTACTCAGTGCACAGACTTGGCTTAGGCTTTTGTTTTGTGAAATCCTTCACAAGATTTCCTTCCCTCTCCCATGTCAGAAGATGTACATGCAACAAAATGTTTTGCAAGGCAGAAGTGATGTTCATTTGACTTTGTGTGCTTTTGAAGACTGAGTATCACAATCTTGATGTTTTTCTATCACAGATCATGAATGAAAATGATGGAAAAATGGAGGAAGATAGTTTAGTAGGTGTGGAGTAAAACAGAAAAACTAGAGATGGATTGTTTTGACCTGCACTATTTCTGTGATAAAATCTCTTAGTTCAGCACACTGTGCACTCTCACAGGGAGGGAAGATGCTGCTCAGATTGAGCAATCTCTAATATATATATTTCATCTGAGGTGGTGGGGTTTTTTTGTTGCTTTTTGTTTGTTTGTTTGTTGCCTCTGTTGTTTTTGGCACCAGGACATACATGTCTCAGGGTTCATTCCTAAGTGGAAAACAATCCTTTTTAATTCTCCTTTTTACACTTTGGAGGTCTGTGACCAATAGCTGGATCTAGAACTGCATTTGTACAGGAAAAGTTAATTTTTCATAGGCAACTATGACTGTAAAATTAACCTGAGTAAAATCATAAACTGATTGCAAGTAGAAAAGAGTTTATCTTTTTTAACTAAATAGCATGTCCTGAGTTTATCTCTTTGTTTGTGGGGTTTTTTTGTGGGTGGGTTGTTGGGATTTTTAAAAATTCTTTACCACCAAAATTCTGTGATTCTTGAAAAAACCTAAGAAACCAAAACTAACTACCATCCCCGCATCTCACACTATTCGACATTTGGGTCATGAGACTATGGAACAAGTGGCAATATTTTATACCATGTTATATCTGAATTGCTTCATTTTATTTACTTGAATGAGTAGGTGTTACTTGAGCATTCTGTTGACTACATGTTGGTCATTAAACCAGGTTAAAACACATGCTAAAGAGCAATTTGAAAAATGCTTAAGCCCAAATTCTTATTATCAGCAGACATATACCTGCAGTTTAAGTTTATGAACTCAATAAACAGTGTGACTCACATGAAACTGAGGAAAGACCATTAAAAGATCCACAGTGTCTAGCAATCTAAAACATGGAATAACATTTCACAGAGTATTATCCTGCCTTCCTCAAGTGTTTGGTATAAGCTTTGAGTCAGAATTGTCATATTGATGCTGCCAATAACTTGTGTTCCATTCATTGTGTAGACAAGTTTTAAATTAATGGAAACTTGGTACAGTACCTTGGGGTGAGGGATTTCAGCTCTTAACAAGATGTAATATGAAAAAATACTCTGTGTGGTTAGAGCCTGCCACATGACAGCCACATACTGCCCAGTCATCTCTCTTCTAGGGTGAAGATTTCCAGCCTGTATCTTTTCAACCCCAGATGTTATGGGTCTCTCTCCTGGGACTGAGAAATGCACTAATTCTGCCTCTGTCCTCTGTGATGCGTAACAAAAGCCCTGACTAGCCAGACAGGTCTCACTGCTGATCAGAAAGGATTTTGCCCTGAAGACCTGATAATTTTGCCTTTTGTCAGCACCATTTCAATCTAGGCTTTATTTCAACACTGTCTTTCCCCTTGTAGTATAGTTTTTGGGAGAGCTCATTGATGTAATGGAATAGATGTGGCTAAGGACTGACAATACGATTATTTTTTTTTCCTCATTTTGTCTGCATAGGATGGAGACTTGAAATTCTCTCTTGAGTCTGTGAAGAAGCTAAAGGAGATTATGGATGAGAACAAACACATTAACCCTCGAATGGTGGCTTCAATGGTTAGCTATTCACCATGTGGTAAACCAAATCTCCCTGAGGAATTCCAACCTGTGTGCAAAAGAGAAGATGCAGCTGAGATTTTTGAGAGGCTGAGTATGTAGCTCGTATTGCCATTTTTATCACACTTTGCAATCTTAAACATTCAAATAACGGCAGGCAAAGAAACATAATTACTGTTCTGTCACTTCTAAAGCAGCTGAAACTTCATGCTGCCTTTCTGCTACCCCTCCTACAAGGGCTGAACTCCAATATCGGTGAGCCTTGCGTTCCTGAGTTCAGCTTCAATCTGTACAGATCAGGCTGCTGTAATAATAACAAAGCTTCCTCCAAGTAGTTTCATGCTAACTTATGGGAATTAAAGTGATAGAGCCCCTGATACCCTCTGACTTACAGGAAAAGCAGGGTTATATCATGTGGTTCCAGCTAACTAGAAGTTGTGAGCAGGTCTAATTGCTCTCTCTAATCAGTGTAGGCTTCTAGTTAGCCTAAGAGAGTTGTGAGATGTAAATGAGGTGAACCGCTCTTTGGCAAGATCTGTCTCCAAGACACACATAGCAACTCTTGGACTGGCTCCTACAGTTTCTGCTTTTTTATTTTATTATGTTGCATTTATCTACTATTTAATACAATGGACACTTTATGAAGAAATACTACCAATAAAAAGAATGTTGTGATTGTTCAAACCACATATCCATGATCTTCCCACAAGATAACCTATTCTCTGCACCCCACATGTTTACATAGTTTCCCCAATGAAATCAGGTTTGATTTAATTCTTTAACCCAGATTTTTGCAATAACTTCAAGGAACATTAAAACTTATAAAACAGTAATGACAAGGACTCACCAAATCCCTTGATATGTGGCTCTGCTTTTCAAGAAATACTCTTGTCATCTCACTGAAACCCTATCCCTTTCTGTCTTACAGACCTGGCTGTCCAAGAAGCTGATTTGTGTGAAATCTGTGCAAATGCTGCCTGTGCTGGTTGCTTTTGAAAAAGGATGAAACAATCCAAATAAGATGTGTCAAGCTAGGAAGTTTGTGCATTCATATTGCAAGACCACATCATTTCACAAATAAATATTTGGTTCCATCTCCACTGCAAATTGGAGCTTCTAGCTCATGTAGACATGCCAGGGATAGTCCTGATGTAGTTGGATCAGATGCCACCAGCAGTGCAGTTCCAGCAGCAAGGAGACTGTAGACCTAATCTAAAAGGTTTCTGTTCTGGACCAAAAATGCCCTGGGCACGGTTTCATGCTCCACTATTTTGTCTGGACTGGAACACAATGTATAAAACTGAGCAGTCTTTTAGATACCTAATCTGCCTGTGATTTGGTCTCCCCAGTCATAACACCCAGCAGCATTGGTTTATCATCTTTTCTAGCCTATGCTTTCAACTGTGTCGCATAACTGTCTCTCTACCTGTAGGTCTGCATGTGATGTGTATGTTTGTAACAGAACTGCTGCAAGTAATTGAGGGACAAGTTACAGGTGTTCAGCAACACTTCCATACCAGAGAAGTCCCAGGCTGTTACTTGCACAAGTTGGCAGTTTAGGGAATGGATGTAGAGGAGCACAAGAACACTTTCTACATAGCTGTATGGAAAATCCTTTCTTCTGACAGATATTCATATTCATTAAGCTCTATGTAGGAGAAAGGAAGTCCAAACTGCAATGACAGAATCACTTTGAAATTAAAATATTGCCTTGTGGTTTTATTTATTAGTGGCAAGATTGTGAAGAAAGGATCTGCCCATGTTTATATGCTGCATATGAAATAAAAGCTAGTCATAATTTGGGGGGTTTTTTTGTTTATGTTTTTGCTGGGTTTTGGGGTTTTTTTAGTTGATTTTTCTTTTGGTTTTTTTTTGTGATAGTTTGCTTGCTTATTAGCTTTTTCCTGTATAAGGTCATTCACATCTGGGTCTTCACTGGAATAAAAGATGTGTTGTTAATATTGCCATGAAGTTTAAATAATTTTTGGTCTTTATATGGAGCATAGTAGTATAAGACTACATTTTGTTCTTACAATAATATTATGTATTATAATTACTCCCTTTTAACTGGAGAATCAATATCTCCATTTCATATACACGGGGTCCTCAAATCAGCAATCAAGTTCTTGTAAAACTGTCAAGCTAAGCACGTCTAGGGGGAATTAGGTCCCTAAATCCAGAACTGATGTTTGAAAGAAAATAATATTAGGTGTATGAATTCCTGTTTCATTTGACCCAAAAGCTATGTGGATGCAGAAAAGAATTCCTCCCATCCAGTATGTTGACTACTTCAGGTCAAAAAACATCCAGCAGCAAATGTCAAAGAGGGAGTCTCATACTAAAGGCTCTTCCCACTGCCTTGAAGTTGGCACCCCTGTGAAACCGTATTTCTTGACTCAAAACACTGCCTGGGCTTATTTTAACCCTGAAGTTCTTTCTCTGCATATAAAAATGTGGCTTATTATTTTATGTTACAACTAACTTGACAAATTATTAAGTCTTAGCACAAATGCTTGGAGCAGCTCAAGTAAAGAGGACAGATTATGCATTTTACAAAGAAGACTTTCTGGCAAAAAGACTAGAACCAAAATCTCACTACTGATGCTCTCTCAGTGATTAAATGAGATGAGAGGGCTGGACTGGACCCTTGTGTGTGTTCTCCCACAAATCTTCTGCCCCTTTTCATACAGTGGCCTGCCACCAACAGGAGAACCATAGGCTGACTATGGTCTGGTGTGTGGAGCACTGTCTTGGCATGCAGAAAAAGGGGGTTAAAAGAGGGATTCCAACCTCCATTTTGCACTTGTTGGATGAGATTTCTAATAACTGTGGGCTTATACAGAAGGACAGTTGTGTCCCTGTAGTGGAAGAGATAAAATACAATAAAGGAAACAATATAAGAAACAAACCAAGCAAGCCAAGTGTCCTGGTTCCAGCAAGGATAGAGGTAATTTTGTTTCTAGCAGCGGGTGGTTGCCCTGTTTGGGAGTTTGGATGGGAGCAGTGCTGATAACACAGGGATGGTTTAGTTGTATCCAAGCAGTCAGGGACTTTTCAGTTGTTCATGTTGCCCTGCTAACGAGAAGGCAGGGAGGGGGGACACCCAGGGAGCTGGGAGGGGACACAGCCAGCACAGGGGACCCAAACTGGCCAAAGGGAGTATTCTGTGCCAATTATGTCATGCTCAACAAAAAGGGGGGCAGGTGGGGTGAGGAGTGCATGGCTCCAGGATTCATGGGTTTTGGGGATGGTCCAGTTTCGGGACGGCTCTGATCTGTACGGCCTGAATTGTGTGGTTTGGTGAGAAACTGCATTGTGTATCACCAGTTTTGTATATTTTGCCATAAAGTCCTATTATTGTCATCTCCCTCTGTGTCTCTGCTGTCCTAGTAAACTCTCCTTGCCCAACCCCCATCCCCAACTGAAGATTTACTTGTTTTAAGAAGGAAGCCCCATGACAAACACTAGAAGTGCTCCTCCACATGCGAAAGCTGCTGTCTCCTCCTCTGACCCTGTACAGCATCACCTTCAAGGCCAGCACACCAAACACACACACACGAGAGTGAATGAAGGAAAAATAAGGTAAATTTCAAGAAAATATCCTTTAGTTTTCATCGCCTTAATTGACAGATACAACAAGGTCTTCGGCTAATCACAGTCTTTATCTCAGTAGCAGTAAGCTGCTGGCTCAGCTCAGTTATCCCACCTAATTGTACCTTTGGAGGGTAGAGTAGAGAAACATCCCTAATAGTTACATCCACTTTCTTCAGGCAAGTGTCAGATACCCTGAGGTTAACAACACATTTTATGTCTGTTTTCCCTTCCACAGCCTCGCTTTAAAGTGTTTTCAAGGGCAGGTGAACTTAGGTTGTTTACTTTGTTCCAAACCCTGCTGAGGCCCAGTGAGCAGGTATCTGTGCAAACACCCTGCTTCCCTCCCTACACAGGTCACGCTTGTCCTGAGCCACAACAGATGCTCCTAAATGACATTTGTGGCAAGAGACTCTGTGCATGAGGACTACTTTGTATCTCTGCCTGTGTGAAAACTCTGGAGATGGCCCAGAGATGTGTCTGGGAACTTCATAGACTGGCACATGACACTGAATTTTAGCATGATTGCTTGTACTGAAACCTGGGAAAAGTAAGAAGTATTAAGCAAATATTACATAAACTCAATCTAATTTTTTAAGGAAACTCTAAAGAGAGAATTATTCTATTTTGAAAAATATCTACATTTCAAGATAAGGACATAAAACAGCTGTGTGGCATAAACACACTGGCAGCACTTAGGAAATAATAGACAATTGCATATTAATTACCTTTGTTCTCCATTTTGCTTTACAATTATCAAGGGGCAGAAATATAACTTTTAGAGGATGAGTTTTTGAGGAACTTTGTGATACATGACCCTGCCACTGAAAGGGATTTTGCATAAAACAAACCTGTATTCTATTTATATGATAGGTCTGTAAAACCACGTATTGTAGATAATGATACTATGAACTGGGCCCAGTATCCTCATCCATACTAAGAAACAAATAGACTTGTAACAACAGCAACAAAAAAGCCCTACTGTCCCTTTTCAGGATCATTGCCATAACCAAAACCCAATGTGAAACGTATGAGACCTTAAATAAAACCAACACATAAGAATTAAAAATATTCAGGGGACAAGTCCCTGATTAAGCCATGTTAAGGACTGTTTTCAAATGCTGTCTGGCTTTTTTCCTTCAATAACTGAGCTGAGGGGATCATGTTCCAAGCAAGTTTATTACACAAATTCAGTCTTGTGTTTTAGTACTTTTCCCCCTAATTTAATAGCTCTTGACTTTCAGAAAAAATTTAGTGGGCAATTTTGTGCAAGTATCCCACAAAGATACACTGAAAGCCATTTAATAAACCCACTAACAGGGCTGGACCTGCCTTTGCACAGTGTGTTTTTTCAGAAGTATGTAATGCTTCATTTCTGATTTATGGCTCTTATTGCAAATTGAAATTGTTACCTTTGCTCTGCTCTCTGTGATGTTGATGGACATGTAATCAGACCAGGAGGTGGAAACTCACTGAAAGATGAATTTCTCTCATGAATTTCCTGCAATGAACTCTTCAGTTTTCATACCTCTGTTTCATGTTCACATCCTTTAGGAACAAATTAACTATGCTATTTAATTCTGATCTTAAAATCTGATTTTAAAATTTTGGTATAATACTGGATTTTAAAAAAAAAAAATACTTATCAGAGAATACCCACAAAATACGCCTTTTAATGTGGAAGGATCTTAGAAGTTTGTACCTGAGATTACTAAAGATGGGTACAGGTCATGCATTCCCTTGTGTGCATAAGATTGAGGAGCTCACTCTTCTATATCTTATAGATTATCTCTTGTGATTTGGGGTTTTCCTGAAAGTACCACATCCTGGATTTTTAGGATTGAAGAGTTGCAGCTTCTTTTTAACACAGAAAAGTGAGGGGTTTCAGCTTTTTGTTTAGGAATGTGCCTTGAACACACATTGGATCACAAATCGTGTCAGAATTTTATTATTTTAACAAATGCTGAGAACCCTTAGGCTGAGATGAAAGGTTTTGAGAGCTGAAGAAGAAACCTCAGTGCATAGTTCAGAGGAAAAAGCCAGACACTGATCAGCATGGCAAGCCCCATCAGGGTATCATGAACACTGGGACACAGTCTGGCTGGAATCTGCTGCCTATTTTAGAGCATTTCACAGTCAAAAGAAGCTCAAATCTAGATTGACACGGAGTTTTTAAAGCAGTATCTCCAGCTCTGTCCAAGCCCTCTGCCTCTCTCCCTGCTCTCCAAGTCCTTGACTCTCCTCTTCCCCATCATATGCTTGCTGTCTGCAGGCAGAGAAAGTGATTGTGCCCCTGTACTGGGCACTGGTGAGGCCGCACCTCGAGTGCTGGGTCCAGTTCTGGGCTCCTCACCATCAGAAGGACATGGAGGTCCTGGAGCGAGTCCAGAGAAGGGCAACCAGGCTGGGGAAGGGGCTGGAGGGCAAATCCTCTGAGGAGCGGCTGAGGGAGCTGGGGGTGTTGAGCCTGGAGAAGAGGAGGCTGAGGGGAGACCTTCTCCCCACCTCCCCTGCCTGCCAGGAGGGTGCAGAGAGGTGGGTGAGGGTCTCTTCAGCCAGGGGACAGGAGATGGGACAAGGGGCAATGGGCTCAAGCTGCCCCAGGGTAGGTTTAGATTAGATATTAGAAAAAAATTTTTCACTGAAAGAGCCATGGGGCTGTGGCACAGGCTGCCCAGAGAGGGGCTGAGTCACCTTCCCTGGATTTGTTTAAAAACAGAGTAGATGAGGTGCTCAGGGATATGGTTTAGCTTAGGACAGGAACAGTTGGACTTGATGATTTTAAAGGTCTTTTCCAACCTTGTGATTCTGTGATAGATCATGGAGAGGGGTTTGGCAAGCACATCCACCAGTTGCCTCAATCCCCTCGGCTGGAAATCATGCAGTTAATTTTAATTTTATTTTCCCAGATGGATTTTCTTTTGGCTATGTGTTCAAGGTAATTAAGGGGTGTGCCAATTATTCTGAAGGAATCTCCTGGATCAGATCTGTGTTCACATTAGGCCAGTCATTCTGTGGATTACAATTTCCCTGCTCAAAGGTGCTTTTCAGCAGTGCACCTAGACAGTTGCATGTGCTTTTGCTATGAGATCAGCCATAAGTACACTTCCAACCAAATTAATTTATTGGCTTCCAATAAGGTTGAAAAATATTCAGTTTCATTTTGGGGAAGGATGGTGTATTATTTTTTACTCCCAGTCATGTTCATTGGTGTGGTTCCAACAGCAGACAACTGGAAAAAGTAGCTCCCCCTTGAGGACTTTATCAGAAAAAGTTAATTTTAGCAGCTGAACACACACAGGTGTCATATGATGGACCAACAGATCTTCTGAGATGCTACTGCTGTAAAATTCATTGCACTGGGGTAATCCTCTTGCTGTTTGATGCTAGGTGACATCAAATATGTATACAGCATGATTAGATAAAGTAAGGTACATATTTATCTCCATAACAGTTCTCGACATCACAAGCACAAGTATCATAATTACCATTAATCAATCTTTTGTTTATTCTCAGATACCAAGTAGAATGAAATGGAGTCTTTTCTGGAGGATTGCTGTGTTTTGGGGTTGTTTCCTTATTGCAGTTGTTTTCCAAAGTGTAAAAAGCAGCTGCTGACTTCTGGTCTTCATCATCCAGAAAACTGGAGAGTTTGAGTTCAGGACTAATGCTAAGTGGCATCTATACAACATAAATAGTCAGTGGGGTCCATTCTTTTTAATTAACTGAATTAAATCTCTGTGTCACACCTCTTTAGTGCCCACAGAATTTTAGCAGAAATAAAGGTGCAAGTATAACACGGGAGCTGGATATGGGATTATCTGACCAGGAGAAAAATGTATCTCCAGTCCCCTGGACTGATACAGAAATAAAGGGAACAATTTAATGGTGTGTCTGGCAGGCTCCTTGAATGCATAAGGAAAACTAAGATATCTACAGGTCAGGTTTTATTGCTTATCTTTTCTTTTCCAGTTGAGGGTTTTTTTTTTTCAAAGTAGGTTTTAAAAGATCTGTTTTGTAGAATCTGGTTAATCTTTGGCTCTCACGGTTCTAGTTTATTCTTTTCAAAATTTCACTTGGGGTAAAGTCTCATATTCTAGGTCATTAGATGGTGTCTTTGAGGTGTCAGATGAGTCCCTGGGATATTTTTTTTTTCTTTTTGTACCTGTGTCACTTATGGATCTAAAGGTTTTTGGACACAGGGATGTCCATCTTCATCCTGTGGGTGCCCAAGCACTGGGACAGGCTGCCCAGAGAGCTTGGGGACTCTTCTTTCCTGGAGAGATCTCAAACTTGCCTGGACATGATCCTGTCCAACCTACTCAAGGTGATCCTGCTTTAGCAGGGGGATTGACTAGACAGTCTCCAGAGGTCTCTTCCCCCACTATTCTGGGATCCTTTTTGGTGATGTATGTATAGGCAACTTTTTCCTGTTACAGCTTTTATTTCTATGCAACCGTAAGAACAAAATTAAAATGCAGGGGCCAGGCATATTCCAAATAACTGCATGCAAAAAAATCATATATATCTACTTCAACTTTGCAACTTTTAGTGGGCAATCTCTTACCCCAGGCAGAGGACCCTAGCTTATTTACAGAATTATTTCTATAATTCCTAGTCCATTTTCTGCATTGCACTATTGCACACCACAAACATCCTGTGCTATTTATATTATAAATATAAATTATTAATATTTGCATATTGGGTGCATCAACAGCAGTGAAAAACAAAAAAATACAATGAGAGCAGAAAGTCTTCTTCCTTCAGACATCCTTGTGGTACACAAGTTAACAGGTGCTTCTTCCTTGTGGTATCTCTACATGCCAGTTTGCCCCTGATGCCCACTTGCTGTGCCTGCCTCCACGACAGATGAGAGCTCACTGTGACCATGCACAAAGCAGATTATAAATCTCATGAACATGCTGAGCAAGACACAGAGCCTGAGCTAATTTACTTTTCTAGGAGGCAGAATAGATTAGTTTGATCTTTTCTACTGATGGTTTCCAGCTGGCCTAGGTTTTGGTAGAGTGAGTTTGTACCTGCCCAATCACAAAAATACGATCTCAGCACTGGGGACTTAACTGGTGTCAATGTTTTTATCTTCTGCTTGTTTTCTGGTAATTTCTTCTTCTGATTTATCTTCCTGAGACATTAATAAAAATGTATGACTGGTCACACAGCTCAAGCTTTAATCTCCAAATGCAGAGTTAGATTGATGTCTGCCACTCCTGAAGAGTTAAAGGATACTTAGAAGTAGTCTTCTGTATCATCTGATTAAAGCCAGGGCAACATTGCACTGCAGAGAAGCACAGCTAAGGGAAGGGTAAAGAATAGCAAGGGAGGGGTAAAGAATAGCAAGGCACAGTTGCCTTGTGCTCAGAAGTCTAAGTATTCTGAGTGAAGTCCTTCTTGGCTCTATGCAATGTGCAGTTGATGATTTCTCCCTCCTCTAGTGGTGTTTCTCTTTCTTATCCTGACAAAACTAGGGTTCAATGTGTTTTCCACCATTTTGCAGGGACTCTGAATCAGGGGCAGAATGGCTGGTGTCTCTGACCTGATTTTCTCTCCAGGACCAAAGACCTGGAAGAACACATCTGACTTTGAGACTACAGTCTCTGACAAAGCAAATCCTTCTGTGAGCTCTTTCATACAAGTTGTGGTCTACAGAAAGAATACTTCTACAGAAAGAATACCTTTTCATGTAGCCTCTTTTTGATGCTTTATCAATGCAGTGGGGTGTAGAGAATGGAAATATATTTGATAAGACTGGTCCAGGTGACTTGCCAAGAAACCAGGATTAAACAGAGAACATGGGAGTGTGTGTTGAGCAGGAATCTAGAACAGAAAGATACGCTTGAATCTCTGAGTGAACGGGGGATCAGTCAGTATGCCAGAGTTAAGAGCTACTGTTTGGAGGGATTGGAACAGACTGGAAAAATGGGCTGACAGGAACTACATGAAGGTCAATAAAGGCAACTGCAAAGCACTCTGATAAAGAATAATCCTGAGCAGCAAGTCAAGCTGGCAGAGCTAGGAAGTAGCTGTGCAGAAGAGGAGCTTGTGGTCCAGGCTGAAAGCAGCAGTGTTCCCTTCCAGCAAAGGGGAGCCACATCTGTCGGTGATGATTGTTGGTGATGAAAAACACAGAGGCAGGAGTTTAGTTTTTGAGCAACTTCTTCTCTCTAGTTCTTCCTACAAGGAGTTCTTGTTCCTTTTATTCTCTCTTTGTATAAAAACAACCCTGCCAGATATATTGCTGACCAGGATTCACAGAATTCTTGCCACTCTGATATTTATGTTTACACACATTCTTTCCATTCCTGTGACTGTTTTCAGTCACATCCCACATGCATATAGCCAAGCAGTGTTCTGCTGTAAGCACACATTCTTTCAAACATCAGAAGGCATTATCCGTGGAGTTAAAACACTCCCTTCAAATCCTAATTAGCAGGACAACTGGCTCACTTGTTCCCACATACATCCCAGATTGTATTAGCTGCAGCACTGCTGGCAGAGTGAAGAAAAATATCTTCTTCCTCTGTTTGGCATTTGTGAGACGATACCTGCATACCAAGTTCAGCTGAAGACTTCCCAATCATAGAATCACAGAATCACAGAATCCCAGAATCCCAGGGCTTGGAAGGGACCTGGAGAGCTCCTGGGGTCCAACCCCCTGCGAAAGCAGCTCCCCAGCTCATATTGCACAGGGCGGCATCCAGACTGGGCTGGAATCTCTCCAGAGATGGAGACTCCACACCCCCCTGGGCAGCCTGTCCCAGGGCTCTGGCACCCTCACTGTGAAAAAGATCTATGAACAGCTCTTGGCTCTGAATGTTAAAGCACTGGTGTCTACATGGCAATGAAACCCTGCAAAGACATTGAAAGATAAAGCTGTGCTGCTGAGTAAAGAGCTGTGGGAGAAGGTGGGAAGCCTGCCCACTAAAAAGAAAGACACAAATAAAGGTCCAGATCTTCCCTGATAACCTGAAGAGAGAGGATCCTGACCCCCCCATCTGGGATGAAGAGAGGGCAGCCAGAGTCTATGGTCAGCTGTGTGGCAAACGGGTACTCCCAAGGCAGTGTAGACTGGAAGCTTGTTACTTTGGACAGTGGGAGGAAGCTTTTTATGACTGGAGATGGAGACTACAATCAAGGATGGAGAGAAGAGAAAAATAGTGAATGCAAGGTAATTGGCACAAGAGACCTCAGGAGTGATACAAGGCCAAGGAGGCCTCTCTGAAGTGTATATATGCAAATGCACAGACTCTATGAAGAACTAGAGCTCCAGCTGCAGTCATAGAGCTATGTTATTGTAACAGCTGGTGGCATTGGTAGCTCATGTGACTGGCGTGCTACAACAGATGGATACAAGCCCTTAAGGAAGAGGAATGGAAGACAATCAGGGGAGGGTGCTGCTTTCTCAGGATGTAGGGTCTTTGATACATGTGCTTTCTGCAGGGAGAGGTAGCACTGATGTACACTTGTGTGCAAAGTGCAGGCTGCAGCCCTCTATCAGCTCCTTTCAAACTTTCCCAGATGGTTCCCCCCTTTCTATTTAGGTGCTGCCTACACAGGTCACCTCAGAACTATTGGGCACTTTTCTGTGAAAATGTATGATCTCTTTTATATCTTTAACCTATCAAATGACGATTCTTTTATTGCTGGAATCAGCACCCTTTGTTATCAGTACAATGCAGTCTTTCAAGTATTGTTCTGCTGTTTCATTGTGTGCTTACTTAACCACATCTGTCTGTTCAGACTTCATTCATACTAATTGTGAGATCTGTTAGATACCTTTACAATCTGAGTCAACAAGATGATCAAAGACATACAACAGCTTTACAGCATGAAAAGACTAATAAAGCAAGACAAAGGAAATTCAGTAACATGAACAGGTTCAAATAATCACAAATACTCATTTAACTACAAATAGTTAAATTGTTGTGGTAGTTTGACCCTAACTGGAGGCCAGATGCCCAACAAAGTTGCTGGACTGGAGAGAAAATATATATTGAGAGGCTTAGGAGTGGAGATAAGGACAGGGAGAGATCATTCTGTGTCACGGGCAAAACAGACTCAACACAGACTAAAAATAAAAATACCCCACACACAGAGTGAAACCAGAGTCGAATAATGAGAAGTAAAATCAGGTCTTAAAGCCCCTCCCCCCACCCCTCCCTTCTTAGTAGACTTCAGTTTAGTCATGATTTCTTTCCCTTCTCACACTCCCCACGCCCCCACACCCCTCCTGTTAAAGAAAATGAGGTAATGACTGTTGTTATTTTCTGTGCTGTTACAGAAATGAGTCCTCAAGGCTGCTTTGGATCACCTGTGCCATGGTTTTAATTTCTTAATTTTCTGCAGATCTTCTGCCAGGAAGGACTCTGTGGCAGCTCCTTCTGCTCTGAGAGATGAAAGCTCAGGTTTCCATAATCATTGTCCAGAGCACTGAGAACAGGAATTTTCTTCCTAGGTAAGATCATCCAGACTGGAGAAGCACATGAAGAAGTTGAAGTGCTGTTGTCGTGGTTTTGCCCCAGCCGGGGGCCGCACCCCACACAGTCGCTTGTACTTTTAAAAGGAAGGGGGAAGGAAAGTTGGGGGAGGGGGAAAAGGGAAGGAAGAAAGGAGGAAAAGAAACCACAACCTAGAAACCAGAACCCTGCAGGTTGGGATAAGGATAGTTTACTAAACAATAACAGAAAACTAGATATGACAATAACAGGAGTTTAAAGCACAAATATATGAAACTGGTGATACACAATGCAATTTCTCACCAAACCACACAACTCAGGCCGCACAGCTTAGAGCCCGTCCCGGAACCCGACCATCCCCAGAAACTGCCCGTCCTGGCGTTGTCTCCTCCTCTTCCCCCCAGTCCCCCCTTATACTGAGCATGACGTAACTGGCATGGAATATCCTCTTTGGCCAATTCGGGTCACCTGTCCTGGCTGCATCCCCTCCTTTCTCATTAGTAAGGAAGTATGAAGAACTGAGAAAGGTCCTTGATTGCTTGGCAACAACTAGAAACATCAGGGTGCTATCAGCACTGTTCTCATCCTGACACCCAAACATGGCATTCCATCCACTGCTAAAAAAATTTAACTCCATCGTAGCTGAAACCAGGACAGCTGTCTATGGTGGGTGTTCCATTCTTCCAAGATGTTTGTTCCATTTAAGCTCCTTCCAGTACTGGCAAGAGTGCAAGTTGAATCACCAAACAGCTAATAGGCACTGCAAATATATGACTGTGGGGATGGACACCATGCTGTTCATCAAACAGTTCATGCCTACTGAGGTATCAGAACTACAGCTGAGGAAGGAGATATAGAATCTCTACCCTCAAACCCATCACACTGATGCCAAAAGTGGGCAATGTTGTCACCTGTGAAGAACTAGGTATGACTTTGACCTGGCGATTCCCTCAGAAGTCTTCCTGATTGATTCCTCTGCCTTGTCTTCACTTAATCATCTTAAATCATGTTGGAAATATTGTTACCATTTCTCAGAGTATGCTGCAGCCTTTTCAGTGTCATAGAAATACAGAACTCACTGGATTAGTTCAGTAGCAGTTCAAATGGACAGTGCTAGAGTTCCAAACAGAGTGGGATCCAAGAAGGAAGTGAGGTTTGAGCCCTAGTTCTTTTCTGAGATAGCTTGGTTTCAGAAGGATGTTGTCTTTATGAACTGTGACTGGAAAATTGCAGAGATGGGGGAATGGGGGGAGGTGGGGATAGCAATATCTCAGATCTTTTTCAAAAGAATCACAAAATGAGAGAGGGGCTGTTGGAAAAGACATCTAAAGTCTCCCATCCAACCTCCTGTTCATGGCAGGATTATCAAAGTCCTAGATGAGGGCAGGTGTGGCTCACCAAGTTACTTAAGGACCCAAAGTCAGGGATCCCCCACCTGCCTAATGAACTGCCACAAGCCTGCACCAACATCTGGGGAACTTTAACCTCACAGGTGGTGATGTGTGATGCTGACCCTTCTTATGTTGCTTGATACCACTGGGAAGAGTTTGGTTCTGTTCTCCTTGTAATTGCCCTTCCAGTGATTAACCTGTTGTTGCATGAGTGCCTCTCCCTGCTTTTCCTTGCCTCTTTACCATGTTCGCCTCTCTTCACAGGCCATGTGCCACAGACCCCTCATCACCTTGGTCACCCTGCATTGGACTCTCTGCTATTTTTATCCAGATATCACTTGGGAAAGAAGTTGGACATTTACCATTAAAGTTTCCTGGACTAAAGCACCTGCATCACAATTACATGCTGGTACCCAGCTGTGGGAAGACATCAAGCTGATGTGTAATTAGTATTTAAAGTGAATGAATGCTAAGTGGAATTTTGGGATTCTGTGTATCTCTTCATCCACTGCAATAAGAAAGCACAAAAGATGCTGATCTGGTCAAATAATATCTCACCATGACTGGTCTGAAAACAACAACAAAAGACCTGCATCAATTGTAATTCTGGTATCTGGTGGTGAAAATACCCCAGAGAGAGGAGCATGCTGAATTTGTCTTTCAGATTCCTGAAAAAACAAGATAAGCTCCTGGAAAGATCTAAGGCTTTTTTTATCAGAACCCAAGGCAGTCATACAAAATATATAATGCAAATGCTTATTGACTATGCTACTGCTTTTATAGGATTTTTATTGCTTATAAACCAAATCACGTCATCATTGGTACATTGGTCCCTTGTAGTTAAAATATTACTCAAAGGACAATAACACCTTTGCATATTCAGTGTTTTGCTGAGTACTCATTCCAGATCCTGCATTTACATGGTTGGTGGAAGGGAGAGCACCACCACTCAGGGATAAGACAACATCAAAATTGCTTGCAACAATTTTGCATTATTTCCAGCATAAGCTCCTGACATTGAAATTTCCTTTTGTCAGCAAAAGCTTCATTTTAAAGTAGCAAAAGCTGCTATACTATTTCCTAGGGGGAGGCAAGCCAGAAATTCATCCATGCTAAACAAAAAAATATAAGAAATGGCTTTCACCCTTCAATTTTTTCAGCATTTGAAAGGAAGGAATTGTTTTTGCTAGTAAGATAACTTTATCTTCTTTTTTTCCTGCTTGCCTGAAATTTTGCCTGGATTTCAACAAAACACAATCTTTAGGGGAAAAAAAAAGGGATTAACAGACATTATGAAATGCTGGAAGAACATGGGCAAACCAGGGCACAATAAGGGCCAAGATGAAAATGTGTGCTGAAGAAAGCTAATATGTGTAACAAGGACAAGAGGACAAAGAATATATGTTGACCAGCCACAAAGACAAAAATGTGCTTGCAACAGTATTCATTTTTTATTACTCTTCTAAAAAAGTCCAGTCTGCATAAGACTAGGTGTTTCTGATGGTGAATATATTTACCTTTGAGTTCTATTTCTCTTCTATGAGGTGTTCTTTGAACTCTACTGTTCTGATTTGATGCCTATCAATTTAGTGACATGGGCAATAAAGTGTAATTTATAGCTAAATCATGGGTCATAGAATCACAGAATCATAGAATGCTTTGGGTTGAAGGGACCTCAAAGATCATCTAGTTCCAAACCCCCTGCCATGGACAGGGACGTCTTCACTAGACCAGGCTGCCCAAAGCCTCATCCAACCTGGCCTTGAACACTTCCAGAGATAGGGCTTCCACAACCTCTCTGGGCAGCCTGTTCCAGCGCCTCACCACCCTCAGAGTAAAGAATTTCTTCCTAATGTCTAATCTAAACCTGCCCTCTTTCAGCTTAAAGCCATTGCCCCTTGTCCTGTCACTGCATTCCCTGATGAACAGTCCCTCTCACACTTTCCTGTAGGACCCCTTTAAGTATTGGTAGGCTGTAATTAGGTCCCCCCGCAGCCTTCTCTTCTCCTGGCTGAACAAGCCCAACTCTTGCAGCCTGTCTTCACAGGAGAGGTGCTCCAGCCCCTGATGATCTTCATGGCCTCCTCTGGACTTGGTCCAACAGCTCTATGTCTTTCCTGTACCAGGGACCCCAGAGCTGGATGCAGTAGTCAAGCTTGGGTCTCACGAGTGCAGAGTAGAGGAGCAGAAGATACAGAGTCCTTCTGATGCAGTGGCTTTCATCGTCATAGTGATGAAACTCTGATAACTCTTCACAGGCAGCACTCACAGTCAGGGAAACTTGCTGGGCTTAAAGTAGTTTAGCACTGTGTAGAGGTCCCCAGTGATCCAACTTGTATTGTAATTAGAGGTAAACTGAGAGAGAGACAGCATGAAGCAGCATGGAAACATAATATTGATTCTTTGTGGGATCTGTTCACAGCACCCTTCAGGATTTCTGTCTTGTTCTGCCCTTTGCCCTGTTGTGAAACAGAAATATGGCAGATATTTTTCTGGCAAGAACCCTGATCCAAGAGTTGATTGTCTGTAAAACTTATATGACAAGGGGAGAAAGATAGCAGCAACAGTCTGACGTCTATACTGTCATTGGTGATTAAACATTAATCAGAAATGCATGCAGATCCCACTATTCCCTCATTCAGAAGAGCCTGGGAATAAGAGACGTAGCCATGATGCACTGCAATGGGGAGATGTACCCTGAGAAGTGGTTAAATGATCCTTTATGGAATATGCTGGGTTCCAAGCTTTATCCAAAATTCCAGTTGTTACTGGAAAAAAAGATGGAGATTGGAGCCTGATCCAGCATACACATAATGCTATACAGAAAGATGTGGAGGCAACTGCAAGTTGTAGTTATCAGCTGTAGATTTTGAAATCCATTCAATGTGTCTCTGTGTGACCTTTTGGCCTTGCAGAAAAAATTTGTGCAAAAGTTAATATATATGACATTCTTTTTACCCTTATTTAACATAGGTATAATTGTTTATTAAATTAAAAATGCTTCTGTTGCATCTGGTTTTACTAGATTTCAGAAATTTTTCTTCATCTCTCTCGCATTTCTTTCACTGAGGAGCTGCCATTTATTGCTATAGGCTGCACATTCCAGTCAGGAACATTTTGAAAAGTCACTGATTCAGCTGAAGAAAAGGAATTGAACAGGGTTCCCACCCCCTGCTGTGTAGAATTTTCCCATTCAGGGACTTTCTATTTGTTTGTATGGGTTTCCTCAAGGCTAGGTAGGAGCAAAATCATGCACAGAATCACAGAATCACAGAATCATAGAATCCCAGGGCTTGGAAGGGACCTGGAGAGCTCCTGGGGTCCAACCCCCTGCCAAAGCAGCTCCCCAGCTCATATTGCACAGGGCGGCGTCCAGACGGGGCTGGAATCTCTCCAGAGATGGAGACTCCACACCCCCTGGGCAGCCTGTCCCAGGGCTCCCTCACCCTCACTGGGGAAAAGTTCTTCCCCATGTTGGGGTGGAACTTCCTATGCTCTGACTTGCAGCCATTGCCCCTTGTCCTGTCCCCACAGACACTGAGAAGGGGCTGGCCATTTCCCCTGCATCCCATCCTTCAGATATTGATAACCATTAATCAGGTCCCCCCTGAGTCTTCTTCTCTCCAGGCTGAACAGCCCCAGCTCACTCAGCCTTTCCTCACGGGGGAGATGCTCCAGGCCCTTCAGCATCTCCGTAGCCTCCTCTGGACTCTCTCCAGGAGATCCCTGGCTGTTTTACCCCAGGGAGCCCAGAACTGGACACAATCCTCCAGGTGGGGCCTGACCAGGGCAGAACAGATGGGGAGGATCACCTCCTTAGACCTTAGACCTTACATCATGCACAGAATCACAGAATATCCTGAGATGGAAGGACCAGAAAGGATCATTGAGTCCAACTCCTGGCTTCCACACAGGATCAGCCAAATCAGAGCATGAGACTGAGTGCATTGTCTAGATGCTTCTTGAGCTCAGTCAAGATCTGTGCTGTGACCACTTCCCTGTTCCAATGTTTAAACACCCTCTCCATAAAGAACCACTTCCTAATATCCAAGCTAAACCTCCCGTGTCACACCTTTATACCGTTCCCTTGGGTTCTACCACTGGTCACCAAAGAGATCAGCACCTGCCTTTTCACTCCTTTTTGTACTGAAAGAAAACACGGTGACCTAAACTGAGCACCCACAGAAACACACAGCAGTCCAAGTCTCTGGCTGCAGACAATGCCTGAGCCTGTTGCTGCTGCCAGAGGATGCTGGTGATCCTGTGTGGTGTAAGCAGGAGTATGATTTGCTCAGCATGGTGGTGGAGGTTAGGGAGGAGGTGGAATGACTGAGGAGCATCAGGGAGTGTGAAAGGGAGAGAGACTGGTGGAGCCACTCCCTGTCATCCTCACAGGAGAGGCACCCGGGGCTGTGCTCTCCAAGTGACTTCACAACTGGCAGAGGTTCCCCTACCCTGTCACCATCAGACAGAAGGAGGGGAAAAAAGGGACAGGGAGGAATGGAGACAGGCCCCTACTCACAGATGCAGGAGCATCTCATGCCAGCCATCTTTGACCTCCCAGGTGCCCTTGCACAACAGCTTTTCTGCTCTGGAACTAGAGGGGCACGAATGTGAGGATGAGGGGCAGGAACATGAGGATGCAGATGATGGCACACACAGGGCTGAATCAGTCATCCCCACATCTCAAGACTGCCCCTGCAGAAAACAAATCCAAAAGAAGGGTAATTGTGATAGGCAGCTTCCTTCTGAGGGGAACGGAGAGGCTGGTATGTTGCCCAGACCCTACCCACAGAGAAGTCTGCTGCCTCCTTGGTGCCTGGGTCAGGGACATGACTATGCAGCTCCCTAAACTGGTACAGCCCTCTGACTACCACTCATTTTTGTATTCCAGATTGGCAGTCATGAAGTGGCAGAGAGAAGCCAAGAGCTATCAGCAGGTCCTTTAGGGCATTGGGGTGATTAGTTAGAGGTGAGGGAGCACAGGTGGTGTTTTCCTCCATCCTTTTAGAAGCAGGGAAAAACATCTGAGAGGAGCAGGAAAACACACCTGATCAACTTTGGTAAAGCCTTTGACACAGTTTCTCATAGAATTCTGACTGAGAAACCGGCTGCCACTGGCCTGGACAGGGGGACCCTCAGCTGGGTTAAAAACTGGCTGGCTGGCCGAGCCCAAAGGGTGGTGGTGAATGGAACAAAATCCAGCTGGAGGCCAGTCACGAGTGGCGTCCCCCAGGGCTCTGTCCTGGCTCCAGTCTTGTTCAACATCTTTATCAATGACCTGGATGAAGGGATTGAATGCTCCCTCACTAAGTTTGCAGATGACACTAAACTAGGAGGAAGTGTTGATCTGCCTGAGGGTAGGGAGGCTCTTCAGAGGGATCTGAACAGACTGGACCGATGGGCTGAGACCAACGGGATGAAGTTTAACAAGGCCAAGTGTAGAGTGCTGCACATGGGGCACAACAAGCCCATGCAGTGCTACAGGCTGTGCGGGACTAGCTGGAGAGCTGTCAGGCAGAGAAGGACCTGGGGGTGTTGGTTGACTGCAGACTGAATATGAGTCAGCAGTGTGCCCAGGTGGCCAGGAAGGCCAATGGCATCCTGGCTTGTATCAAAAACAGTGTGGCCAGTAGGTCTGGGGAGGTGATTGTGCCCCTGTACTCGGCATTGGTGAGGCTGCACCTCGAGTGCTGGGTCCAGTTCTGGGCTCCTCACCATCAGAAGGACATTGAGGTCCTGGAGCGAGTCCAGAGAAGGGCAACCAGGCTGGGGAAGGGGCTGGAGGGCAGATCCTCTGAGGAGCAGCTGAGGGAGCTGGGGATGTTTAGCCTAGAGAAGAGGAGGCTGAGGGGAGACCTTATCACCACCTACAACTACCTGAAGGGAGGTTGTAGAGAGGTGGGTGATGGTCTCTTCAGCCAGGTGACAGGTGGTAGGACAAGGGGGAATGGCATGAAGCTGGGCCAGGGCAGGGTCAGATTGGATGTTAGGAAAAAATTTTTTACTGAAAGAGTTGTCAGGGCCTGGCACAGGCTGCCCAGGGAGGTGGTCGAGTCACCTTCCCTGGGTGTGTTCAAAAATAGGGTAGATGAAGTACTTAGGGATATGGTTTAGTTTAGGATGTGAATGGTTGGACTCGATGATCTTAAAGGTCTTTTCCAACCTTATTATTCTGTGATTCTGTGTGATTCTGTGAACTCATGACTGAGAGCCTGGTGCCATCAGTAGAACTGTGGGGGTTTTTGATCATGGGATGGTTTATTCAGCCCTGGGATTAATGGCAGCACATGAGAACCAACTGTCCCAAAGGGAGACAAGGATCCTAGCCCAGGAGTTGGTGAAAAGGGCTTTAAACTAGATCTGAAGGGGATAGGGGGTAAAACCAGGCTAGCTAGAAGTGAGACAAGCAGCAGCATGTCAGTCAGGGGTGTGACCAAACATCCAGCACATCCACACAGTTGGTGATAAAATACAGGATGGCACGCTACAATCAGAGGCGCTGTGTGTTAGTGAGTTCCTTAAGTCCACTCCAAGAGGTATGGGGTATGTTGAAGCACATCTGAAGTACTTCTACACCATTGCACATAGCATGAGGAACAAGCAAGAAGATCTAGAAGTCCTGGCTTGGTCCCAGAAGTATGACATCACTGGCTTAAGCAAAACCTCATGGGAAGAGGCCTGTCACTGGTGTGCAGTGAGTGAGGGATGGTTACAGGGTATTCAGAAGAGATAGGCAGGGCAGAAGTTGGGGGGTGGCACTGTATGAGGGACTGGACTGCACAGAGCTGTCAGTTGTCAAGGACACCATCGAATCACAGAATCACAGAATTATAGGGGTTGGAAGGGACCTCAAGAGATCATCGGGTCCAACCCCCTGCCAAAGCAGCTCCCCAGCTCATATTGCACAGGTCGGCGTCCAGACGAGTCTTGAATATCTCCAGAGAAGGAGACTCCACACCCCCTGGGCAGCCTGTCCCAGGGCTCTGTCACCCTCACTGGGGAAAAGTTCTTCCACATGGTGGTGTGGAACTTCCTATGCTCTGACTTGCAGCCATTGCCCCTTGTCCTGTCCCCACAGACACTGAAAAGGGGTTGGCCATTTCCCCCTGCATCCCATACTTAAGATATTTATAAACATTAATTAGGTCCCCCCTTAGTCTTCTTTTCTCCAGGCTGAACAGCCCCAGCTCACTCAGCCTTTCCTCATACAGGAGATATTCCAGGCCCTTAATCATCTTCGTAGCCTCCTCTGGACTCTCTCCAGGAGATCCCTGTCTTTTTTATCCCAGGGAGCCCAGAACTGGACACAAAACTCCAGGTGGGGCCTGACCAGGGCAGAGCAGAGGGGGAGGATCCCCTCCTGTGACCTGCTGGCCACACTCCTCTTGATGCCCTCCACAATCCCATTGGCTCTCTCAGCCCCCAGGGCTCACTGCTGGCTCATATCCAACCTGTCATCAACCAGAACCCCCAGGTCCTTCTCCACAGAGCTCTTCTCCAGCAGTCATCCCCCAGCCTGTACTGATACAGAAGGTTATTCCTCCCCAGGTGCAAGACTTTACACTTGCTTTTATTAAACCTCATCTAGTTTCTCCCTGCCCAGCTCTCCAGCCTGTCCAGGTCTCTCTGGATGGCAGCGCAGTGTCCTGTGTGTCAGCCACCCCTCCCAGCTTTGTATCATCAGCACTTGCTGAGGGTGGATGCTGTTCCCTCATCAAGGTCGTTGATGAAGATATTAAACAGGACTGGACCCAACACCGAGCCCTGGGGAACACCGCTAGTCACAGGCCTCCATTCAGATTTTGTTTCAGATTGAGAGTCTCTGGTAAGGATTAAGGGACAAAGAAATAAAGGGGATGTTGTGAGATTCTACTATAGACTGCCCAGCCAGAGGGACGACATTGACGAATTACTGAGACACCTCTAGCTTGTCTGATCTTGTCCTTATGGCAGACTTCAACTTGCCAGCTGTTAACTGGGAACACCACACAGCTAATATGAACAGGTCCAGGAGATTCCCAAAGCAACTGGATGATAAATTCCTTTTTTGGGTATTAAAGGAGTATCCTGGGTTCAGCTAGGATAGAGCTCATTTCTTTCTAGCAGCGGGTGGATGCCCTGTTTGGGAGTTTGGATGGGAGCAGTGCTGATAACACAGGGATGGTTTAGTTGTTTCCAAGCAGTCAGGGACTTTTCAGTTGCTCATGTTGCCCTGCTAACGAGAAGGCAGGGAGGGGGGGCACACAGGAAGCTGGGAGGGGACACAGCCAGGACAGGGGACCCAAACTGGCCAATGACAATTATGTCATGCTTGGCATGAAGGGGCACTGGTTGGGGGGAGGAGCCCAGGGCTCCAGGATGTATGGTTTGCTGACAGTCCAGCTTTGGGACAGCTCTGAGCTGTACGGCCGGAGTTGTGCGGTTCAGTGAGAAGCTGCATTGTGCATCACCAGTATTGTGCATTTTGCTATAAAGTCCTGTTATTGTTACCTCTATCCCTCTCTCTGCTGTCCCAGTAAACCCTCCTTATCCCAACCCATGAGGTTTGCCACTGTTTTTCTTCCCCCCACCCCCCAACCAAACAGCCCCCCTACCCGTTTAGAGAGTGTGGCTGCTCAGGTCCTGGGTGCAGTGAAACCAGGACAGGGAGACAACAGTGAAAGGTGCCCTCCTACATCTCTGGCTTGTGAACAGCGAAGCTCTCATGGGGGGAGTGCTGGTAGGTGGCTGTCTTGGCCATAGTGACCATGAAATAGTGGAATTTAAAATCTTTGGGGAGAGGAGGAAACCTGCCTCCACAGCTCCAACACTAGCTATGGGAGAGCAGGTTTGGGCTGCTCAGGAAACCAGTTGGTGTGGTCCCCTGGGAAACTGCTTTTGAAAGCATTGGGGTCCATCAGTGCTGGTTACTTTGTAAGTATCACCTCCTAAAAGCACCAGAACAGGCAATTCCAAAACACTGGAAATCAAGCAGGCCGGGCAGGAGGCTGGCTTGGATCAACAGGGACCTGCTAGAGCTTAGGTTGCAAAAGCAGGTGTACAGCCAATTGCAGCAAGGTTGGGCAACGTGGGAGGATTACAGGAATGCTGTTCACCACTGTAGGGAGAAAATCTGTGCAGCCAAAGCTCAGTTGGTGTTGAGCCTGGCCAGCACAGTGGCAGACAAGAAAAAGGGGTTTTTCAAATCTGAAGAGGAGGACCAGAGAGAACATTGGTCTGTTACTTGATGAGAACAGTCACCTCCTTACTAACAGGGACATACACCAAGCAGACATTTAACACCTTCTTTGCCTCTGTCTTCAACACAGTTGATGGGCTCTGGGAGGCCACACGCTTAAAGTTGGAGCACGTGACTGTGATCATGATAAGCTCCTAGTTAACCCTGAACTTGTGAGTGATTTGATGCTCCACCTGGATCTATAATAAGTCCATGGGCCCCAGTGGGATTAATCCCAGGGTACTCAGGGAGCTGGCTGATGTCATTGTGAGACCTCTCTCAATTATTTTTCAGCAGTCTTGGGAATCTGGAGAGGTCCCAGTTGACTAGAAGCTGGCAAACATTGCCCCAGTTTTCAAGATAGGTTAGAAAGAAGACCCTGGTAATTACAGGCCTGTCAGTCTCACTTCAGTGCCTGGTAAAATCGTAGAGAAAATCACACTGGGAATTACTGAAAAACACCTAAAGGACAACACAGCCCTTGGTCACAGCCAGCACAGGTTTAGGAGAGCAAGGTCCTGTTTATCCAGTCTGATTCCCTTTTATGACAAGGTCACCCAGATGGTTGACCAAGGGAAACCAGTTGATGTTATTGTTTTGGATTTCAGGAAGGCAAACTCCTACATCATGTCCTCGTGTGTAAAATGAGCAAAGCATTAAAAACAACCATATACAGTTAGAAATATTTTTCACACTGATTTATTGCTCCACTCTCTTCTGAATTTACGCAAGAGGAAGTCTTTTTATGGCTGCTTCATTTCTGCTTGCTGATTATAGGAACTGACCTTATATGTTTATCTAGCAACAATGTCAAAACTTTGCATCTTCTTGTAAAAATACTAATGATATGGAGAAAGGAAGTACAGCATCATAGAACTCTTTAAGTTGGGAAAGACCTTTAAAACCATCAAGTCCAACCATTAACCTAGCATTGCCAAGTCACCACTAAACCATGTACCCAATGACACATCTACACATCTTTTAAACACCGCCTGGGATGATGACTCAACTACTTCCCTGGGCAGCCTGTTCCAGTGTTTGACAATACTTTCAGTGAAGAAATTTTTCCTAATATCCAATCTAAACCTCCCCTGGAGCAAATTCAGGTCATTTCCTTTTGTCCTATCACACATTATTTGGAGAAGAGACCAACACCCTCCTCGTTACAGCCCTCTTTCAGGTAGTTGTAGACAGCTATAAGGTCTCCTATCAGACTTCTTTACTCTAGGCTAAACAACCCCAGTTCTCTTGTTCTTCCTAAGACTTTCAATAGTAGTACTTGCAGTAGAATGGATACAAACATGTTGAATGTGTTAAGAAGGGATGTTGTGAGGAGTAACTAAGATTTTCTTGTTGAAAATGCTGCCATTTAGGAATATGGTGTTGATCTGCTGTATTACTTTTAGATAATTACCTTTAGATGAGTCTAAAGTATTTCCATTGGGACCATGTCATTGTGTATACGAGAGACGTGAAGTGCTCATGAGTATTTTACACAGTAAAGAGACTTTCTGTTCCCCAGGTACAGAGAGGTATCCAAACGTCAAGAAGTGCCTCAAACTGATATGAGAGGCCATGTTGGAGAATGATCCACTGAAAGGACATTTAGAATTGAATACCTACAAATCATGCATTCACTAGACGGTGTATGATTATAGGTCATACACTGATACAAGGCTACATGTTATCATATATATTATAGAATATAAGAAACACAAAATGTGTGACTGTAGGAAGAGATCTCTTGAGATCATATTGTCCAACCCTCCCATTCAAGCAGGGCCTCCCAGAGCCAGTTACCCAGGACCATGTCCAGATGGTTTATGAATATCTCCACAATCTCCTTCAGCAACCTGCTCCATCACCCTCAGAGTGCAAAAGAATTTTCTGATGTTCAAGGGAACCTCTACTGTTTAACTTTGGACCAATTGCCTCTGGCCATGTCACTGGGTACTGCAAAAAGGACCCTAGCTTTGTCCTCTCTGCATCTTCCCATGAGGTGTTTATATACACTGAGTTTTCTCCGGGCAGATGTATAAACCACCAGTAGATGAATAAATGTGAAACTCGATCATTCAGGTAAGATATGTTTGCCACTAGTTAAGCTTGATCTAGATGTAGAAAATAACTACCTCACAAGAGGCTCTCCTCCATGCCCTGTAATATCATAGAATCACAGAAGCATTGGTGAGGCTGTACCTCAAGTGCTGGGTCCAGGTCTGGGCTCCTCACCATCAGAAGGACATTGAGGTCCTGGAGCGAGTCCAGAGAAGGGCAACCAGGCTGGGGAAGGGGCTGGAGGGCAAATCCTCTGAGGAGCAGCTGAGGGAGATGGGGGTGTTTAGCTTAGAGAAGAGGAGGTTGAGGGAGAGACCTTCTCACCACCTACAACTACCTGAAGGGAGGTTGTAGAGAGATAGGTGATGGTCTCTTCAGCCAGGTGACAGGTGATAGGACAAGGGGCAATGGCCTCAAGCTGGGCCAGGGCAGGTTTAGATTGGACATTAGAAAAAAAATTTTTAGTGAAAGAGTTGCTGCCCAGGGAACAGGCTGCCCAGGGAGGGGCTGAGTCACCTTCCCTGGGTGTGTTCAAAAAAAGGGTAGATGATGTACTTAGAGATATTGTTTAGTTTAGGATGGGAATGGTTGGACTTGATGATCTTCAGAGGTCTTTTCCAACCTTGTGATTCTGTGATTCTGTGATAGGATGCATAACGTTGGAAGGGACCTTTAAAGGCCATCTAGTCCAACCACCTGCAGTAAGTGGGAACACCTTTAACTAGATCAGATTGCTCAGAGCTTCATCAAGCCTGACCTTGAATGTCTCCAGGGATGGGGCCTCCACCACCTCTCTGGGCAGCCTGTGCCAGTGTCTTACCACCCTCAGAGTGAAGAACTTCTTCCTAATATCTAATCTAAGCCTCCCCTGCTTTAGTTTAAAACCATTGCCCTTCATCCTAGTATTATGTGCCCTTGCAAACAATCCTTTGCCAGCTTTCCTGTAGTTCCCTTCAGGTACTGGAAGGCTGCTATAAAGTGTCTCCTGAGCATTCTCCAGTCTGAACAAGCCCAGCTCTCTCAGCCTGTCTTCACAGGAGAGGTGCTCCAGCCCCCAGATCATCCTTCTGGCTTTCTCTGGACCCTCTCAAAGAGGTCCATGTCCTGCTTGTGCTGAGGGCTCCAGAGTTGGACACGGTACTTCAGGTGAGGTCTCACCAGAGCAGAACAGAGGGGGGCAATCACCTCTCTGTCTGCTGGCCACACTTCTTTTGATGCAGCCCAGGTTGCAGTTGGCCTTCTGGTTTGCGAGTGCACATTGTTGGCTCATGTCCAGCTTTTCATCCATCAGTATCCCCAAGTCCTTTTCTGCAGGGCTGCTCTATATTGCATCATGCCCCAGCCTATATTGGTAGTGAGGATTGTCCTGCCCAAGTGCAGGACCTTGCATTTGTCCCTGTTGAATGTAATGGGGTTTGTATGGGTTGCCCTCTCTAGCTTGTAAAGGTCCCTCTGGATGACATCCCATCCGTCTGGTGTGTCAACCGCACCACTCAGCTTGGTGTCATCTTCAAACTTGCTGAGGGGGCACTCAATCCCACTGGCCATGTCGTTGATGAAGATATTAAAGAGTAAGAGAATGATATTCATACAAAGCTTCTCACTTCTTTCCCACTGGTACAGGTCCCTGAGTACTCTAATAGAAGGATTTGCAGCAAAGATCAAAGAACCATAGAAAAGAATCACAGAATGTTTTGGGGTGGAAGGGACCTTGAAGATCATCTAGTTCCAACCAGTTGGCTATGGGTAGGGACACCTTCCTCTAGACCAGGTTGCCGAAAGCCTATCCAACCTGGCCTTGAACTGAAGCCTCAAAAAGCTGGAATCAAACCCCAATAACCTTGGTGACTATGAAGCAGGGATCCTTTATTGCAGTGCTGGACACACAGGGCATTGCTCCTCCCAATGTGTGTGCCCATTAAAGCCAAATCTCTCCTATTGATACAGATTAACTCAACATATTCACTGTAATTTCTAAGAAAAGGCAGGATTATGCAAATTCTCTCCAGGAAGTCATTTACATTAACCCCTCCCAGATAGAGCATGCTTAGTGACACTTGGGGGTCTTCTGGTGGTCTTCAGGGATGAAGGTTGGACGTCTTCCTCTGTGTGAACCTTTTACCTTTTCCTTTAGCACCTGCTCCTTACGGTTTTCTCCACAGTCTCAAAACCCTTTTTGTGCACAAATGAGTTAAAAACCCCTTTTAGCTGAAAACAAGATATAGTCTGTCTCCTAATTGGTTGTTGGTCTCATTATTTATTACTTCCCTATCTTCATTTCCTTTGTCTTCAAGGCTGTTCCACTGTTAGGGTTAAATTTTGTAGCTGCTCTATCAAAACAGCTTAAACTGCTGTAGCCACACTCCACTAAAATCCAAAACAAACAAATGCTTCCTATCCTCTTTAATTTAAAGATCAATCTATCCAGTACTATTATGCATCATTCCATCAGAAGACTTCCAGGGATCCAGGGGCAGCCACAGTTTTGTTGGGCAACCTGTGCCGGGGCCTCCCCACCCTCTAAGGGAAGGATTTAGCTTTCCTAACCTGATCATTGCCAGTGCAGACAGTTTCTCTGTACTCCTCCCAGGCTACCTGCTGTTTTGTCCCACCCTCTGTAGACGTCTCTTTTTGCATTTGAGTTTGCCCAGGAGCCTCTTGTTCACCGTGCAGGCCTACAGGTGTTATGGCCTGACTTCTTCTTGAATGCTAGCCAGCTCTTTTGAATCTCTGCCCCTGCATTCCCTTTATTACTGACCATAAACTCTCAGTCAGCTCCTCATCCACCCCCAGATGGAGCTCCATACAGTCCACACGGTCACTGACATAGAGGGTGAAACCCTCTCCTCATCTCCCTCTGCCTATCCCTCATAAAGAGCCTATATCCTTCCATGATTTCATGACCCTTTGGCTCATCTCCACTAGACTTCAAGCATGCTGTAATGTGTCCAGCATGTCTGAGAAACAGGGTAATCGCTCTCACTGGCACCTCATCACACCTTGGCATATAATCCCACAACTTGTTGCAGGCAAGCTTGATATGATTTCCCTCCCCCTTTGAGCCTAGTTTAGAGCTCTGTCAATGAGCCCCACTAGCTCCCAGGTAAAGACCCTTTTTCCCCTTTGAGATAGGTGAGTTCCTTCTGAACTCATCAAGCCTGTTGTTGTGTAGTCCAGGATGTCATGGACTGCATCATCTTGATCCTCCCAATGTCGCTGCCCAGAACTACAAAGAGTGGGGAAAAAATAAGCTGCACTCCAGATTCCTTCAGTAACTGTCCCAAGACCCTGAAGTCTCTTTAGATCCCTTTTCTTCATCACCACCCATGTAGAGGAGCAGTAGTGAATAGCAGTCTGAGAGCTATACCTGGCTGTGGCATTCCCTTCTAACGTCCTTAACACAGGAGGGAGCAGACTTTCCCAAGAGGCATGTCTGCCCAATCCTCTGTTACCCTCAGAAGGGCATCACCTACAACCATAACCTGCCTTTTCTTCTATGTGGAGGTTGTTCTGATATGGGGGGTTGGGCCCTTCTGGCCTAGGTGATACCTCTAGTGCAGCTCAAACGTCAGCTATGTCCTTCTTTACCTCACCTCGCCAGAGCCTCATAGCTGTTGTACTGAGATGCATGGGAAGGTAAAGTGAGCAAGGAGGAAGTTTGCCTACTGCCCTGTGCATAGTCTTGCTTCCATTCACCAATTGTTTTTAAGCTGTGGCCTTCAACCTGGCAGAGGTAGGTCACAGGGTCCCTTTTATCCTGGATTCTGCTTGCTGTCTGTTTCTGCCCCAGGGAGGGAAGAGCTTGGCTCCACCCGTCTCTCTCTCTTTCCCTGATGCTCCTTAACCTTCCTCCCTCCTCTTGTAGCTCTGTCACAAGGCTGAGCAGATAGTCACACCTCACACAGCCTCTCTCACTACTGGCATCCCTTCCCAGTAATGGGCTCTATCAGTGTCTGCAGCCTGTGAGATGGGGGGGTCTGCATGTTTCTGCAGAAGCTCTGTCTGTGTTGCCACATCCTTTCTGGCAAGCTCAGAGGCAAGACCTTTCTGCTGGAAGGGTACCATGGCTAAACATCTGCAAAGGGTGATGACCACTAAGACAACTTGCCTCCTCAGCTGGCAGCATGACTAGGCCTCCCCTGCATGCGCTCCCGCATGAACTGCAGCATCACGCTCTGTTCACAGCACTCTCCAGTTGGCTTTTTGTAGGTTTGGGGGGGTGTGCCACTGCCCTGGCAATACCCAGGCTTTGTTTGCATCTCCCATGAAAGCTGCTGCCTCATTGTGGGTGTTTTCTGCTCCCTTGGTTCTGCCCTGTCTTGGGACAGTCAGGAAACCCACTGTGTGCCAAGGTCCACCACTGCTGTGCAGCAGCTCAGGCTGGCACTGGAACAGCTCCCCTTGGCGACTTGCTTGATGGCAAGATGATGGCATCTAGTATACCTCAAGTATCCACAGCCTTCCCAACAGCTGACAGGGGCTTATTTGCTTCAGTTTGTGAGTTCTGACCTGATTATAGTCTTTACATAATGCCTGCTATGGGAAGGGGAAAGATACCTCATTTACAGCATTCCCCAAATGGCAGTGGTCCTGTTTCCACAACCAAGAATGAGTTCAGACTAGTCTCTGCTAGAAAGAAAAAGTGATCTTTTTTCTCATTTCATTCCCTCTCAGACTTCCAAAATGTGGAAAATAAAGTAAGATTTCTGCTTTTTATTGCTAGCACATAAGAGATAATTTTCAATTAGATGCCTCAAATGACCCAAGTAAACTGTATCAGTTTAATGAACACATTAAACTGTCTGAACTCTCAAGAAACATCACACTAATGTGTGACACTTATGTGGCCTCAGTAACTTGAAGGATTGATCTCATCATTATACTGGAGAATAATTCCTTCATGACCTCATCCTCCTTTTCTTATCCCTTTCACTTCTGTGGCACTTAATGGGGATACAATATACAATCAGAAATTGATCTCTATATGCAAGAACTACCACACTTCTCAAATCAAATTTAAGTCAGACCATTTTACAGCAGGATGGTGGTGGTGTTGGGTATGGTAATGCTCTGCTCAAGTGTAAATATGAATCCTCAGAGCTTATAAGGTCTGGCAATTTATTCATGGAGATTGAGTTACTGAGCCTTATGGTAATTTAAAAATATGCTGCCATCCACCTTTAATCTGCATTATGAAGTGATATGACTGTCATTCATAAATGAAACATTTAATTATATATAAAACACAACAGATGCAAAAATGGGGGGGGGGGGGGAGGATTACAGCACCTCCTGTTATTTCTGATGCATTCACAGTTATTTTCAGAGTATTTTATGGGCTTTTGACCAGGTTGTCCTGGGTTCGGCTAGGAAAGAGTTAATTTTCTTTCTAGCAGCTGGTGCAGTGCCACCTTTGGGAGTCTGGATGAGAGCAGCACTGATAACACAGGGGTGTTTTTAGTTGTTTCCAAGCAGTCAAGGACTTTTCAGTTGTTCATGCTGCCCAGGAAGCTGGGAGGGGACACAGCTGGGGCAGGTGACCCAAACTGGCCAAAGAGGGCATTCCATGCCAATTATGTCATGCTCAGCATAAAGGGGGGCTGGTGGAGGAGGAGCACATGGATCCAGGATGTGTGTTTTTTGGGGATGGTCTGGTTTCAGGATGGCTCTGAGCTCTACAGCCTGAGTTATGCGGTTTGGTGGGAAACTGCATTGTGTGTCACCAGTTTTGTGTGTTTTGCTATAAAGTCCTATTATTGCAGTATATCTCTTTTTCTGCTGTCCCACTAAACTGTCCTTACCCCAATGTATGAGGTTTGTCTTTGGTTTTCTTTTTCCTTTCCTCTTCCAACCATTCTGCTCCCCCAGACCTCCATCCTCTTAGAGAGAGCAGCTGTGTGGTCCTCAGCTCCTGGCTAGGGTGAAATAACAGTCCTTTTTGGCACTCAATGTGGGGCACAAAGGGTTGGGATAATGGTAGATCTGATCCAGTTGCATTAAAAACAAAGTTGGTTTTGTGGTTTTGCATGGCAAAGTTCCGGTGGAGAAGGGGGGGCTGACCAAGGCTGAGCCAATCAGTGATGGTAATAGCATCTCTGTGAATCATATTTAAGAGGAGGAAAAAATTGCAAGTGGATGCTTTTTGCTACCAGAGAAGGGAGTGAGAAGATGTAAGAAACTTTACAGATACCAAGGTTAGTGAGGAAGGAGGGGAACCGGCGCTCCAGGCACCAGCTGCTCCCCTGCAGCCCATGGAGAAGACCATGGTGGAGCACGTTGTTCGCCTGCAGCCCATGGAAGAGGGTGGGGACCAGAGAACCAACTTGTAGCCCATGGAGAGGCCCCACGCTGGAGCAGGTGGATGCTGTGACCTGCATTGGTCCAAGCCTCTGCCAGCACTTGCAGCCCGTAGAGAGAGACACACAGAGAAATCAGTGAGAGAGAGATCCACGCTGGAGCAGGTTTGCTGGGCGGGGGGGGGGGGGGGGGGGAAAGGCTTGTGACTCCATGGGGGACCAGGTTGGAGCAGTTTGGGCCTGAGACACTGAGAGACACTCTGGTTTATGACTGCACCCATAGCACTGACCCACACTGGGGCAGCTGGGGAAGAGCTGAAGCCCTGTGGGAAAGGACTCACATTGGAGAAGTTCGTGAAGGACTGTCTGCCGTGGGTGGGACCCCACACTGGAGGAGGGGAAGAGTATGAGGAGTGTGTCATGTCCCCCCCCAACTATGAAGGAAAACAACTCGTGAGGAACAGACCAAAATCCCCAGTCCCTGCCTCTCCCTGTGCCACAGAGTGGGGGAAGAACTGAGTGAAGCCCTGACTAGAGTTCAGTCTGCTGAGAAGGGAGGGGTGGGGGGAGAGGCTTTAAGATCTCGTCACACTTTTCACCTGACTCCGGTGTCATTGGGGGTGCAGGGCAGGGCCAGCAATTAGAGAGTTTTCTTTCCTTCATTCTGTGTTGAGTCTGTTCTACCCATGACACTGACTGCGGAATGATCTCTCCCTGTCCCTGTCTCAACTCCTGAGCCTCTCAGTATCTATTTTCTCCTTTGTCCGGCTGAGAAGGAGAGTGATAGAGCGACTTTGGTGGTTGTCTGGCCTCCAGCCAGGGTCGAACCACCACACCTGGATGAAGGGAGTGAATGCTCCCTCAGTAAGTTGCTGATGACACTAAGCTGGGAGGAAGTGTTGATCTGCCTGAGGGTAGGGAGGCTCTTCAGAGGGATCTGAACAGGCTGGATCGATGGGCTGAGATCAACAGGATGAGGTTCAACAAGGCCAACTGCAGAGTGCTGCACCTGGGATGTAACAACTCCATGCAGTGCTACAGGCTGGGGGGAGACTGGCTGGAGAGCTGCCTGGCTGTGTTGGGTGACTGTTGGTTGACTGCCGACTGAACATGAGTCAACAGTGTGCCCAGGTGGCCAAGAAGGATAATAGCATCCTGGATTATATCAGAAACAGCGTGGCCAGCAGGTCCAGGGAAGTGATTGTGCCCCTGTACTTGGCATTGGTGAGGCTGCACCTCAAATAGTGTGTTTGGTTTTGTGCCCCTCACTGCCAGAGGGACATCGAGGTCCTGGAGCGTGTCCAGAGAAGAGCAACCAGGCTGGTGAGGAGGCTGAGGAGCAGCTGAGGGAACTGGGGTTGTTCAGCCTGGAGATGAGGAGGCTGAGGGGAGACCTCATCACCACCCAGAATTACCTGAAAGGAGACTGTAGAGAGATGGATGTTGATCTTTTCAACCCAAGTGACAGTGACAGGACAAGGGGGAATGGACTCAATCTGTGCCGGTGCAGGGTCAGATTAGACATTAGGAAAAAATTCTTCACGAGTTATTTGGCACTGGAACAGGCTGCCCAGGGATGCAGTTGAATCACCACCCCTGGATGTATTTAAAAGATGAGGTGTTTAGGGATATGGTTTAGTAGGGGATGGGTATGGCTTGACCTGATGATCTCGAAGGTCCTTTCCAACCTAGTGATTCTGTGATTCTCTGATAACTGTGCAAGGAGAGAAACACAGCATATGATAAAAACTATAATCCTGAATGGGTGGTTGCAGATATGGGAATGTATCATCACATCACCATTGTACAAGGAGAGGATGTGCGTGCTAGAACAGCTTGGTTTGGATCCTGCTAATCCAGATCAGGATCCTGGAGCCTTCCCTGTTCAGGTATTTGGGTTTTCTCCTTGAGGAAACCAGGGCATATGGAATGATTATATACTCTGTATGTCTTGTCTCCATGTAGGACTGGGAGGAGAGAAGTGCAAGACCAGAAGATCAGAAGCATTTTTGGATTTATAGATACAGATCATGTATGCTTAAGGCACTGAAATGGTATCATTTCAGACTTGGCAGTCTAAATTGGGGCCTAGCTTCAATTAAGAAAGAAGCTAGAATGAAAAATAACAATAAATATACAGGATTACAAAGGAAAACAGAGTAGAAGATAAGATCAGTAAATTATCATAGAATCATTAAAGTTGGAAAAGATCTCCAAGAGATCTAGTCCAACTGTCCCCTTACCACCCACATCACTTACTAAACCATGTCCCTAAGTATCCCATTCAACCTTTCCTTAAACACCCTGAGAGACAGTGACTCCTCTACCTCCCCGGGCAACCTGTTCCAATGGATAACTACTCTTTCTGAGGAGAAATTTCTCCTAATTTCTAACCTGAACCTCCCCAGGTGCAACTTGCAGCCATTCCCTCTTGTCCTACCACTGGTTATCTGAGAGAAGGGGCTGACCCCCAGCTCACCACAACCTCCTTTCAGGTAACTGTAGGCAGTGATAAGGTCTCCCCTCAGCCTCCTCTTCTCCAGGCTGAACACCCCCAGCTCCCTCAGCCGCTCCTTGGAAGGTTTGCTCTCCAGCCCCTTCCCCAGCCTGGGTGCCCTTCTCTGGACTCGCTCCAGGGCCCCGATGTCTTTCTTGGAGTAAGGGACCCAAAACTGAACACAGTAATTGAGGTGCAGCCTCACCAATGCTGAGTCCAGGGGATGATCACCTCCCTGGTCCTGCTGGCTGTGCTATTCCTGATATAAGCTAGGATGCCATTGGCCTTCTTGGCCATCTGGGCCTACTGCTGGATCATGTTCAGGTGAGTGTCAACCAACACTCCCAGATCCTTTTCCTCTGTGCAGCTTTCCAGCCACCCTGCCCCAAGCTGGTAGCACTGTTATGAGCAAAGTGCAGGACCTGGCACTTAGCCCTGTTGAACTTTATCCCATTAGCCTCTGCCCATCAATCCAACCTGTCCAGGTCCCTCTGGAGGGCCTTCCTACCCTCCAGCAAGCCAACACCTCCCCCCATCTGCAAACTTACTGAGGGTACCTTCAATTCCCTCATCCAAAGCATGAATAAAGATACTAAAGAGGATGGTCCCCAATACCACCTCCTGGGGAACACCACTTGTGACCAGTCACCAGTTGGATTTAAGTCTATTCACCACCACTCTCTGGGCACAGCCATCCAGCCAGTTTTTAACCCAGCAAAGAGTGTACCTGTCCAAGCCATGGACTGCCAGCTTCTCCAGAAGAATGCTGTGGGAGACTGTGTAGTAACAAAAGATCTAGTTGTTAAAGAGACAGAAGGAATCCCGATTTCTCTGGTTCCACCTAACAGGATTTTGCTTCTGAAATACAGATTAAATTAAAGCCTAAATGTGATTTAACATTCCTAAATTAATTAGAGAGGAGGAAGGCATTAATTGTGAAAAGAAAACCTCTTTTTCTTGAGGCTAGCTTTCCAGGTCTATTGGTATAAAACCATGGTACACCAGGTTACACTCCTGAACAAAAATTTTGTACTTAGAAAAGGTTTCTGTGAGACAAGCCAGCCCAAGGCATTATAATGTTTTTCCTTCTTGCTCTTTCCCTGCAATTTGCTAGCACAGGTAGCTATTGCTAAAACCAGTTCAAATCAGGAAATCACTCTTGCTAGTGCAAACAAGCTAGTGAAGAAGCCTCAGAAGCAAAAGCGTGTGGTGGGCACAGGGTCTCAAAGTACTCTGTTCATGCTAGAGATTACTTCTGTCCAAGAAATATATCTTGCCTTGATACTTATAAATATCTTAGGAAAAGCTGCTGTTTCAATTCAAGAGGCAGTACAAGTCCAAGGATGTTGTGTACAGACATGGAAATGGAAATAAAAGCTGGTGTTGGGAAACCAGAGTGAGCGTGTGTTACGAGGTTGTTTTACCACCACCATGATTTTCCCTTGTGAAAGCAGGGGATGTTGTAAGAAAGATTCTTTAAATTGAACCGCTCTGACAGGTATTTAACACATTGTCTTTTTCTCTTTTGTTTTTTTTTGAGAAAGATAGCTGTATTGATATAAAAAGATCCTTTAAGGTGATTAGCTTTATACCAAAGTTAGTGATAGTTCACAATCTATCTGGATGACACTCCTGGTGTGTCAGGCTGCCTTTTCTGCAAACAGATGACATGTTATATCAGGGCTCCAACTGTAAAATGTCAGGGGCCATATGGACTACACCAGCTATGCTAAGATTCACTTCTTTACTTTTCTAGCTCAGCTTTTCTAGCTGAGCAAGTTAGAATTTATAACTTTCAACTAAGAGTCCCAAAAGAGTTGGCTGAGATCAGCTTGTGACATTTTGCTGAACACACTGAGGGAACAGAGTGTGACTTTAATTCACATGATAAGATACTATTAAACAGGTATCATAACCTCACTTTCTGTGAGATCATTATCATTTCCAGTAGTTTTTTCTGGGGAAAAAAAAAAAGAAAAAGGAAAAGAGAGATTTGAATGTAATTTCAGAAATGCTGGGAACTTTGGATCTGTTCTCACCTTTGGGGAACTTGACAAAAGGCTTGTCATAAAATATAGTGGATTGACTATGCATAACCTTGCAATAGTTTATGAACCTATCCAGTGGCTTGAAGTAATCCTTAATGTGTGGTGAGATGTCACTCTACATTGTCAGGTTATATTTATGTGGACTAGATGTGCTGTGCACAGACGTGTTCATTAGCTGAGAATGTAACATTTTGCTAAATAAAAGCTGGTAAAGGGTGTGGAGCTCAAATTTTATGAGGAGCAGCTAAAGGAACTGGGGTTGTTTAGCCTGGAGAAGAGGAGGCTGAGGAGAGACCTTATTGCTCTCTATAACTGTCTGAAAGGAAGGGGTCATGAGGTGGGGGTTGGCCAAGTAACTAGCAATAGCATGAGAGAAAATGGTCTCAAGTTGCATCAGGGGAAATTTAGATTGGATATTAAGAAAAATGTCTTTACTTTAAAGAATAGTGAAGCATTGGAACAGGCTGCCCAGAACGGTGGTAGAGTCACCATCCCTGGAGGTGTTCAGAAAACATGTAGACATGGCACTCCAGAACATGGTTTAGTTGACATGGTGGTGTTGAACTTGATGATCTTAGAGGATTTTTCCAGCCTTAAAGGTTCTATGATTGTCTTCTGTCAGCTTTTGCACTGGCACCTCCCTTCTCCTTCCTGAGCAAGGATATTGTCCTCAGACATGTTCTGGATGCTCCTTGCAGCCTCTCCAGTGGAGCAGTCCACTCCAGCAGGATTCCTGAGGAGCTGCAGAGTCGGAAACTTTGAGGCTCCCCAGACAGCCATAGTCATTTGGTCAATTGACTGTTGATGGAATAAAAGGTGGTCAGCAGAGGGTGAGGTCCTTATTACTTTAAGGTATAAGAATGATGGGAGAGAGCAAGTCCACGGCTGCAGCAGGCAAAGAGGAACTGTATCTCTGGAGGTGGAAGAGCCATGCCTGGAGAGATATGTCTCTCCCAAGACTGGGAACGCTGCCGGGAATCTGGCAAACAAAAGCTAATGGCTGGGACTGTGAGGACAGGTGTCTGATGATGGTCTGTGTACCCTCTCTTGGCACAGACAAGGGACCAGCAACAAGCCTTTGCCTGAGGCTGGCAGGGTTTCCTTCTCTGGGCTGCCTTCATGGGTGAGGAGAGACCTTATGTTGTTTTTACTCTAACACAAACCATGTCAAACAACAAAAGTGTGTTAATTATTTCATAGACAATTAAAACATCTGCTTATCTGGTCCCAGGTGAAAGATTTTCTGTCATAATAGAAAAGAATGACAAACAACCTCTGAAATAGTTTTCTAGTGCATTTTTAACTACATTACAGCCTTGCAGATGTGCCAGAATGGGGTGTTATGATGTTGTTCAAAGCATTGCCTCCAGCTGCAGACACTGCCTTGAGCTTTGGACGAATTATTTCCCTTTCTTCCCTTAATTAGACTGGATTTTCTGGTTCTGTTCAATGACACCATAGCATAAATAGTTGCTCACACCTGACCCTACCAATGACTGTTCATCCCCCTCCCCCTGCCATCTCAACTGGCTCAGAATTCATCCTGACACCCTGTAGCATTTTATAATATTTACCAATAGATCATATAGAAGGTGTTTTATGATTAATGGTATTTGGAAAAATATCATATACCCTCAGAATTTTTACACCCTGTGTATTCATATGCCAGCAAGTAAAAATTTGCAGTGAGGTAATGTCTCATTGAACCAACTGATAAAAATGGGGAAAAAAAAAGAAAAAAAAAGAGAAATGCTGTGGAACATTCCAGATCTTCAGGTCTTAACTAGAAACTGCAAATTTCTACCTAAGTTCTGACTGAGAATAGTTGTGCTGAGTTTCACTTATTTTTTTCAGTAAGTTTGAAATAAAAGGATGGTTGGTGAAAATGTGACACGTGATGACTGCTGTGGGGTAAAAGGTATTTCTAGAGCAAAGAGCAAATAGTGAATGGGAGCCCAGAATCAGTCTCTGAATTATCTCCACAGTGACCTTGCGGTCTGATTGCCCATTCACAGCTGCAGCCCATCTTTCCTTTTATTTTCATCCTGAGGGAATCTTCTGTTCTCTGAAATTGCAATGCAAACCAGTCTCACGAGGTTGGACAGTCATAAGACTTTCTTGGGGGGGGGGGAAAGAAAAGTGATCTGGATTTGAACATCATCCTGATGAAGCCAGCTTTTCCTCCAAAATCTCTAAAAGACCCAAGAGTTCTGACAAATTGGTTTTCTCCAGAAGCTGAACAAAAGTGGTAGGCTTTCATGCTGTCCTTCAAACACATATCCAGATGGATCCAGCTTTTACAGAACAGCAGAATTTTTTAGGTCAGGATCCTTTTAAACTGCAGCTCAACCTAGAAAGAAGAGGTTGGCAGTAAAGGCACCTTGGTGTGGATCATCACAATATGAGAAAATGAATGTAAACTTAAACCTATTTTAGGCCTTCCCTGGTCTCTCTGAGGCACAGCTCCCTTCCACCTGAGCCATATGGGATAGTTCTTTTTTCCAGTGGGAGTCAGCTCCTCTTCTGGGCTTCAGCTAAGCAAAGACTTGAGGTCTGATTCTGTACTTTTTAGAGGAGTGAGCCCAAGGACCATTTAAAGTGATGAGGAATAGAAATGTGAGTATGTCTTGCCTTGGCCTGTTGGTACTTCTGAAATTCCCAACTGGTGGAAACAGGCCTATCTTGAAAGGGAGACCTGGTTGCCTTTTGTAGTTTTGTGTGGCTGTAGTTATGTGAAGCATAAGGATTCGCCTTTCAGAAATGTCCTCTGTTGGGAGTGGTCTGTCCACTTCTGAAGAGAAAGGCACAACAGAAGTTGATGTTTTGAAGCTTTGGAAGCTGTTGTGGGTTATATTTTACCAACGAAGGAAAGCTGGTGAGACTGAAAATCAGGTCAAGTTTCTCTCTTCTTTGAAAAGGAAGATCAGACTGAAAGGAAAGTGTAGCCACTTTGTGTTATAGGCAGCAATGACAGAAGGAACCACACCTGCAGGGCACAAAATACTGACCACCACCTCAAACTAAACATTTCCTGTTCAAAAGCCCAATAGTTTCAAGTTGTGGTGTGAGAGGAAAAGAGAGGGATCATTGATATTTTAATGCCATGTGTACATGCCATAGGTATGCACAGTTCCTGAAAGGGTTCAGGAACTCATTCTGCAGGAAAGACAGAGCATCTTATCCCTGACAGTCCTTGACAAATTGGTGAGGGATAATTCCTTCCTGAGTAATCAGTGTAATCATAATTGCTGGACCAGAATAGAGAGATGTGGCACCTTGGAGTCATCAGTTCTCCTGGCAGATCTGCTGCACCCATCCTGGGCTCCAGAAGACCTAGACCTCACAGGAGCACTGGGATTGTCAAATTCCGTAACTCTTCAACAAATTCTTGCTAAGTACTTATTGGATTGGCTACAAGTAGCCACATTAACTGTGAAACTGTACAGTCCTTGCTTGAAAGTTCTGAATTTACCTGGGTGGTGAAATCTCAGGGTAATGAACTCAAGTTGGTAATCTGCAGATGACTGAAACCACCTCTGTGTAATGATACTTCATGACCAGGCACGTTTATATCTATGTCATGCAAGCCATAAATGAACGGATCACAGTAACTCCAGGCTGATACGCAAGTACAGATGAAGTGTATCAACTAGTCAAATTAACACAGCAAATATAATTTACAACTGTTAAAAATTAACAGCAATGTCCTGTGCTTGAGATGTCTGTTGCATCTGCTCTCTGTCCATGTTCCTCAGGAATATTTGCACCTCTATTTGCTTATGAGACTGTCTAAAGTTTGTGGACAGGGTGTGATGGAGTTTTCTCTTAGGAGCTTTCTTTGCCATGGTAAGCCCTGAGAATTCACAAACTCACAGCCTGGGATATCACTGATCATAAACAAGGTCAACTTCTAACAGTCTTTCCATTTCCCACAAACATTCACTATTATATCCACTTTATAAACAGTTCTAGAAAACATATCTGACCTGTATTGGACTACTTTGAACAACTCAGTCAAATTGGGCAGCTGTGAGAAGTTCAGTGGAATCTCTCCCATTGTGTCTGGGTGTCGCTTAAAGGAGTGGAGGTGGTGATGATAGCTCAGCTGTTTCCCAGATGGCACTAGAAATATGTATACCAAAAATCTGTCTGTTCCTCAGCGTGCAAGTACTGCCCTGCCATGATCACTAAACTGCACATCTCTGCCAACCTCAGGACATCCTCTATCTCCCTGTGCACCTGTGCTCTCTACAGACTAGGATCTGTATTATGGGTTCATGCCCTGTCTGTTTGTGGTGTGGTGAGTGCACATGGTGATAATACAGGACTATGTTCTTTTATCTCTTTAGCAAATCTGAATGTAGCTCCCCTTGAACTTCAGAGCCAGGAGCTGTGTGTGTATCAGAGAGCAGGGAAACTCAGTTGGTTGACTGCACTGAATGAGCTGAGACATCCCGGAAACTCAGCTTTTCAAAATGAAGGTGCCTCTCTGGGGCCAGTCTTGGTCCAACCTGGTTGCTCACAGAATTAAAACCTGTTCAAAAGGGAATGAAAGGCAGGGCAAGGAGCTGGAAATTCAAGAAACAAGCCTTATGTGACACATGTCATTGAAAGGTGCACTCAGTGGAGGTACTGAGGTTTCCCTTTATTGGGAATTTACCACTAATATGTAATAATTTTAGACACATGCTTATCCTGCCCCATTGTTGTTTTTCTGCTTTAAGCCAATAATTTTAGACACAGGGAAGAAGCTATCAGGATACATAAAGCATTCAATTTTTTAACCTATGGACTATAGATACAATTAGGAGCTCGCTCTCATGCATGTATTCTCCATCCTGCAGCTGGTCAGCAGCAAGTTTGTAGTGGATCAGCATTTATGTTGCCCATCCTTTCATACTATGTGGGGAAGATGGAGCAGATTGATTGTTGCATGCAAGATGAACTGCTAGTAGGTCATACAACTCAGCAGTGTAGCTTGGTAAAACTGGTTTTTTTAGCCAAATGCAAAGCTGGAAGGATGGCAGTCACCTTCTGCTTATTCTGCCCCATTGTTGTTTTTCTGCTTTAAGCCAAACTGCCTTGAAAACATTCAATCAAATGAAAAGCAAGCCAAATAAGTCCTGAGAATGCAGAGGCGTCTCTCAGCAGTACCCTGGCTTAGCAGGACCTGCCTCTGGCACCTTGGATGAGGCATCCTTTTTATTATCTTTCCTTGCCTAAAGTAGAGGGTGGTAAAGTATGGAATGCCCCTGTCTTGAACATCTTTCCCTACAGAAGTCTTTTTGGGTACCACAGAGATAATGCAGGCCCAGTAAAAGAGTTACAAGTCATGATGTCTGCGTGTGGTTTCTGTACACTGGTGGATTGGCCAGAAAGGCAGAGGCAAGAAAAGAATTCAGAAGAGCATCCCACACAGGGATAGGCAAGAGAAGAAGGAGCTGATTTTACAGTAGGTTTTTGCTGGCTTCATCTCTGCTCATTCTGAGCTGGACAAAACTTTAATATGTTTTATTTAGGGAAGTTTTATTTTGTAAATGGTGTAATGGAAATTTTTAGATTATCTTAATTTTATCCCTTGTTCCTATGTAGCCTAAGATATATATTAGAAGCATTTATGTTTTCCTACCATTGCAAAGACACAGGTAGGTAGACCATGACTTTTATCACAAGTGTAAATGTCAATCTCAGCAACAAATTTATCAAAGTGCCTGTCAGTACTGCTTGAGCAAGAACTAGAGGAACAGGCTAGGAACAAGTACTTTTTTTTAATAGCTTTTCAAACTTTACTTGTGATAGAAGATGCCAGGCTGAGAACCCAAATAACTAGTGATACCTCTGTCCAGATTGATTTAAATGGTTTGTAAGAAATTCACCCATTTTCTTAAAAATCTCCTACTAGTCATTTTGTATGGTAATAGGCATCACAGGGTTGGGTTTAAAGAGGAAAATACACCACTCTGAATATTCCTTACATATTTTACTTGTCATGTTGAATAGGTGCCTCATTGGACTGGGCTTCATGCACAGATAAGCTTTACTTTTGGTTGAAAAGTCTGTCTATAATCATAGCTTAATCATTAATATCATAGCAAATTTTTAAAGGCTAAGAAGCACAAAAGAAATATTTAGGTATTTGTACCCCTCTGAGTAACGACTGGGGAGCACTTAGCCTGCTTCTTTACTGTTGTTTGTTTCCTTTGTTTTTTTAAGAAAAGGGATGAAATGAACATTCAAATTCCCTTCTGTAACTTTGGGATTGTGAATGCATACTTTTATAAAAATCCATTGTGAGTGTGTTTGCGCCTCTGTCCCAGGAGATGGCAAAATAGCCCTGATGCTGGTGAGCAACAGTCCTCTCAAGCTGTCATTTTCCTGGATGACTGTCTAATCTTTAAGCAGTGGGAAAAATCAGGGAACTGTTGAGGTGTGATACGAATGATTAAAACTTCACAGATTTACAGCCAAGGCTTTTCATGCAGTCTTTAAATTTATGCCCTCATGCTTTACATATAGTGATGTGTTACAGCTTTACTTCATGTCCTACGTCCCTCTGGTTGCAGCACTGTGAAAAGTCAGTTATTATATGTTAGCAAAGGAGGTCATAAAGGGCTGGGTGCTGTGTCAGGAAGATCTTTGGTCAGGAATGATGTGATGAGAATGACAGGTTTTAGCTAAGAACTCAGACTGAATTCCTTAAAGTGAGGTCACAGTAATCACATTTTACACATCTGTAGGTGGGAGGTGGGAGGAACTGGGACTGAGGGAGCCACAGTGTCTCATAGTTCAGACAAAGCTCCTGCACGTAACTGCATGCATAGCAGGACTGTGTGCATCAGGAGGGCTTCCAGGTAGCAACATTGGCACAAAGTGCATTGGACTGTCCAAGAGCTGCTCTAGCTCAGGACAGCCCCCTGCTAAAATGTCATAATATGATGTTGAGGTATCTTGCAGGCATCAAGCTTCCTGGTCATCCACCAAGCAACAGTAGCAGTGTATCATGCAAGATGTGCCCATCCAATGGAGGTGTGTCACAGAGCCAGCAAACCAAAGGGTGTTTTAGGTGACCAACATAAAGGTATGGACCTCACCCTAGTGGTTTCATGGCTGGAGTGCATTTCTGGTGCACAAGAGACCATGCTCTAATCCTTTTCATCCTAAACCAGATGTCCCACCTCCTGGTAACATGCCCTCATCAGCAAGTTATAGGCTGTTTTCCAGGAAGTTGCTTTTGATCTACCAAATGGAACAGTCTCTAGCTCCAGGAATATTTCACTACCTCATAGGAAGCTGAATGTCTTTAACAAGTCAAACCCAGGACAAGAGGTGATCCCTTCTTGTAAGATATTTTAGATCTTCTGTTCAAGGTTTTTCATGCAGGGGAGCAAAGAACAATTCTGAACAACTTAATTGTCTTCTGCTCTTAACTATCAGTTAGCTGCTGAAACCTACAGTTTCAAAAGTAAGCTAAGACTGATATTACAGATCTTACAGATATCACAGAGCTACGCAACAAAAACAAGGAAACTAAACACTAAGGGCATCTTGGAGACAAGTGCAGAGTTCACAGAGCTACAGTTGCCTTCACTCTGCTCTCTAATGATACCATGATGGAGGAAAAGTAAAACCAACCTTCTTTATGTTTCAGAAACACCACTTTATCTGAAACTATGAAAACTGCAGTTATACCAGTAATTCTGTGACTTCTTACTACAAAAGTGTTAAGCTTTAACTAATTTCCTTAGTCATTCTGCTTAGTCATTCTGCTTAGTCATTCTGCTTTTTTTAGGTGTTCTTTTTGGTTTGTTTGTCTGCACTTTTGTCTGTCTTTGTTTTACAGATACACACCTTACTCAGCTTGTAGTCTAAATTTGACTAAAATTCAAATCTTTTCCAGAACATGTGAAGCAAAAGTCATATACTGAATGATACAAAAATCTTCTTTGCTTTCAAGTATATAGCTGCCCTTTCGTTTTAACAAAGATCTTCTATCTCATTTCTCACAGATAAGCATGCCATAATTGCAAATAAAGCTCATGTCTGAAAAAAATCCCACTTATTGGATCAAGAATCTAAAGTATTTAACGGTTTCCAAGATTACCTTTGAAAGTGATTCAATACTTTAAAAAGACATTAATCTATCTGTGACCCTGAAATGCTGTAGTGGAGGATTTTTGTTGTCACACATTAGCTCTGCTGAGAAATTTCTTAAGGCATTTAGGAATTCAACATTACTGGCCTCTGGTGGTAAATAAGCCATGAAGTTACCCCCACGAATCCTCTTATATATCAAACCAACAAACAAAACTGAAAGAAAAAAAGGTGATTTCATATTTTCAAGCTCAAATTTGCATGATGCATATACAATTGAATCTGGATTTTGCTTGGAAATATTTCTACTAGAACCTGATTGACAGCCAGAAGTTCCCAATTTAGCAACCATTGGATTGATATCTGCTAAGAAGGACCTTAAGTTTAAAGAAATGTAAAATAAACTGATGTTCATATGGCTCAGCTTCCCTGATGAGAAACAATAAACCAATGAAGAGCATCTTTTGAGTGGGGGACAGAGACAGCAGAAGGTTAGCCTGCTTAATATATATTTTAAAATTTCTCTTTTAAAAGTAAAGGTGCTTGGCTGTTTTCTCTGGCATTTTGATGAGGCAGCAGCTCCTAGTCACTCAGACCACTATCACGCTTGGGCAGCCACCCCCCTCTGACAGCTGGGAACTGCAGGACTAAAGACACGGGTCCAGATCCCATGGGGCAGAAGGCACCATCTGACCTGCATGGACCTGGCCATGTCACTGCAGGCTGACTCCTGTAGCTTTCTGAGTGCCCTCTTTGCAGCTGGATCTGTCCTCATCAGCAATGCAGCCAGCAAAACTCCCCATGACTTCAACAAGGAAGCATCTTCTGTCCTTGCTTGGTTTGGTTATTGCCTAAGGCTAGAAGGTTCCATATGAGCCCATAGGTGGTGCCCTATAAGTAGGTGGCCCATACCTTACACATCCTCTCCACAATGTCTGCTGTGTTCTTGCAGGCCTTTTATATAAACATATAGTCCTTTAAATATACATTTTGATTGATTTCTGCCTTTTATTTTTTCCTGGCTGCTCTCCCAGTCAGGGTAGGTTTTTCTCTGCTGACAGCTCAGAAGAGGGCAGAAAGGGGTTCTCAGGCATCAAAACAGAAAGGCATTGTCTGCTGTCAGATCCTTCCACACAGCTCTACTAAAGGGATAGGGCAGGGCAGAGCTGTGCACAGGCCTTTCTGTCTCTTGCTGGCACTAGCCAGTTAGGCTTTCTGTTTAGGAAGATAACTTTATAGATTTTCTTTGAACCGGATGTTTTTTGTCTGGTTTTAGCTTAAAAGCCTTCCCTTCTTCTTGGAGTAAGAGGTCAAAACTGTGACCAGTAAGGGATCGTGTCACAGGTTGGTCTAAATCTCCATGTGCTTCATCCCAGACCAGAAGAATGGCCTCCCTTGAGAAGGAGATAAAAGTTTGCACCTTAATACTTGAAGGTGTTAGAACTAAGATGATGATATATAAAGGGGAATATGTAGAATAAAGGTCAGAAAAAAGGCTGAACAGCACTAAACAATTAGCAGCCTGGAATGGCATTCGTCTTCCCTCTTTCTTCTGCAGAAATTGGTCTCTGCTGGATATGAGGTTAATGCCCCTCCCAGCAGGGATCTTGGATACAACCTGCCTTTCACCAGTTCAGGGATCACAGTAATAGAGGAAACCACATTTGTAAAAGAAGCTTGTTTGTCTCACTATGCTAAAAATGGACTCATTTTTCCATAATACAGAATTCTTAATTATCATGTCACTGTTTTTTTCAAGAAATACCAAAATATCTGAATTAGTCCTAGATCTTTGTCCTACTTCACTTGGAATTAGTTATTGTGAAAAATTCATGCAGATAAAAATGTTGCCTTTTTGTGTATATGTATGCACATACAACAGGTTAGCTGTGGTGGATAGAAGCTGTTCTTCAAGTTATCAAAAGCCTGGGAACTTCATGCCTATTGTCAGCAGCACCATGAAAGTTATGTTCATACTTGACTTGGCTGAGTCCTTTGGGATTCGAAATATAAACACATCTTCAAGATGCACAATGTACTTCACTGTGTAGTTTTGATTACTCACTGATTATTGGCATAATTGATTATTGATTTTATGAGGATTCTCACAGATAAAAGAAAGATTGAGACATGGTTAAAAGATTGCCTAGCAAGACTGCTTGGCTGTTCTAACATACACAAAGATGCACAAATATAGTCAGTGGATCATGGATAGACTCTGGATAGATCAGCAAGGATACTTTGATGTGCAAATTTATGACACCATAATGCAAAATGAGATCCTAGCCCCCTGTGGGTGAGTGGAGCAACTGAAAAATGGGGTAAAAGAAAATAATTTAATCTCTCTGGTAGCTACAGTGAGGAGAATACTACTACCAAATCTGTTTTCCATCTATGGCTTTGCACTGGTTGGTCCAGGCTCTCTTCATGCATATACAAGTGAAAGCAGCATTATTCATTCCACTATGTGTCATTTCTTCTTAAAATTAAAATATGTTGAAAACAACTCATTTTGGTTTTTCTGCATCTTTTGGAAAATGTGGCATGGGGTTTGTTTGTTTGTTTGTTTGTTTAACTCTGTTGTAGATTGTTCATTAGTTCAAATCAAAATCTTGCAAAATACAAACAATGCCTCTTTTTCCCTTAGGGAGTTATGCATCTGCTTTTCAATTATCTTTACCAAAAGCATCCTGTCACCTGCTGGAAGAAAAACAAATGAACAGAAACCTTTTAGCAGTTAATGGTAATTTGTCATCAAGGCAAACATTTGAAAGCATGTCTTACAAAAGCAATGAAACAATGATCCACCAAACTCAAATGGCAATTAAGTTTTTCCATGATCTGGCTAATGAAATGTACTTTTGTCATGGATCCCACTCATCTTCTTCTTAATAAGCCATGTACTATCAGTAAAAACCTTACGTTCCACATTTCCAACCTAAATGTACAACAATAAGTCTCTCTGACTGCAACGTTTCTGTGTCTCAGCTGCTGATCTCTCCCTGACATGTTTACAGCCAGGCTTAAAGCCCAGGCATCACAGGCATGAACCTGCTGCCCTGCTCTGGACCGCTGTGTGCTCCAAAAGACTCCAGGCAGCTGTGCCTAGAGCGGGTGAGATGAAGCAGGTAAGATGCTGAGACTGTATTACTGCATCACCACCTGGAAGGCAGCACTGACCTGAGAACCCTGACTACACACCTTGTGCTTTTTCTACAGCCCAGAGCTGCAGCAGAAGATCCCCCACTGGAGAGGCTTGTGCTACCAAGCAATAACAAAACTCTGATCACTGTCACCGTCTGTGGCATGGACCAGACCCATTTGGCTTCTAGTCTTGGTGGTGGTCAATGGGCTGAGAAATTCTTGGTCAGGTTTTATCATCTGATTCCTCACATTATTATAAAGGTGATTGTAAATAGGATATTGGATTCAACTGGCTATTCAGTTCTGGTACGTCACCCCTAGTGTGAATATCCAGGGATCACTGTATATGATGGGAACAGCAAGTCTGCAGAAGAAATGCAGAAATATGCAGAAAAGTAATCAATCAATCAGCACTGTCTATGGGGCTTTTTTTCACAGATATTCACTACAAAAGTGAAGATGACTTCTGTTTTCTGGTTTTATATTTCTCTTGCTACTCCCCCTCCCCTCCCAGCCCTCCCTCCCCACCCCCCGAGGTGACATTACAATGGGGGTCCCTCCAAATGGGGATTTATTGTGAAATAGCTGGTCAGTGCTCACTGCAGACTGCAGCTGTTGGAAGATCTTTCATTCTTGGCAAGATTACATAGGCTGCAAGATGACAAACCCCATACCTACATAGAATCACACATGGTCTACATCAGCAAGGTTGTGGTTTTGGGTTTTTACTAAACTTACAAACTGGAATTTCACCTGTACATCTAGTGAGACAATTAATATAATTACATTTTTCCAATGGGTTCCTGAGATGATCACCTGGAAGAAGACCTTGTGAAAATAAAATTAAAAAAAAGCCAAGAAATATTAAAAACTTCACTGTTTTCATTATTTTAATTTTGGTGAAGGTAGAATATTAAAGATAAGTTGGGAATAGCATCCCAGGGAACCTTTGCTCAGACCTGTGATGATGTTTGCAGAAAATCATTCTAGGTGACAGCATTGTTATTTAGATCTCTGCATAGCATTGTTTAAACAGTGGAGCTACTGAACTGGCTGTACAGTAGAATAAGGCAAGGAATGTGCAATTTTGGTGAAGAAGTGTTACATCAGATTGAGAAAGGAAAAGCAGCCATCATGGGCTTCATACTTCAAGCACATGCTTCCACAGTGCTGCTCACAGGGCCCTGAGCCCTTCTGAAAGTGGACTCCGAAATAATTAAAATCTGAATTCCACTCACTGGGAAACTAGCAAATAATGAGTAGGCTCTTACTGGCTGGGAGGCATTTTATTTGTATAGCAGACTGCAATGCTTGTCAGTTGATAGAGAATCATACCCTGGGTATATATGGAATTTTCCAATAAAAGATTGCATTAAACATTTATTAAAGCAGAGTTCAGACTGAAAGAACAGACCAATTTGGGACAGTTAAAAACCAACAAATAGATGAGTTTTTTATGTGTGTGATAAATTAAAAAAAAATCCAGGTGAATGGTATACATCAAAATAATCTACCCATCATTAGGGAAGAAAGGATGCTGAAGCATTTCAGATAACCCTAGATCTTGCCAACAGTGATAAGAAGTATTTTTGTGGCTTTGCTGCCAACTCATGCTATCTTTAAAAACAAACCCACATGTTCTGCAATATTTTATGCCTAAGAAAGTAACTTCACTGTTAAAAAAACCCACATTATCTGCTTGTGTAGTTTATGCACTTTCCACTTATCCATATTTAAATGTCTTTCAAGGGTAACTTTAACTAAATAATTGTGCTTGTTTTGAGACAATTAACTCATCATGGAATAATTACAATTTCCTTGTAAGACTGATTGGAGAAAGACACACCAGGGAGGAGTTATGAATGGCTCACAGTCAAACTGGGATGTTGTGTCTAGTGTGATACTGCAGGAGTCTGCATGAGCCAGGACTACTCAATATTTCCATTTAACACCTTGTATTGAACATATTTTGCTTACATTTGCAGAGGAAACCAAACTGTCAAGGATGACTTGGACAGGGAGACATTTCAGACTAAGAGTAGTCTTTCCTGACAGCCTGGAGATGCAGTCCTCTATTTTTTAATGAATACTGTTGAAAGCAGGCACATACATGACATGTAACTTCAGCAGGAGTACTTGGTTCCATGTAACCACATGGGAACTACCGACTATGGAGCAGTTTTGTGAACCTGCTCTGGCATGGGCCAGAGCTCATCTCTGTGTTTCTGTCTCTCCAAGACCTGCAAGTGCTGGCAGGAGCTTGCTGCAATATAGGTCACAGCATCTCCTGTCTGTCTCCCTTGGCTCCAGCGTGGGGCCTCTCCACGGGCTGCAGGTGGGGTCTGGGCCTTTTCCATGGGCTGTGGGGGAACACCTGCTCCACCATGGGTTTCTCAATCAAGAAAGCCAAGAGATTAAAACCTCTTTGGCATGGAGGACAATGGCTGCAATACAAATATGGAGAGGTTTGGCAGATCAGTTATGTAACTGTCCCACAGACACGACAAGGAAAGCAGTATGAGCTCACAATAGTATGTGAGCACATATGACATCACAATGGTATGTGAGCAGTATGTACAGACACTGGCTGGATAGAAACTTATCCTATGCCCCGTGCCACCGTGTTGAACACCATCCTGGGTCTTGAGAAGCAGGTCTCTGGCGACACATCACTCCAGAGAGAATTGGTAGATCCTGTCAAACTAACCAGATTGTCTTCTATGACAAGGTGACCCACTTAATGGAGAAGGGGAAGGCTGTGGATTTATTCAACTTGGACTTCAGTAAAGCCTTTGACACGGTTTCTCACAGCATTCTGACTGAGAAACTGGCTGTCACTGGCCTGGACAGGGGGACCCTTAGCTGGGTTCAAAACTGGCTGGGTGGCCAAGCCCAAAGGGCGGTGGTGAATGGAACAAAATCCAGCTGGAGGCCGGTCATGAGTGGCATCCCCCAGGGCTCAGTCCTGGCTCCAGTCTTGTTCAACATCTTTATCAATGACCTGGATGAAGGGATTGAATGCTCCCTCACTAAGTTTGCAGATGACACTAAGCTAGGAGGAAGTGTTAATCTGCCTGAGGGTAGGGAGGCTCTTCAGAGGGATCTGAACAGACTGGACCAATGGGCTGAGACCAGTGGGAAGAGGTTTAACAAGGCCAAGTGCAGAGCGCTGCACATGGGGCACAACAACCCCATGCAGTGCTACAGGCTGGGGGGGACTGGCTGGAGAGCTGTCAAGCTGAGAAGGACCTGGGGGTGTTGGTTGACTGCAGGATGAATATGATCAGCAGTGTGCCCAGGGGCCAGGAAGGCCAATGGCATCCTGGCTTGTGTCAGAAACAGTGTGGCCAGTAGGTCTGGGGAGGTGATTGTGCCCCTGCACTGGGCACTGGGGAGGCTGCACCTCAAATGCTGGGTCCAGGTCTGGGCTCCTCACCATCAGAAGGACATGGAGGTCCTGGAGCGAGTCCAGAGAAGGGCAACCAGGCTGGGGAAGGGGCTGGAGGGCAAATCCTCTGAGGAGCGGCTGAGGGAGCTGGGGGTGTTTAGCTTAGAGAAGAGGAGGCTGAGGAGAGACCTTATCACTGCCTACACTGACCTGCCAGGAGGGTGTAGAGAGGTGGGTGATGGTCTCTTCAGCCAGGTGACAGGAGATGGGACAAGGGGCAATGGCATGAAGCTGTGCCAGGGCAGGGTCAGCTCAGATGTGAGGGAAAAGTTCTTCCCTGGCAGAGTTGTGGGGCTGTGGCACAGGCTGCCCAGGGAGGGGGCTGAGTCACCATCAGTAGTAGGATACTACTGAAAATACAAGTTACAATAGGCAAGGAAAGATGTTTTAGCCACTGGTAAGCAAAGCATTTAACTCACAGGATTCCTCTTAACCACAGCAACTCACATGTAGCTGCCTGAGCTGACACACCAGTCTTTCCTTGCAAAGTGTACCATCCTACAAAGGCTTTCCAGGCTGATGGGTTAGGATCAGTCTTACTGCCTACTCAAGATGTCTGGGAAAAGGGAAATCTCTCTGCAAATCCCCTCCCTCCTTTTATCCAAGACCAACATTTCTCCATTGATCCCTTGAGACATGAAACTTTGCTTTATCTCAAAGAAGTGTTATTTCATGTCTTCCAACCAGATTGACAGTTAATTTTGTATGCTTTACAAGGTTTTCCCCCTTCCTTGGCCTTGAAGTTTATGGCAGGAGTTTCTGGAGTTGGGAGTTTCACACGTTAATCAAATCTCTTTGACAGAGGCAAAATGTTGCTGACCTGGAGACCTCTAAGAAGTGGGTAAAATGGGTTTTCTTGCTCTTTCCACAAGGAACTATTTCCTGGGGCAGAAGGATGAGCCCGGATGTGAATCCAAATGCTGTAACTTCTTTTAAAGCTTAAGTCCCTCTTTTTCTCAGTGAATTTTCTTTTTCCTGATGGGGATGAAAGCACTTAAGCAGTGCTTTTTATGTTGTTTGGGTTTCTAGCATAGCTAGGGAGAGCATGACATCCTGCTAATTCCCTGGCCACAAGACCAGATGAGGGAAGACCACAGTGGAACAAATTTCTGGTCACCTAAAATGTGCAATGGGGATGAACACAGGAGTGTGGGACACTACAGAGGGTCCACAGCTCATGTAGCGCAGTGTGCCATAGGCAGGACTAGATGCCACTTCCTTCTTGTGTGTGAAGACAGCAGGGATTAAGCCTGGGGATGCTTTTTTTGTCTACTTGCAGCCTCAGCAGTAGTTCCCATAGTGATTTCACATGGATCTCTGAAATTGTGGTCATGAGACCAGGAGTGAAATTACAAGAGGAAAATTCTGGGAACTCCAGATAAAATGCAGAGTGGTATTATCTCTGTGGTGAGCAGTATAAGCAATAGCAGAGATGCTTTTATCATATTCATCAAAAAACTCCAAACAGCTTAATAGGCAATTTCTTTGTCTTCAAGAGACTATTTGCATCTATTTACATGAATATACAGGCTTTAATATGCATTTACATCCACATACAAAATATTTTTAGAAATACAATTACTACAGTATCTCACAGTGCAGGAAGACATTGGGTTTGTTTTCAGATTCCAAATAAAAAAAACAGGGTCATTGATCATCAGAAAATGCTTCTTAGTTGTTGAAATAAAAAAAGCATTAGCGAAAAAACAGCCTAAACAAAAAAACCCCAAACTCACATCTTTAAGAAATATGATTGACATCTCTTCCCATGTTAGTAGATGCGGCTTCATTACATCTGTACCTACTCTTTTCTAATATTGCTAAAACATCAGCTCAGATAGCCTATGAATGCTTGCTCCTCTAACTTGTTTGGTCTTCTGTGGAAGCAAACACTGCTCTCCTCTCTTCTTCCACAGTTCTCTCCCACAGGATCTCCAACCTGACCATGGAGTAATGTGAGCAGCTGTCCTCCTGGAATGGGGGATCTCAAGAGATTTTTTGTGGGTACAGATGAGGTACTTAGGGATATGATTTAGTTTAGGATGAGAATGGTTGGACTTGATGATCTTAAAGGTCTTTTCCAACCTTGTGACTCTGTGATTCTGTGGGAAGGCTCGCAGTTGATAGCCCCAACTCCCCAGATTTACACTCCCCATAAAATTATAAAGAGACCTTAGACATCTAAGTGGTCTCTCTAAGGCTATTCATATAATGTCATTTCTACCTCATTCCATTACATTGAATTATATGTTCAACTGTGCAATACCCCTAGAGCTGATGGAAAAAGTGAGATTGCAGTTTGTCAGGTTAAGAAAAAAAGCAACTGCCTTGTGAATACCTCCCTAGTTATAAATCTTTAGAAAGACATGAGTCAAAACTGTAAAAGACCTTCTGTATGAAGGATAACCGACAGATAAAGGTGTTGTGTCTGCTATGATCGTGGATGCAATCCCAAAATCAAAATGGCCTTAAGTGGGATGATTAACTCACAACACTACTGTATCTATGGTGACTGCACAGCTACTTTAGCAGAAATCTGAACTGTAGAAATTACTTTGCCAGTATTTCAGGTACAGGGAGTGGTAACAAATCTATTCTAATACTGAGAAATACTGTATTTTTCTTGCTTATTTTTAATTTTAAAAAATTAGGGAAATGTCTGTCTTTGCCAAAACTGTAAAAAATTACTTTACATCCACAATGAATAATAGGAAAAAAGCCACCCCTGCAGCCCACTGCTACCAAAACCTTGTCACCCAAACCCAAAACATATGACTGTGCTGTTGAAGCATTTAAAATACTGTTATTGACTTCCAGAAGTCACCAAAAAGTTTCTGAGTGCCGTGAAGATCTAACATAAACAACAGTACCTAAAAGAGTATCATTTGCAAGTTTACCACAAGTCTAATAACTTTTTGTTGTTTTTTTAACAAAAGCCCCAGCAACAGAATACTAGCAAATAGAGAGCTCTCATGTTGACGAACTCACCACATCTTTTCTGCAAGAGTCTTCAGGATCTTTACTGTTGTCACAGGCATTCCTGTATGCTTACTATGTCAGACTCTGCTTCCTTAAAGTCTGTCTGCACAGCCATTGCTTTTCATAGAATCATAGAATCATAGAATCATAGACTGGTCTGAGTTGGAAGGGACCCCAAGGATCACAGAGCTCCAACCCCCTGCCACAGGCAGGGCCACCAACCTCCAGGCCTGGAGCTACACAAGGTTGCCCAGGGCCCCATCCAACCTGGCCTTGAACACCCCCAGGGATGGGGCACCCACCCCCTCTCTGGGCAGCCTGTTCCAGCCCCTCACCACTCTCTCTGTAAACGACTTCCCCCTAATATCTAATCAAAACCTTCCTTCCTTTAGTTTTAATCCATTCCCCCTTGTCCTGCCAGTCTCTGCCCTTTAACAAGCTGATTCCCCTCCTGTTCCTCTGCTCCCTTCAGGTACTGGAAGGCTGCAATGAAGTCCCCCCACAGCCTTCTCCTCTCCAGACTGAACAAGCCTAGCTCCCTCAGCCTCTCTTCGTAGGGCAGGTGTTCCAGGCCTCTAATCATCTTTGTGGCCCTCCTCTGAACTCTCTCCAACAGTTCTACATCCTTCTTGTATTGGGGGCCCCAGCTCTGGACACAGGACTCTAGATGGGGCCTCAGGAGGGCAGAGCAGAGAGGGACAATCCCCTCCCTGTCCCTGCTGCCACCCCTCTGCTGATGGAGCCCAGGATACCATTGGCCTTACGAGCTGCAAGAGCCACTGCTGGCTCATGTTAAGTTTCTCATCCACCAGAATCCCCAAGTCCTTCTCAGCAGGGCTGCTCTCAATAAGCTCTTCTCCCAGTCTGTATCTATGTCTGGGATTCTTCCAGCCCAAGTGTAACACCTTACACTTCACTTTTCCCTCTATCTTTTCTTAGCTTCTTGCACAAATATTTATCTATTCTTCTTTTTCTACCCCCTTTCACCCTCAGGTACTCTTAAGCTGGTAAAAAACTGAATTATTTATTTTTAATTAAATGAAGGTGCTGCAAGTATGTTCATTTTAAGCATTGCTTTGAGTGTTCTTAGTGGGTTCCAGGGGACATCCTTGCAAATGGTACACAGTGTAAAACCAACCCATCAACACATAGTGACTCCAGTTACACAGAAGCCATTGATGTGTATGGGGTAAGTGGTGATGGTACCCATGACAATGTTGAGAATTTGTTTTCTGCACCAGGGAGCACTACGTGATTTCCAGGACATGTCGTGTGGACTGGCTTGCTTCCATACTGCTCATGTTTCAGGCTATTGGAGCAACAGATTAAATCCCAGCTGCACATCAGCAGGAGCGCACTGTGGTGCCCTAGCCACCCCAGAAGCCTGTGAATCTCTGCCACATATTCATTCTCTTCCCAGTTCATCAGTGGCGTGCCCTTTGTGAACGCCCTCGTGTTCTGTGTAGCCTTGAACTCATAGTGCAGATAAGCTTCTGATCACTACCAGCAGCACCACAGCTTCCACTGAAGAGGATCACTTTTGGGAAAACCCCCAAACGTCTTGCAGCACCTCACTCTATCTCAGAAATGAGGCTGTCAGGACAACATGTGCTTTGTCCTTTCAAGCACATACAAGAAAAGGCTGAAGACAATAATCCTGTTGTGAAACCACTGCCACCAGTAAGAATTAAATCACCCTCCATATATACACCAAACAATGCTGGCTTTAAAACTCTATGAAGCCATCCATCCTGAGATCCATGCAGGAGACTGTGGCACATGTCTTTTTAGGCATCTGTCATTTTTGGATGCATTGACATGGCAAGAAGTGATCGATACCTCAGAGAAGCTCAGCCTCTCCTGACTCATACATATCAGTCAGGACACCACCCAGCATAGATATAGGACTTTCTGTGGCATCATAGGGCACTGGGTTAGAGCTGGACTCTGGGCTGACATCTTCTAGATTGGACAAGAGAAAGAGAAGATGGTGGTTTCTTTTGTTCCTTTATCCCTTTATTTCCCCATGTTTTTTTCTTCTCCAAATGCCCTTGATTCCTTCTTTTCTTAGAATCACAGAACCCCAGACTGGTTTGGGTTGGAAAGGACACCAACGCTCATCTAGTTCTGCCCCCTGTCATTTGCAAGGACATCCTCCACTAGCCCATGTTGCCCAAAGCCCCATCCAACCTGGCCTTGAACATTGCCAGGGATCACAGGGTCAACCAGAACTTCTCTGGGCAACTCATTCCTCATCCTCACAGTGAAGAATTTCAACCCAATAACTGATCCGAATCTGCTCTACTTCAGCTGAAGGACATGCCTCTTGGCCTGTCCCTCTCTGCCCTTGTCACCAGTCCCTCTCCAGCTTTCCTGGAGCCCTGGAAGGTGCTCTTGAGGTCTCCCTGGAGCCTTCTCTTCTCCAGGCTGAACAACCCCAACTCTCCCAGCCTCCTTGTGAAAAAGATGCTCCAACTCTCTGATCATCTTCGTGGCCCTCTGGACCCACTCTAAAAGCTCAGTGTTCTTCTTATGTTGAAGGTCCAAGAACTGGATGCAGCACTCCAGGTGAGGTCTCATGAGAGCAGAGTAGAGGGGCAGAATCACCACCCTCGACCTGCTGGCCACGTTTCTCTTGATGCAGCCCAGGATCCAGTTGGCCTTTTGGGCTACAAGCATACATTGCCTGCTCATGTTGAGTTTCTCATCAACAGACACCCCCAAATCCTTCTTGGCTGCTCTCAAGCCATTCTCCACTGCAGCTGTACTTGTTCTTGGGATTGTGCTGACCCAGGTGCAGGACCTTACACTCGGCGTTGCTGAACTTCAATAAGCAGAATGTCAGCAGACTTTCAGGGAGGATGAGACTGAACCTGAAACAACTGCTGTCAAACATGCTGGCCTAGGGGAATCTACATTGCACACTGACACAGTGGAGTTTGCTAGCTATTACAGGAGGGGGTATTGCAGCTTAGAGGCTGTTTCTCACACAAGTTATGAGAAATAGCCCGTTTTTCATTCTGGAATTGGCCTATAATTGTCAGCAAGACATCATTTCATGCACAGTTTGGGTGAATGCAGAGCACAAGGCGTTTCAATTACGTTTGGGAGCACAGAACTCATTTCTTTCAGATTTTCTGTTTAAGCAACTGCTTTTGTTCCACTTCACCCAAATATTCAATAATTAGCTAAATGTGATTGGAAACTGTGACTGGACATTTTTATTCCAGGCAGCATCTCAGAATCCCTTTACATTCGGCTCCCTCTTGTGCTCATTTCATCCTCCTGCTGTCTTCCCTCTTCACATGTTTTTCCACAACCTTTTATTAGCAGGATACTGATGCATCGGGTCATCTAATTCATGGTGCTCAGGTGGAACTGAAATTAAACAAGTTGTGCTTGCCCATCTCTAGCAGATATATCACTCCTTAGAGAAATAAATTGTGAGCTAAATGAAAGCAGTCAGATCAGCTTCCAGGAAGAGTTGGCATCAAACCACGAGTCTGATAATTGGGTTCTGAAAAAGGAATGGCTATCAAGGGAGGCCAGGAATCTACCTAAGAGCAATTGTTACCAGACCACAAATGGACAGAATGCAGGCATTCTTCTCCCTATTTCCTCCTGCTGCCTTGCTGTGGCACTGTGCAGTGCAGAACCTGTGATGAAGAGGACAGCATGGGAATAAGGGACAAGTGCAGAAATTGAGATGGACCACTACAAGAAAGACTGCCAAGCTGAGAATCAAAGCAAAGGGAAGGACATGAGATATCTCTGTGAGAGGCTGCATAGCACAGGTAGGTCTAGAATTGCAAGTCCCATCCCATTTCCTTCCCAGTGCCCAGTAGAAGTGGTTTGCAATGAGCAACAGACAGGAGGACTGTCACAGAATCACAGAATCACAATGTTGGAAAAGACCTTTAAGATCATCAAGTCCAACCATTTGCATCCTAAACTAAACCATATCCCTAAGTACCTCATCTACCCTTTTTTTGAACACATCCAGGGAAGGTGACTCAACCCCTTCCTGGGCAGCCTGTTCCAGGCCCTGACAACTCTTTCAGTAAAATATTTTTTCCTAACATCCAATCTAAACCTGCCCTGACACAGCTTCTTGCCATTTCCCCTTGTCCTATCACCTGTCACCTGGCTGAAGAGACCATCACCCACCTCTCTATAACCTCCCTTCAGATAGTTGTGTCCTGATATGTATGTCTTCTTCTGTCTTATTATCTGTGTGTTTTGGTTTGAGATGAATGACCAGAGCTTTCAGTGGCCAAATGCTGTGAAGACTGGTGACTTGCTGTGCGGGAGGATGCACTGTGGTTGAAGGGAAGAGGTATAGTATAGGACCTACACCTGTTGCCCCAGTGCATGCTGGGGATACTGCAGTACAGTTGAAGTCCTGCAGAGATGAGCTGGGGGCTCCTGAAATAGTAAAGGCCAACAAGGAAAATTCCATGGAACACCTTAAGGGAAATATGAGGTGCTCCATGGGTGTTCCATGGCTTAGACTCTTAAGAGAATGATATGGAAATGCCTGGTTCATATTACCTAGAAGCATCAACTGTTATGCTCACAGTGACCTGAAAAACTCAGTTTCAGTTTACAGTGTCCTCAGTTCCTGAAAGACACCCAAACCAGGACAAAGCCTACTAAGCCCAAATTTAGGCAGCTCTTCCCTGCTTTAAAAAGATACACATATATATTTATATTTATAAAGCTCCTATCACCTTATTGATAAACATTCTTTGGAACTTTTAAATTGGTCAGAAGCAGCTTGGCTTTTGCTGTCCTCCCTCATTCATACTATAGTGTAAAAGTACCACTGGAAACAAAAAGCAAAGCCTTTCTTGGTTTCCTCACTCATATTTACCTCTTATTTCAAACCTGAGATCTATCTTCCTTTATCCCTATATTAAGACCTTGTCCTGGTTTCGGCTCGTACAGAGTTAATTGTCTCAAGGAGCAAGCACAAGAGAGCAGAACTGGCCAAATGTGTTTTCCATCCTGTGTGACATCATGCTCCCATAAAAGGGGCTGGGCAGGGAGGGGTGGGTCTGCTCAGCTCCAGGACAGTCTGAGTACAGGCTGAGCATCCTGTCAGTCATCAGGTCAGTAAAGTGCTTTGTGTGAGCACCATTTGTGTACCCTGTCACAGACTCCTGTTTGTTGTCGTTCCCCTCTCCCTGTGCTGTCAGCAAACAGTCCTTACCCCACTGCCACAGTTGCTTTCTTCCATTTCTGCTCCCCATCCTGCCAGGGAAAGGAGGGATGGATGAGCAGCACATGGTTCTTAGAGGGGCTGGGGCTGAACCATGACAGACCTGATGTTAGCATCAGCACAGCAGATGTCTCTTTCTAGGGTTCTAGGGAATGTGGATTCTTTTGTCTTGCTCTCTCCCCCTCCAAGCTTTCCAGTCCCTGTGGACTTCTAAGTCTTCTAAGTCAATAGTCTTCTAAGGCAAATTGTTACATTTTTCAGTTATTATATTCACCAAACTAAAAGCCCAATTAAATAGTGCCAGATGGTATGAACTGCACTTCAGCATGTCCCAGTGGAGGGATACCAGACCTAACAGGATGCAGTTTATTGCCCAGGGTCCCTAGCAGCCTCACCGTTTCTCATCCAGTCTTTTCTTCTTCTCAGCTCTCTATTTGTTTAACACTTTGTCTCACTCTCATTTCCTGATTCCTTGTCTGCATGTGCCATGGTAGTGATGTTCATGACATGCAGGGTGTTGTTTCAGGCAGAGAAGCTGCTGTGAAGCTCTAGTGTCCACTGGGCAGACCTGCTGTAAATAGTCTTCAGGGGTGTCCACACCCTGCTAAGGATCTTTATATCGAGTTCTAACATTAATCCTATCATCTATAACCTCTTCTCTCCTTTCAATAGCTACTGCCAAGATCTGGTCTGCTGAGGAACTTGGTGTGCAGTCTTCCCCTCTCCTGCAATTCACTGCAATGCCAGGACTCCACTACAAGATGCTCTTCACTTGAATGTTCACATTATGACACCGAACTTTGGATACTAGCTATGTGTCTTACTGATATTTGAAACTGCCCACAGAGTGTCTCCTCCTCCACTGTCAGAAAATCAGGAGCCCAAAAGAAAGGCAGGCCTGAAATTAAGAGTTCTTTCATACAAACACAGGATTTTACCTGGTGAACTAAAGAAGGGGTTGTCTTTGCTGGTGATACACTATGGTTATGTCTGCCAGGATAAGCTCTACAGAGAGCTGTTGTCGCAGCAAGCCAATGGCTCATGCTCAGTTGGGCTGCACAAATGCCTATTAAATGGAAATGGAGATTGTCTCACTTCTCTGGAGACAGCACTGGAGATTTCCTGGCATCTGTTTTCTTCATGACTGCTGATCTGCAGCTCTGTAAAACAAGTCATGAGATGTCAAGCTCTTCATAAAGGCAGAAATGACTGGGCAAGAAAAGATTTAACTTGCAAACAGGCTTGTAGCCTTTGCTTTTTGAAACATACATGACCTTATCCAGAGTGAGAATTGCACCTAATGTATATTGAAGCTTCCCTTCTAACTGTGAAGTACTTAAACATTTGTTGGCATTCACTTTATGGGTGAAAATGAAACAGTCACCAGCTTTGACCCAGCAGCTCTCTTAATCTTTTCTCTCCTTGAAGTGTGGATGCTGATATTTCTTTTTAAACAACTCCTATAAGTTCCTGTGGAACTGAAAAGTCAAAAAACTTGTGCTTCACATCACAGGGGCTTAACACATCCCTTTGTGACAAAAGCATCAATACATTTCTGATGGGGAAACCAGAGACCCTGGAGTTAGTGTTTAATAAATTTTCAGACTCTGACACCAAGTCCCAGTCCTTGCTAGCCTGACTTTATCCTTGTTTTCTGAGTCCTGCTCTGGTGGTTGTTGCAGGCAGATAGAAACATCGTCATACTCCCATCATTGAAACAGAGAAGCCCTGCAAAGATGCTGTCCAGGAAACATTTCTCTGACTGAGGAGAAGTAAGAAGAAATGAAGCGTGTAGGGATAAATTGCTGTTTTCAAAATGTAGGTTGAATCTTGAAGCTTGACATCATCCTCACTTGAGCTAATATTGCTGAAGGTGGAGTTGATCTAAAAGGGAAGAATTTGTCTTCACTTGTGTTATGTCAGCCATGGGGCCAGAAAAAAACCTCATCATGTTCTGCTTGGGGCCTGATAATTACTGAACTTCAAGACTTCAAGGCAATGTTGATGAACTTGATGATGAACAGGGCAAAGCTGAGCACTTGTGCTTACCTGGAAGGCAGATTATGAAAGTTTTTAACTTCTAACTTGAGTAGCTTATGATAGTGAGGGTTGGGTCTATCTCAACTAACTAGAGGATGGGGATTCATAGAGTGTGATCCATCAAATTATTCTAAGAAAGTCCTTTAAGATGAGATGAATACTGACTGGAGTAATTAAATCTCACTGAGTAGAAGAGTTTAAAGGCACTAGCTCAGCTATAGCTGTTTGTATTCTGACAGATCAATCTTAGTGGCTCAGAGCATTTTAACTTGTACCCGAAACACAGTTTTCAGGAACTCTATCACAATATTATGTAATTTCACCAGTGCTCCCCAGAGCAGAATTTGGTCTCCTGAACCAATGAGTAAGTTTTGTTCTTGTGTATTTTTTGATATTGGAAAGCTAATGAAGCATATTCTATTTGTTTGGTTGTCACATGAGTAGTTATAAAAAATATTTTGCTGTTTTTATAGGTTGCTGCAGACACATTGTCATGTAAAGGATATGAGTCTGATGTGTGTCAGAGGGTGGCCCTCCCATTGAGTCACAAGGTTGAGAAAGGACCCCCTTGTCTTCTAAACTCCTTCTCAGAGGAGCCTAGGTGTGGCTAGGTCCAATCTTAGTCCCAGACTTGGTCGATGGTTTATGTCTAAAAGATTATGTATATAACCACATATCAGAGTCAACGTTTGCCTGTCAGAGCCCCTGAAGGACTGTCACTGAGGCAGTTTCACAAAGTTGAAGCTAATACAAAGTCTATTAAAGCAACAGTTATAAAAGGTTCATGATTGCCACTGATAACTGCACTTACTGCAATAGTACATATGACTATGATTATAATTAAAATGGTGGCAAAATATTATCTCAGGTCTTCTCACCAAAAAGGTGAATTGCTTATGAAGAAGGTGTCCCTGTCTTGGGTGGAGAAGGAGCACAGCCCATTGACTCGCTCTTTGGCATCTTCAATTTCTTCACTTCACCCCCCTTTGGAGATTGCTTCCTCAATACCCATTATACCTTAATCTTAGCCATTCCATCCCAGGGGTGATGAGTAACATGGTTTGGGTGGAGAGTGAAGTACTGTAGTCATATATGTTTAGCATGTTCTGAATTTTGCTCCTTAGCACATTTAGGGGTGTCAATTTTAATATTCTTTTTGCAGTTAATGAAACTCAGTGTCTCAGTCTGGGTACCATGGCCTTCAAAACTCTGTGTAGAAACTGTCTATCTCTTTATTCCACAGTCTCTAGCCAAAACAGGGCCATCCTGCTGCCGTATGACTCCCTTCTTTGGCTGCTTCTCACACCAACTTTGCCAATCTCCACCCACAATATTTGCATAAGAGATAAGCAGACACCAGTGTTGTTAAACTCTTGGATGCAATTCCAACACAATTGAAAGTCACCTTTCAAAACACACACTTCTGTGGAAAGTGAGCAGCTGGGTAGATTTGTATATGTTTGTTGTATATATTTTTTGAGCCAGTTTCTGACATGGATGAAATAACATTGGGATAATTTTTAGTTCAGCACAGGCATACACAAAAGCTTAAGTTACTCAGAATGGTAATTTCTGAATTAAAATTGAAAGTTTATGCAGAACTCTTAAAGCTGGTATAAAGCACCTGCTAACATGAGTCAGACCACACCTGGTCACAGAAACTGGTTTTGCTCTTCTTCAGATACTGTTAGGCATCAAGTTATAGAAGATAGATTTATCTTTATACGATAGGCTCGTTGTTACTCTGTCTGCTTTCTGTGCATGAGTGAGGTCCTCCAAAACTTCACCTTACCCTGCGTCCCTCATCAGCCTCTCCCAAATCCTGTACAGCTGTCCCAAGGTCTGCTTTCTCCTCTCCACACCAAGGAGCCCCTCTGCCCGCATAGAGGGGCAGTGTAAAAAGCTTTTGTTCACCTTCCCATGCTTAGTGAGGTGAGCTCTACTGCAGGTGTGGGTTCACACTATGAATATCCAAAGACTGTACTTTTCTCTTAGGGGAATGAACAGGAGCACCAGGTTTGAGGGTGACTCACCAGAAAAGGAAAGGCTTGTTTGTGTCTGCATTAGCCTTGGAAAAGCAAAACTTCTTAACCTCTTCATCATTCATGTGGAGACAGTCAGTATGGAGTTTCATCCTGACCAGTGAGTGACATGGGATATAAATTCTTAATTTTTCTTGGAAGGTTTTAAATGTAGGTGATGGGTATACAATCACTTCCTTTGTTCCAAATCAAGAACAACAGCCCCAGACTGTCACTTAGCTCTCACTCAAAAAGGCTACTCAGCTATCTTGCAGTCAAACATTGTGAGCTCAAAGCCTGAGAGCACTGCTGTGGCAAGCATGCCTTGACAGAGTGTAGGCATCGCTATAGAAAATCAACCTTAGTTCAACATATCTGCCTGCACACACACCTCTGGGCATGATCACACATGACAGCAGCAAGAATTTGCACAGAGTTTATTGCTGTTGCTATAGCACAGATTAAATACTTGAACAGAGAAGGTTGTACAAAGGAAACCAATACAGCAGCAACCATGACTGCCTGTAAGGCAAGGTTTAGGTTATTTCATATGTTTAACAGGGAACTGAAATTATCTGACAAAAGGCAGGGAACAGAGTTTGCAAATCATAGATTTCTAGGCCTTCAGTGATGGTCTCTCTACTCAGAACTGAAGAACCACCCACAGAGTGAAAACAGTGAAAGACAACAAAAGAGAAGGGAGACAGGGAAATTTATTTTCTCACCCTCTTTGAGACATGTCCGCTTCTGAGACTCTATGTGGACAAGTAGCAAAAGGAGGTCACTCTGCAAGGGGATCCAACCTCATACCAGTTGTAGCATGGAAGAACTTTGAATGGTCTTTGTGCTACTATGTCTATCCTTTTAAACTTCCTTCAGGATTTCCATGCTGTACAGCTATTGCCTTACTCTGCAGTTAGACTACTCATTTTAAGGTAAGAGTTACCTTGTCCCGAGCCTCTACTTGCTTTTATTTCAGATTCCAGTTAGGGCTGCAATCACAATACTCTCCTAAATTCAAGGGGCCTTGCAGGAGCCAAGACTCCTTATTTGGTGGTATTTCCCCTGTCTTGCTTTCATGCCTGACATGGTTCCCATCACAGTTGGCCATTAATGACATATCATCTGTCCTGCCTGCCTTGGCATTGAGAGGGCACAAGAAGGCAGAAGAAAATGCATCTGTGGCCTTGCAGGTCATTTGCAGGTTCATCTGTCCTAAATGTAGCACTCCCCAGGCTAGCACATTTTTCACTTAGCATCCTCCCTCATGTCTGCATTGCAAACACACTGGGCATGTATCTCTACAGACACCCTGCCCAAAACACACATAAAGATTGCCATGAATTCCTGTACCTAAACACCACAGCCTACCACTTTTTGGGTAGACCAAGATAGTCACAAACTTGACTCCAGCTGCAGTCAACCAGTATATGTTCCTATGGCCCTGCTCACAGGAGTAAGGTTTAGCTTCCATGCTTAAATGCTACAGTGTCCTTTGTGTGACCACAGCTTGTGCAGAAATCCATGGAGTCAAGACAATAATGACATTGCTTTTTGCTCTTTTCACAGTTTCCTTTTTGTGACCAAAGAAAGAAATGGACCCTCAGTTCCCAGGTATCACAAGCAGGGCCTGGTATCAGGCTGGTGCCATTTTCTAGCACATAATGGTTTTGGCAAACCCAGGTGAGGAATCTTATTCATGGTAAGTAGGCTCCTGAAGAGACCTGGAAAAAACCCCTGGACTGAAGAAGACATATTTTCTGAGAGATACAGGAAATTCTCTGTCCTTTGAGGATATCAGTCAATAACCAGAATGGTCATCAGACAATGTAAGTGTGAAGACTTAAATGCTGGGATTTTTTTTATGTCATCCAAACACTACCCATCCAGCACATTCCTACCTCTATTTCCTGCAGGCATCCCCAGTTGCAAGCTGTCCTGTCATGCACTGCCAGAGACTGCAAGCCATTGAAGTCATTTCAGAAGTGGGACATGATATATTTGTTGGGCAAAAGAGTAATTTCCCACTATCTTCCCCTTTTAAATGCCATCCACAAAGTCACACAAACAGGAGAGTCTGGTAAGACACAGATTTGGAGCCACCTCCCAGAAGTGGTTAGAAAAGCCGAGGAGATACTTAGCTATAGAACACAGGTTTACGAAGTACACGCACCACGTTGTACGTGTTCAGGCCTGGTGCATCGAAGCCAGGAGACAAACCCTTGCGATCGAATGGATAGAAGTTAAAGAGCTGTCCATTTTGGGTTTCCAGTGAGATGGAGGCAGAGCCTAGGTGCAGAACACAAGGGAACTCCTTGTCAAAAACAACTTGGAAAACACGATCTTCCAGGTGGTGGAGCTTGATTGTCCGGTATTTTTCAGGAATCAACTCTTCAACATGAGGCCCGAACTGCTGCATGACCAGCACCCCACCAGGTCCAACTTTGATCTCATAGAATGTCAGGTTGGAATAGGTATAGTAGCCAACATAAGGACTTGCACTTGGAGGAGGAATCAAGCTTTTCTCTGCCTCTCTGAATGCCGTCTCCATGGCAGGAATAAGATACTCATATGTCTGAGTCACAATATCTCCACCCTGAGGCCTGGGCCCTGCCATCAACACAATGAAGCTCAGACGGAGCTTGGGGATAAGAGAGAAGGTAGCTGAATAACCGTCAAGGTCTCCGTCCTTCCTAATGACATCGTATCCCAATTGCTCGTTAATCTCCCAGGGTGTGCCGGTCTTGTTAGCAAAGTATTCAGTGGAGCACTTAAACAGAGGGGTCAGCATCGTCTTTACTGTGTCAGGCTCTAGGAGACGACGGTGGTAGGTGCCTAAGAAGACCATTGCCAACTTGGCAAGGTCAGCAGCTGTGGAGTACATCTGGCCAGAAGGCCTATACCAGCCAAGGTCATAGAGAGGGGCCAGCTGCTGGCTGCTGTAGAAACCCACAGCCATCTGGGAGCGGATTGGTGGCGTGATGTCAAAGCCAGTGTCCTCCATGCCCAAGCGGTCTAGGATGTTCTCTGAGATCCAGCGCTGGTATTGCCCCTCGGCTGCATGGTTGGCTAGCACGTGTGCCATCAGTGAGAAGGCCAGATTGCTGTAGTGGCATCTGAAATGGAGGAGGAATATATCTGGATCAGCTTTACCTCAGCGACACAGTGTGGGTATGACTACTCAAAACCAGTTCCTAGGTCTCTACTCTGGGGAAAAATTCTCATTTTATCAGATGACATGCTAAAAGGAGAGATGAAGAAGGGACAGATTAAAACTGAATGTTGATGCCTTGATTTGTTTCTAAGTCAAGAAGAAATTTCTTATGGGAACATCAGCAGAGATATTTCACCACTGTGAAGAGAAAGATAAATGGAAAACTAAAAATACCACCCCATTTTATGTAAGACCCAATATATTTGTATATCCTGACATACTGCTTATAACTGTTGACTAAAGAATATATCCATTCTTTTTAAGAGCAAAGTTGAGAGTTACAGGTGTTTACTGTAAAGGCTGCAAAATCGCAGGTAAGCCTTGTTTGAAGATTAACATAGTACAATCACTTAAGTGCCTAAGCTACCTTAAGATGGTAGAAGCACTTAAAAATCACTTTAAAGACTACAATGCAGCATCCATGTGAACAACCATTAAAGATACCTGAGTGCTTCAAGTCTTTAATATCCATAAAGTGGATAAAGATTTAAATCTTTATACTTGAAATAAGTTTAATGACATGAAGACACGAACAGGCAAATTTTTCAAACACAATTTCAAAATTCATCATGCTTTCAACCTCATTTGGGTTTTGGTTGGGGTTTTTTGTGGTTTGGGGGGGGGTGTTTTGTTTTGTTGGATTTTTTATTTTTGGTTTTGGGTTTTTTTGTGTGCATGTGAAGTCACACATCTCACTGAGACTATTTAGATCATAAGTTTGGTACCACTTCAGCCAATTCCAACCCTCCTGGCTGAATAAAGGCATGATGAGCATATATATTTCTACCCCAAGAATAAGTACACTCTGGATCTAAAATTTTATATCTGAAATGGAATTCAATTTCAACTCCCAGAAATTCAAATTTCTGTATCAGTGAGTGGGCATCTCCTTTAGGAAGAGTGATCTGTTAGCTGTCAAGTAATAAGGGATTGAGAGACAATGAGTAGATGTTCTTATGTATCTTAACGATGAGCATAATATAAATACCAAAGATGATGATGGTAAAAATCCTTAAGACTTAAAATCCTTTAAGGAACATCTATTGTAGCCTCCTAGATGACAGGGGACAGAACTGATACAAAGGGGCCATGATCAAGCCATTGAGTTTTCTAAGCTTGCAGACTTTACTCAGCAATCCTAGACAAATTATTTCTATTCTCTAAACATTTTGTATTTTGCAAAGTTGAAAAGTTTTCCCTTTAGTCCTTTCTCTCACCTCTTGTTCATTTTATCCTGTCCATATTTTTAAGTGTTTGCAACTCAGGTAATAGACTTTTAACAGGCTATATAAATTATACAGACATTAATAGAGCTTTAGATAATTTAAAGACATGCAAACCACTACAGACGTAGCATAATTTTAAGCAAAATTTATTATTATTTCAACTGATTAAATTAAAATGTCTCTCCACTTTTGAAAATTTGCATCTTTCACAGTTTAAGGTTCGTTGGATCTATCTACAGCAATTTATTTGTGCTTTACCTAGGCTTCTCACTTAGGCTTTATACACATTTTTAGTGTCTGAATATGCCTTTAGGGATAGCTGTCTTTTATCCATTGGCCATGGAGACTGCAGGTGAGGCTAATATCACTGCACAACTAGAGAAAGTTCATAGGTGAACATATCTGACCTGGTTCCTGGATCAGCAACCAAGACATCATCTTTCAGGAGAGCCAGAGCATCTTGTGTATTGCCCTTCCAGAGCAGGCTGGTAGATCGCAGTCTCCTGGGCAGGCCTGTGCCATGGAAAAGAGAAGTTGAAAATTTAAGACAAATCTTCCAGTCTAGTGAAGAGTAAGCAAAAGGAAAGATTCAGTGGCAAGATGGAAACAACAGTGACGCATATATGTGCTTTATATACTTACCAAACGTGCCGCAGCATCTGTTCATACTGGACTGCAGGACAGATTTCAAGTCTTGGACCACTGAACCTGAAGTCCCACTGAGGCACCAGCTCTGGGTTGCTGCATTTCAGTACAAATATCGCAGCGAATCATTAAAACCCCCTGTATCCCCAAGTGCATTTTGGAAGAGAAGAGTATATAGTGTGTCAGTGAAATCCCCCTCTGTATTTCCATGTGGTTCATTCCCTTCACCACAAAGGTATGCAACAGCCCCTTTAAACAGATTTTTGTTCTTTGCACCCTGGTGCAGAGGGCTTGAACTGCTCTCAACAATTTCAGGCTTTTTTTTTTTTGGCTTTTTTTTCCTTCCTTCAGCTTTAGCAACATTTATTTAGGGTTTCTGAATGCAGAAACCCTGAAGTTCTTCTCATTTTTAATTCCACAACACTGAATATGGATTACCTAAAAACTTTTGGCCCAGGATGTTTTAAAATGCAACAGCTCCTTTACATAGGAACTTGCCAAGTCCAGAATTCAGATTACATCTGAAGTGAAATCCTTATTGCAGTTTACACATGACTTTGATTTTGAGGTTAGGAGAAAATCAGGAAAATGGCAGCAAAATGACTTGCAATTGTCTGCTCAGTGAGCTTGTTCTTAATAATGGCAAAGGTGAATGAGGCCCTATTCTTTTGTAGCAGCAAAACATGTAAATTTTCATGACCTTGGGATTTGAAATAGAAGGAGACCACTTGTTGTACTTCTGCTCTGTGGTTATTTGTGCAGTTGAATAGCCAGATAAGAGATGCAAAGAGCATCTTCCAGTAGATAATGGGCTCCTTCATTTCCTACTTGCTACAAAGGCAGCTAAGAAAATGTTGCACCACTGGAAGCTCACCAGCACCATGCTACTAGTGCACTGTCTCTCTTGAGGGTCACTAGAAATTATAAACCAGAGAATGTGTGAGGATAACAGAAAATTCAGTCACTGTTTTATACCTCATGTGACAAGCATGCTGTTAATAAATTACAATAGCATCTCGTACTGTCATTCATATATATTTGAAAATCACAGTCTTAACAAGCTGGAACTTCCCTCTAGCAATGTACCCATCACGTGTTGAGAAGAAAAATCTTTGGAATTATTTCTGTAATATGCAATGTAGAAAAACCCAGATAATGAGGACATATTATAGACAGTTTTCCACTGGAAGAATTTAGATGAAAACCACTTTACAGTATGTCATGCAGTGGCTTTGAAGCTAAGCAGAACCCATTCCTTTTTGTGTTTTGCCAGACAGGAAGCATAATATGTGACCTCAACATCCATTTGATTTTCAGCTGGGATTTTGAAACTGTGCTTCTCCCTCTAATAAATTGTCAGGGTCCAAGTTAACTGGTTGCTGTGACCTGCTCATATGGTCTGGGAAATTTGGGCCATATTCTAAAAAAACCCAAAAAACCAAAAAGCAAACAAACAAAACCCCCAAGAACTCACAACCCAACATAGGAATGTAAAAGGACCTAAGCAGGGCCACAAATCCAGCACAGTGAAGATACACTTCCAATATATGCTTCCTACAAGTATTTGTAGGACACACCTCATGCCTCACTAGGTGATGGGGAACTGCATCAGGGCTAGGTGCTGCAGCCACTGCACTTCAAGCAGCAGCCAGACCAACTTCAAGTTGTCAGGGCTGGAACAGGCTGCCCAGGGAGGTGGTTGAGTCACTTTCCCTGGATGTGTTCAAAAAAAGGGTAGATGAGGTACTTAGGGATATGGTTTAGCTTAGGCTGGGATTGGTTGGACTTGATGATCTTCAAAGGTCTTTTCTGACCTTGTGATTCTGTGATTCTGTGAAGTGGCCCTGAGAGTCAAGAGTTGGTGCCCCTGAGGACATCATCAGACTGATCACAGCAAGACCTTTTCTGCAGGGAGAGGGGCTGGGTAGGGTTGTGCACACACATTTTTTTCTGCCTCCTGCTGCCACTGGCCACTTTGGAATGTTTGTCATGTGTTTCTAGATTTCAATTACATTATTCCTTTTTGGGGGAATTCTCATTCTGATAGTGGCTTGCTGCAGGTAATGCTGTACCCTGTCCTGAGCTACAGCAATTTGCCTACATGCTACTTTGATCTTAGGTCCTAATTTTAGAGAATTGATTCTAATTTGGAATCATCCAGATTCTACAGAGTTTACTTGAAATGCCATATGAGATATCAGCACAGTCTCTTAGGCCATGAGGTTCTGGAATCCATGGGTCAAGTATTAGCAGGTTTATTTCTGAGAAAGTTTAAAGTTGTCCTGAGTCCTGTGAGCTCCTTGTACCTTCATGTAAGAGTTACCCAATTATGAAAGTAGCAGCAGATTACTAGTCTTTTGATAGCAAGTACAAAGCTATTAATAGCTCAGGAATCCTAGATCAGGAACCACACTGACAGTTAAATTTAGCTCAGCAATCAAGGTCTATCTGTTCCAAGCAAAGAGGTTTGGTGCCTCTTTGACCCTCCACTCTACATCTCAGAAAAATGAGACCAGTCTGTGCTGGAGTACAAAAGGTGTAATGCAACTGAAGCCTGATTTCATGTCATGCTACTGTGTTGAAAGAATTATATATTCATCTTGTATGAGAAAAACTATTCCCTGGTCCATGGTGCAGCCTGGCCCCTTTCCTAGAAGGTGGCCTGGGCAAGAAGTTCCTTTTACCCCTTTGTGAAGCTGCTGACAGCTTGCTTCCAAGGGTCCTGCACTCTGGGCAGTGCAAAGGTGCAGACCCTGTATGAGGAAATGGCCTCAGCAGCAACTTTTTTTCCCCCTGGCACACAGTCTGTCCTCTCTGCAGTCTCTTTCAAGTGGCTTAGTGGTGGCAGAGGGCAAGCAGGTTGTCTCACCTGAGAGCTGGCTGGCCATTCTGCGCAAGGTAACAGGTGATGGCTTAAGTAGCATTGAGCCTTTGTCCAAAAATATCAGTCCATCTGCTGTGTATCTCTGTTCTGATTCCTTGAGCCTCCCCAGAGGGTTCTTAATAACAAAGTTCTGGGCGTAACGTTCCAATGGGTCATCAAGAGATGTGACTTTTCCTTCCTCCCACAGCTTGTACAACATAAGGGTGGGAAAGATCTTGGAGACACTGGCAATTCTGTTAATGAACAAATATTTATAGATATTAAGCATTAAGAAATCAAGAGGAAATATGGTCAGAACATGAGATAACCCAACTGACCCACCGTCTGTAGTTTTACATGCAACACTTTTGCTAATTCAGAAGAAAATGGCTAAAATGCAGGTAAGAAACTTCAGGTAATATCCTTAACTCTGGCATTTTTTGGACTGCAACATAACCTCAGTAGAATCTCTTTGATACTGCTGTGGGCTACAGAACTTCTGTTCTGTTCATATTAATAAGATGACATATTTTGTAAAAGATTGCTTAGTAAATACTGTAACAACAACAAAAATAAAATATTGAAATTCTAAGGCTAAAACACCTTAAAGTTTTACTTTGATATTCAGAGTTGATATTTGGGTGGCTTCAGAACAGAGTCAAATTTACCAAAGGTCTTCTGAAATAGGACTCTGGTTCTATTTTGTTGGTCTTTGGTAAAACGGAAGTCAATGGTGGTGCAATTTGCCACTGCATTTTTCTCTTAACTGAAAGGTTTGTGGTTCAAACCCACGCTGGTATGGGTCACCCTTACCTTACCTGCCTATGCAGGGGTTTAGAACTAGATGACCCTAGGTCTGTGCACCCAAACCATTCTGTGTTTCTGGAAGAAATAGCATGAGGTCATCTGTGCAGGGATTTTACCATGACATAGAAAGGGAGAAAAAAGGGTAATGAGAGATGCAAAAGTTTTCAAAAATTGTATATTCTGAGGACAACAATTGATTGTCAGAGTGAAGCCCATATGCTTCGTATATAGCACACTTATAAATCACCGAAAATAGATCTTTAAAGGAAGTAAATACTTCATTTGTATTTGTTTCTCTGGGGGTTGTGGGTTTTTTTAACATACACTAAGAGATTGATTACATCTTCATCTAAAAAAGAATGGCCAATATGGCTTTGACTTCACAGAATCACAGAATCACAAGGTTGGAAAAGACCTTTGAAGATCATCAAGTCCAACCATTCCCATCCTAAACTAAACCATATCCCTAAGTACCTCATCTACCCTTTTTTTGAACACATCCAGGGAAGGTGACTCAACCACCTCCCTGGGCAGCCTGTTCCAGGCCCTGACAACTTCACTGGGAGAATGAATAAACACAGAAATCTACTTTTAGTGTTCAGTAGGTACTCTTCCCAATCCCCAATTATTTTGCCAGACTAGACTTTTTTTTTTTTAATCCTATGGCACTTCTTCCTTTCTGTTCAAAAAATCTCTCAGCCTTCAGATTTGTGTCCTAAGACTCCTCATAGCACAGTAACATTCCTATGTAAGGAGCAGTGTGTTTTCAGGTTCTTCAGGCTGGCAAATACCATTACAATTTAAAATATTGTCAGACTAATTTAAAAATAAAATCCAAGATAAAAAACTCTGTGAGCCACAAGCATGTAATGTAGAGAGTAGCTGAAGCACTGTCTCACACAGTTTTGGTGGAACGCAGAGGAGGTTTCTGCAGTAGAAAATGTGGTTTGTGACAACAAACCAGAGATCAGATATTCACATGTGTATCTTCTTTTTTTTCTAGTTCACATGCCTGCATACCTCTACCTCACCTGTAAATAGTGTACTCGTTGGGCACCACTGAGGAGGGGTCTGAAGCATTCTTCTTCCCAAAGTTGCCTGTCCAGAGCACGGTGTCGTTGTAGATGACGATGGCAGACATGGCAGGGAGACCCGAGCTGTGCATCTTTTGTCGCAACATCATATCTACCTGGAGAACAATGAGAAGTTATGAACTTCCAAATGAAGAGTCTTATAATAAGATCTCTTCAGAGGGATCTGAACATACTGGACCGATGGGCTGAGACCAATGGGATGAAATTTTACAAGGCCAAGTGCAGAGTGCTGCACATGGGACATAACAACCCCATGCAGCGCTACAGGCTGGGGGAGACTGGCTGGAGAGCTGTCAGGCAGAGAAGGACCTGGGGGTGTTGGGTCACTGCAGGATGAATATGATCAGCAGTGTGCCCAGGCTGCCAAAGAGGCCAAGGGCATCCTGGCTTGTATCAAAAACAGTGTGGCCAGTAGGTCTGGGGAGGGGATTGTGCCCCTGGACTGGGCACTGGTGAGGCTGCACCTCGAGTGCTGGGTCCAGTTCTGGGCTTCTCACCATCAGAAGGACATTGAGGTCCTGGAGCGAGTCCAGAGAAGGGCAACCAGGCTGGGGAAGGGGCTGGAGGGCAAATCCTCTGAGGAGCAGCTGAGGGAGCTGGGGGTGTTCAGCCTGGAGAAGAGGAGGCTGAGGGGAGACCTTCTCCCCACCTCCCCTGCCCTGCCAGGAGGGTGCAGAGAGGTGGGCGATGGTCTCTTCAGCCAGGGGACAGGAGATGGGACAAGGGGGAATGGCATGAAGCTGTGCCAGGGCAGGTTTAGATTGGATGTTAGGAAAAAATTTTATACTGAAAGAGTTGTCAGGGCTGGAACAGGCTGCCCAGGGAGGTGGTCGAGTCACTTTCCCTGGATGTGTTCAAAAAAAGGGTAGATGAAGTACTTAGGGATATGGTTTAGTTTAGGATGTGAATGGTTGGACTTGATGATCTTTAATGTCTTTTCCAACCTTGTTATTCTGTGATTCTGTGATAATTCACCTAGTCTGTAACAAGGGTAGAAGTCCCAGATCAACAGACCTCCTCACCTCCGAACACTTATAAAGGATTTATTCAAATGTGTTTTGGCAAAATAAAGTATTTTAACTGTACTGTTTCTTGGAATTGCTTATGCTGAATTGGTTGGATTTGATGATCTTTAAAGGTCTTTTCCAACCTTGTGATTCTGTGAATTATCCAGTGTTTTGTTACAGTCTACAAGTCCACCATGTAGAATAATGTAGTGCATCATACCTATGATGCTTATATGATTAAAGACTAAACTATTAATTCTAATTTCTTCTTTGGAGTCTCCTTCTCTGGAGATATTAAAGACTCATCTGGACACCTATCTGTGCAATATGAGCTGGGGAGCTGCTTTGGCAGGGGGGTTGGACCCGATGATCTCTCGAGGTCCCTTCCAACCTCTAAGATTCTGTGATTCTGTGATTCCTTTTTAAATTGTACCATGCACATTGTGTTGTTCTTTGCACTAGTGTTTTAGGATCAAAGATGTATGAGGAAAGAATCCAGACTTTTTGAATATCCCGTGACACTTTTCATGCCATGAAACATGCTAGAGCTAGGACTCCTGTTTAAACTGCAATCTGAGAAACAGCACTGAGCAACTAACTAGGGGGTTGTGATTGCTTTTTGCTCCCTGTTGTGCCAGACCTAATCAGTCAGCTGTGCTTCATTCACCTCCTGTGAGCAGAATGCATTGGTCTTGCTCTTTTATAACTTTGTCAAAGCTATGGTATCATTATGCATAAGTTATCTTTTGCACAAAAAAGTTAAGTTATAAGAAATAGCCTTCCAAGCCCAGCATTTGACACAAAAAAGGCCAAGACAAGTAATGTCCTCAGGACCTCTTTTCTAGATGGACAGGTGAGGTACACTGACAGAGAGCCATGAAAATATCCAACTTGTGCAAAGTCCTTCCCCTCCCTTCCCCATGTGCCAGCAGCCCATCTAGTACATCAGCACTTTCCAGAGAACAGACTGGTCTCATGTCAGCAAGCATGGTCATCTTAGAGTTTTCTCAGAGAGAGTCTAGCAAGTAGACCTGCCTGAACCTGCAGAAAGGTGACAGATATATGATGGTTTTCTAGACTCGAATGCCGTTGAATGCAACACTCAGCATTTGGATTTGGCCACTATCGAGACTCTTCTAAGGAAAATGTAAGTCTTTCTGACAAGCAAAAGTACCCTTAGACAATAAATGTTTCCTTAAGCCTAGTGCATGTGTGCCTGTCACTCTCTTTTTCAAGATGCTGTGGGCTAGGAAACAGTCCTTCCCTCTAAGCAATATAATTGCATCTGGTACTGTTCAGAGTCCCAGTTCCATGGTTCTTGGCCTGGCACATGATGGTAGTTTGCCTTAGTGCAAGATCTCCAGTGTGACTTCAAGTGCCCACAGGCTTACACAGAATCTAAGGACATCTGAAGATACTGAAGATACTCTTTAGAGGTACAGGTGTCTAAGCCCCCTTCAAATACCTATGTCCTCCTATGCAGCTGGTGTTCAGATTCTCTGTACCTCATTCCATCTGTAAAACAGGAATATTTTCACCAGCCTACTTCAAAAAATTGCTTGGGTAATTCATTTCTGAGGAGTGCAAAGAAAGGTGGTCAGATGACTTTCTGATGTACACTCAATGTTCTGCATATTCCCTCAGTTCTCTGACTAATCCTAGCTGAATAATAAAATACCTCTCCATAGTAACCCCAGAGATAGCAGCAGAGACTTCATGAAAGTGTGAAGTGATAGCACTTCAAATTTAGTGTGGATAAAGCAATGTACATGCAGGAAAACAATCCTAACTTCACAACATACATACATAGACGGGCAGTGAGCTGGTTATTAGCACTCAGGAAGGAGACTTTGGGACTATGATGGAGGCTCAGTGCCCTATGAGGAAGGTGGGAGGAAAGAAAAAAAGGTAAATCAAATATGAGGGATTATTAAAGAAGTAAAGAAATAACAGGAAACACCATTTTATCACTGTGTAAGTCCCTGATCCACTTGCACCTTGAACACTGTATACAGTACTGATTTCCCACATACAAGAGAATGCTAGAGCTGGAAAGGATTCAAAGAAGAGTAAAAAGAATGATCAGAGTTGTGGGACAGCTTCTGTTATGACAAATTAAGCTACTCAAGAGAAAGAGACAAATTCAGGAGTGTCCTGTCTGAGCTTGACTGTCCTCATGGTCCATACAGTCAAGGCAACACTCCAGTATTTCCTCATAGGAAATAGAACCTACCAGAATTTCAGGCAGTGCTAAAATTTCAGAGACATCATATCATATTGAGGAAAAGCAGGTCTCTCTCTCATTCAGATGCAGGTCCCCTTCCTCTTCCCTTTCTTGAAGTGACCTACAAGTAGCTTTTCTAAATGGCAGCATGGGAAAAGCCAGCAAAGCAATAAAATAAGGAATGGGCAGCCACTGATGAATAGGAGCTAGTTACATGAGTCATCTGCTATCCACAACACAGGGACTGCCTAATAGTAGATAAGATGAAAACAGCCATCATTTTGTGCTGATGTATGTTCACCAGGCCTTTTGATGGACATGTAATAATGTTTCTTCATCATAGCTTACCCTTTGGATAATTGCTTATTGACCTGCCCTGCATGTTCAGTGAAGATGTTTTATACGCCCATTTCTAGATTCACATTTTCCACTTCTCTGATCTCCTTCCCCAGAGATGCTCAGGGCCAAAATACATACTCTCCCTTTACACCTTCAGAAAAACAGTCATGAGGTCTGCCTCCCTCTGTTCCCTTCCCTTCAGAGACCTTCTCCAACGCGTCCTTCAAAATGGGGATGGGATGATCCAGTAGTACTGGTTCAGGATAGCGGGGGCACATCTGCACAGCTTCCGATCTCACTTCCATCACAGATGGGCCTGGAAGATAGCATATGTCACTTCAATAAACACACTGACAACCTTTAAACTCATCCAGCAGTCAACACGAGCTTTCTTGCTTGTGTTATCCAAAGCTGAAAGGCACTTCTACATAGGAAAGAGCCAATCAAATTCTTTTTATCTCGCATAAAACAGGCCTTGGAGAAGGGATTGTGCTCTGCTCTTGCTTATTCCAACATGGGATGGACAGAGGATGAAAAGGAGCTGCAATAGAATTTTTCTGTGAATAGGCTTCAACTGACTTTGCAACTTGGAAGAGTAAGGAACTGTGACTACAGAAGACTGTAGAGTACTGACAGTGGGTTTAGACCTCATGGAAGTGTTGTGCCCATGTCTAGGGGGAAGTTTGGGTTTGGATTAAGTAGGTCAGAGTTGTCCCATGCATATTGTAACCTCATAAAATGGATATAGAAGTGAATTCTGAGTGTCACCTCAAATCTAATACTAAAACAGTTCATAGGCTGCGCTCCTAGTATATTAGCTGAATTAGCTGTATCCCGCATAAGCCAGACACATCTTAATGTTTTGTGGCAAGCAGAGACCTTTAAACTCAGTGAGAGATGGGAATTTTCTTACTTGGAGGCATTATTTTCCCAGTTGACCCCAAAGTGTTCATAAATACAGCTCATCTGCTTTCCAAGGTGTAAATAAAAAGCTTATTTATCTGAGCACGAAGCTTTACAGATACAGATGAGAAGAGAAATGGCACTATGAAAACTTTAAGATGAACAGGGATGGATACACAAGAGCTTACAGGCAGCCTCTGATACTCCGTGATAAAAATTTAGAGTCTGAAATTTTTTCAGACATTGATCTAAAAAGTACCTCTGGCACCTTCATTGTGGATGCTGATGCCTTTGTGCTACTTAAAACTCTGATCCAGTTACACTGTGCCTATTTCATCCTTGCACACACAGAGAAAACTCTGTTGAGTTTTCTATAACCAACATAAAGGAATTCTAGTGTGAACTGGGTGCTTGAGATGGTTCAAAGATCTAAGATAGAGGAGTAGGAAAATGGAGCAAAACCAAAAACTGGAGCACACAGTCAGGTGTAAAACAAAATCTGTTCTAAAGTGGAGTGACTTTTAGAACAGAATGTAAAATACAATGTCTTGTTGGTATATGAATTAACTTAGGTTAGTGCCAGAGGTAATCAAGCTTCTCTGGCCACCAGCAGAGTTACATGGTACTCCATCAACCCAACATTCATTTTCTCTGTTCTTGTACCAGCTAGGAGGAAGTAAATTTGTGTGCTCTTTGGGGAAATATGTCCACACGTGGATAAAGGTGGTTATTGGTGTCACAGACTTCTGTGCCAAGCCATGGCCAAACTACTATAGTAGTATAGTAGATGACTACTAGTCAATAGATGACTACTCACTGGTCTCCAACTTGGGGAGGCTGTACTGCCACAGAAAGCAGCCCGTCATTGCCACAGACAACAGGAAGAAGAATATGACCAACACGTGAATCCACTTCACCTCCATAACAGTGAGCTTGAGGAGGCTCCGGCTGCTGGTGGCCTGCTGTAGGCAGAAAAGATATGCTCTTAGAGAGGGAAAATCTGAAAATGCCTCTCCTGCATCCCAGCTACATGAGAGAGACACACTATATGGGAGAGTAAAGCTCCTGCAGGAACATGGGCTAATTCCAGTACTACTGCAGCACTAGGGTTGGGCATACCCAATGGCATTGGAATAACTGGATCCAGACATGACTTCTTGTCTTCCAAGAGGTTTGCAAGATATTGCTCTCCTTATCTTGTGAACAGAGAAGGTCTCATGAGGGAAGTGGTGGTAGATGGCCATCTTGGCCATAGTGATCACGAAGTAGCGTAATTTAAAAACTTTAAAAAACTGGGATGAGCTGTTGACTCCATTGAGGGTGGAGAAGCCTTGCAGAGAGACCTGGACAGATCAGAGAGCTGGGCAATCCCCAACCACATAAATTTTAACAAGGGAAAGTGCCAGATTCTGCATCTGGGAGGGGGAACCCTGGCTGCACACCCAGACTGGGGGATCAGACGCTGGAGGCCAGCCGTGCTGAGAGGGATTTGGGGTCTTGGTTGACAGCAAGTTACCCATGAGCCATCAGTGTGCCCAGGCAGCCAGGAGGGCCAACCCCATCCTGGGGTGCATCCAGCACGGCACAGCCAGCCAGTGCAGGGAGGGGATTGTCCTGCTCTACACTGTGCTGGGGCGGCCTCACCTCAGGTACTGGGGGCAGCTTTGGGCACCAGAGGATAAGAGGGGCATAAAACTCTTGGAGAGTGTCCAGAGGAGGGCAACGAGGATGGGGAAGGGTCTGGTGGGGAAGTCTTACGAGGAGAGGCTGAAGTCCCTGGGTTTGTTCAACCTGGAAAAGAGGAGGCTAAGGGGAGACCTCATAGCAGTCTGTGGCTTCCTGATGAGGGGGAGTGAAGGGGCAGGCGCCCATCTCCTCTGAGGATCAGGGATCGAACCCAAGGGAGCAGCATGAAGCTGCGACAGGGGAGGTTTTGGTTGCATGTTAGGAAGAGGTTCTGTGCTGAGAGGGGCGTTGGGCACTGGAAAAGGCCCCCCAGGGAAGTGGTCACAGCTCTGAGCCTGACTGAGTTCAAGAAGCATCTGGACAACATACTCAGTCCCATGCTCTGACTTGGATATTCCTTGATTCTGTGATTACTTTGTTGGCTGCCTTGGTCCTTGTAGAAGAAAACCACCCACCCCTTTTTCCTTTTCTCCTCCCTCCAGGTGAACCTCATCAGCCCAAGCTGGTAAGGTGCTTTATTACAAGTCTCATTTACTCCATTCTCAACCATCATGACTTTTTCCCAGATATCTTTCCAAGCCCTTTTTTTCCTGCATTCGGCATATGTTCATGGCAGCCACCTGCCACATCACCTGAGAAAATCCAGCTGTTACAAATGAATTATGTAATATTTCACCATGTACTGCCCTTCTTTTGTGCCTGTAATTCCCATTATATCGTGTACCATATGTTGAGCTTGGCATTTACAGATGCCATGTTTGGAAAACTGACTAATAGTTTGGGTTTGTGCAGCTCTGACAATACTGGAGACCATCCAGATTGGTGATACTGCCACATAAATATTGAAGAAAAGCAAGGAACAGATGACAAATGATTAGGCACCTAAGCATGAGCTGTGCTCTTTCACCAACTGTAGGAGGTCAATAGGAAGCTTTTAGAAGTTTGGCAATTAATGTTGCAAAACATATGGCCTGCCATTTGCATCCAATATGATCCACTTTCCAAAGCTGTTTCGAGTGGTCTGGACAGACTAAAACACTCCCTTTTCAGTTTTTTTGACATACAGGACAGTTCATGCAACAGCTTCCACAAGTCAACTGAGCCTTGTTACTCACAACATGGGAATCTGCAAAGCCACTTCCAGACTTGCACATGGCACTGGCTTTATAGGGATCCAGCTGGGGAATCTGCTGCAACTGGAGGTTGCAATTCCCCTCTCTGTACAGTAACAGAAATACACCACAATTATTTCTGAAGCCCTTTAGCCTGTTCAGGCATTCCCACATAAATTTCTGAAGCTAGTTTAGGTTCTTCCATAACAGAATTAAGACTTGAAGGATGGCTTAAGACCATATAGGTGCTTGGAGACCTGAGCCTGCCAGCACACATGTGCAGTCCACATTCCAGGTATCAGACTAAGTGATATGTGCTCCTAAACAGGGGAATGCCATTTTGACACCAAAACCAGCTTGGATTAGATACACACAAGCTCATACAGTGCCTCAGGTAGACAGGAGATCAGACAAGTAGAAGCCCATGTACTGAGATATCTTTAATCACCCCCATGCTGGCAGGCTTCAGTCTGTGCTATGGATGCCGTTTTCCTGCAGCAAGGAGTGGGATAGGGCCCTCTTTGCCCTGGCGTAGCCATCCTGTGACTTTCTTAGATTTAGTCCCATCATCAATCTTCAGTTCTTACTGTTTTTCCACCTCTTCCCTTCCTTCATTGAGAAACTCTGATTCCTGGGTCTCTAACAAACAGGGTGAAAGGACAATATTTTCTGATCTATGCCTCATCTCATGAATTCCAGACTCCATAGACCACTAACCAGGCCCACAAAGACACCAATAATTAACTCTCATCCTCTAGTACAAACTCCCCTTTACCCCTTGTGAACAATGAGTGGCCTGAAAGTCTCTTTTCTTCTCTGACCCACATCTAAGGGGAATGCAATGAAATCATGGCAATGCTATGAAACTAGAGACATGGATGTCTCTTTTATTGATGGGACACCAAATATACAAAGGTTACAATGAATATTCATCATCCTGTGGAGATGCTCTACTCTCCAAGCTACCTTTCAGGAAAAATACCACTTTTCCCCTGTACCTGGGAAACTACCAGACAAACAGATGGATAGATACCTACAAACAGACTCCTCACACCTCCCATTCCAGGACATGTCTGGTCTCACCTCCCTTCCAGCTGGTTTCTCCATCTCACATACGCTGCTCAGTTACTGTTGCTGCTAACAGAGCAAACACAGCAAGGCAGGGGGAGGGGGGCTACCAAGACACATGCAAATGAATGCAAACATATGCATGGAACAAGTGCACACAGCTTCCTATGGGTAGGTTAGCTGTATACTATATTATTTCCCCTTGAGCTTTGAAAAAAAAGGAGAGGTGGGGGTGTAAATAGGGATTTCTCACAGACCACCCAGGTACATGCCCTGCCCCCACCATGCTCATCTAGGCTCACTACCACAGACTCTGTGAGCTGCCCAGAGGCACATCTTAACACCAGTGAGGGAGAGCCATATAGAGCCCCAGTCCCCTGCACATACCATCACCAGGAGCCGTCTCAGTCCCAGAGGCTGTTGTCAGGCATCTCAGCATGCACATCCCATAACAAAACCACACCGTCTGATCTCAGCCCCAGCGAGGGTGGAACAGAGCACCTTGCCATGCTCCTACATGCAGCTGCTGTTCAGTTGCTTCATCTAAAGTGGCTGGTTTTAGCTCCAGGAGAGTCCTGCTCTTGGTTTCCCTGACCCATTCAGACACTCTAGAAAGTGCTGCTGACCTCCCCCAGGGCAGGAGATTAAGTGACAGGGACAGAATGGCATTTGCTCTCAGGAAAATGCCAGAGAGATTGGATGTTAATTCTTCCTAATGCTTCTCTGCCATGTGTGTGAATCAGCTGAAACCATGAGGGCTTCGCAATCTATTTATAGCAGCTTCATCTCCTCCTGACATCTGAACAGGAGGCGATTAACTCATGAGATGGACAGCCCCTGCATGCCTCTGTCCATCCCTGTGCAGGCCTGTGAGGGGGCAGGCTGGGCAGGCTGCAAGAAGGGGAGGCGGGGGATCTTAAGCCAGGAGCTCAGGCACTCTCTGGGCTTAATCCTGCACAGCCTCCTGGAGTTCCCCTGCAGTGGTAGACAAGGGAGTCATTCCCAGCTAACAGGCTCGCTTGACATAGGTGGAACCAATATTTTCACTCCCCTTAGCTGCTGAGGACTTTGAAGGATGGTGGAAGGTTGTGGTTTGCACAAGGTGAGCCTTACCCTCAGCTGCAACCCATCCATGGATGCTCACAAGTCTCTTCTCATCCCCTGTGCTGCCTGTCTCTGCAAATGAAAGGGTCATAAACCCTGTTGTGATGAGAAAAAAAAAGGTTAGTGCAGGAAAAAAATGGGTGGAGACCAGAGTAACAAAGCTCAGTTCAGTTAAGCAGAGCAGCAGGGAGGGACTGGTTTTGGATAGGGAGATAATCCACAATAATCACATGAATTAAGTCCCCAGTAACACCTTCCCTCTCTCTAGTTTGGTTTGGCAGCACCTTGTGTTTAAAGCAAGCTCTGGGACTTGTCAGTGGTCAGCCATGCTCAGACCACTTCCCAAGCACAAGGAACAGAGGCTTTGAGATCTTTAGTGCTGACACGTTTCCATTGTGCCTACTCCACCTGGTCCTTACAATGCCCTCCCCAGCTTCTCAGCCTTGCTCCCTCTACACAGCCAAAAATACCCCAAAAGACACAGCTAAAAAGACAAGCAAGAAACTGTATGACAGGTTTGAAAATGCCAAGATAATGGCATGGCTGCCACCTCTCCTACAATATGGAAGTGGCAATTCAATAGGTAACACCACCCCCTACAAACCCACAAGAGCTCTTACCATCCTTGCTGCTACCCTCCAGCTTCCAGCAGTGATGAATTTAGGGCTGTCCTAGAGTTGCAGATGTTAAGAGAATCTGAAGCACTAATCCTAACAGCCAGTCTCTCTGCGTAGAGATTAATCAGCCATGCCTCACCCCTCCTCAAGCAATGCAGCATCTGTCCAGGGATACAGTCAAAAGGGAGGATTGCTAGTGATTTCGTGGCTCAAAAAATACAGCAGAGTGGAAGATGGAAGGCTAGGGAGGAGGGTATGCTTAATACAGTGAAATGTAACAATTAACAAGGAACTACAATTATCACAGAATCAAGGAAGGGACTGGTAAGGATCACTGAGTCCAAATCCTGGCTCCACACAAGGCCATCCAAGTCAGAGCATGGGACTGAGGGCATCATCAAGACATTTTCTGAACTCAGTCAAGCTCGGTGCTTCCCCTTCCCTGGAAAGCATGTTCCAGTGTCCAACCCCCTTCTCAGTACAGAACCTCTTCTTAATATCCAACCTAAACCTCCCCTGTCGCAGCTTCATGCTGCCCCCAAATCCCTCTCAGCACGGCCAGCCTCCAACATCTGATCCCCCAGTCTGGATGTGTAGCCAGGGTTGCCCCTTCCCAGGTGAAGAATCTTGTTAAACTTTATGTGGTTGCTGATTGCCCAGCTCTCTTAATTTGTCCAGGACTCTCTGCAAGGCTTCTCCACCCAGAAAAGAGTTAACAGCTCCTCCCAGTTCGTTGTTGTCTACAAACTAACTTAGGATACATTCTAGCCCTGTATCCATGTAATTTATGGAACACTACAAAGAACTGAACCTAAAATGGAGCTCTGGGAACCCCACCAGTGACTGGCTGTGACCAATGACTTTGTTGTCCTTTAGGTGTGATTTTCTCTACGATTTTACCAGGCACTGAAGTGAGACTGACAGGCCTGTAATTACCAGGGTCTTCTTTCTTACCCATCTGGAAGACTGAGGCAATGTTTGCCAGCTTCCAGTCAACTGGGACCTCTCCAGATTCCCAAGACTGCTGAAAAATAATTGAGAGAGGTCTCACAATGACATCAGCCAGTTCCCTGAGTACCCTGGGATTAATCCCACTGGGGCCCATGGACTTATTATGGATCCAGGTGGAGCATCAAATCACTCACAAGTTCAGGGTTAACTAGGAGCTTATCATGATCACAGTCACATGCTCCAACTCAAGGTGTGTGGCTTCCCAGAGCCCATCGACTGTGTTGAAGACAGAGGCAAAGAAGGTGTTAAATGTCTGCTTGGTGTATGTCCCTGTTAGTAAGGAGGTGACTGTTCTCATCAAGTAACAGACCAATGTTCTCTCTGGCCCTCTTCAGATTTGAAAAACCCCTTTTTCTTGTCTGCCACTGTGCTGGCCAGCCTCAACACCAACTGAGCTTTGGCTGCACAGATTTTCTCCCTACAGTGGTGAACAGCATTCCTGTAATCCTCCCATGTTGCCCGACCTTGCTGCAATTGGCTGTACACCTGCTTTTTCCACCTAAGCTCTAGCAGGTCCCTGTTGATCCAAGCCAGCCTCCTGCCCAGCCTGCTTGATTTCCAGTGTTTTGGAATTGCCTGTTCTGGTGCTTTTAGGAGGTGGTACTTACAAAGTAACCAGCACTGATGGACCCCAATGCCTTCAAAAGCAGTTTCCCAGGGGACCACACCAACTGGTTTCCTGAGCAGCCCAAACCTGCTCTCCCATAGCTAGTGTTGGAGCTGTGGAGGCAGGTTTCCTCCTCTCCCCAAAGATTTTAAATTCCATGGTCACTATGGCCAAGACAGCCACCTACCAGCACTCCCCCCATGAGAGCTTCGCTGTTCACAAGCCAGAGATGTAGGAGGGCACCTTTCACTGTTGTCTCCCTGTCCTGGTTTCACTGCACCCAGGACCTGAGCAGCCACACTCTCTAAACGGGTAGGGGGGCTGTTTGGTTGGGGGGTGGGGGGAAGAAAAACAGTGGCAAACCTCATGGGTTGGGATAAGGAGGGTTTACTGGGACAGCAGAGAGAGGGATAGAGGTAACAATAACAGGACTTTATAGCAAAATGCACAATACTGGTGATGCACAATGCAGCTTCTCACTGAACCGCACAACTCCGGCCGTACAGCTCAGAGCTGTCCCAAAGCTGGACTGTCAGCAAACCATACATCCTGGAGCCCTGGGCTCCTCCCCCCAACAAGCCCCCTTCATGCCAAGCATGACATAATTGGCATGGAATACTCTCTTTGGCCTGTTTGGGTCCCCTGTCCTGGCTGTGCCCCCTCCCAGCTCCCTGGGTGCCCCCCTATCCCCCCGCCTTCTCATTAGCAGATGACCTACTTACTTAGGATCAGGCTCCTCAAAATTGTTTTTTTCTTCATTTCTGAAAACTCCTATTTCCTTCTGTCTCTGCTGGCAAACTCCCCAGGCTTTCCTTGACAGTCCACACAGTGATCTTCCTTCAAAGAAAAAGTGCATATGTAGGTAACTCACACATTTTACATATTACACATTTTCATAGAATCCCAGACTGGTCTGTGTTGGAAGGAACCAACCCCCTGCCACAGGCAGGGCCACCAACCTCCAGGCCTGGAGCTACAGAAGGTTGCCTGGCCTTGAACACCCCCAGATATGGGGCACCCACCCCCTCTCTGGGCAGCCCCTTCCAGCCCCTCACCACTCTCTCTGCAAAGATCTTCCCCCTAATATCTCATTTAACCCTTCCCTCCTCCAGCTTCACTCCATCCCCCTTGTCCTGCCAGTCTCTGCCCTTTAACAAGCTGATTCCCCTCCTGTTCCTCTGCTCCCTTCAGGGACTGGAAGGCTGCAATGAGGTCCCCCCACAGCCCAGCTCCCTCAGCCTCTCTCCGTAGGGGAGCTGCTCCAGCCCTCTGAGCATCTCTGTGGCTCCTCTGACCCCTCTCCAACAGTCCCACATCTTTCTCGTTTTGGGGCCCAGCTCTGGACACAGGACTCCAGCTGGGGCTCACAAGGGCAGAGCAGAGAGGGACAATCCCCTCCCTGTCCCTGCTGCCACCCCTCTTCTTTCACTCCATTTTTGCAGAGTTAATTAAAAATTAGAGTTTTTAATTCTCCAACACACTGTGATTTGCAGCAATTCACTTGTTATCCCTGTATTTCTTGACCTTCTGTTGTCTGTATTCTTTCCCCCAAAAAAGAACCTGCATATCCAGAACCAAGATGGAATCTCAGTATTTCCTGGCTTAGCAGTGTTTCATACATTGTATTGTCATGTTTTTCAGTCCCTCCTTGCAACTGAATGGCCTCCACTAGCTCAGAGAAGGGTCCCATCTTAGAGAAACCTCAAAATGTGGCAGCACAGGGTTAAGAAGAGCTCATGCCCACTCTGTAATAAGCAAGTTTCAAGGAAGTCTCTACTTCCTGGGCTGCTCTCTAAGAGCATTCCTCTGTCCCAGAGAGCCACAATCAGGAAGGTTACGAGCAGCAGTCATCCCTGCTGCCTGATCAAATATATTCTGCACATAAGTTATTGCACACAAAAGAATTTGTGTTTCATAACACCAGTTACAGCAAAGTGGCACTGCCCCAAGCTGCAAAGGTCCATCTGTGAAACAGCTTTGACCTGGGAGCACCCAGGAGTCCAGTAGCATTGGGAATGAGCAAAACAAACAGCTATTTGAGGGCTTTTTGGGCTTCTCTACCTCCCCTTCCCTCAGCTGCAGGTTGATGCAAAGGCCTGCACAGGTTGACTGCCCCAACAGTCTGATTGCCTCTGTTTCCAATTCATTTGGAGCATCCACACACTGTCATCATAACAGGCACTTGGTGCAGGGCAGGCTGTTCCTAGGGCAGCAAGCCAGAACACTGCACAGGCTCTCTGCAGCTAAATTAGTTGGCCAGCCCTGCACAGAAACAATCTTTTTTCATTGACACTGACAGAGGTAATACAAGAGACACTGGGAATCAGCAGCGTGAGATACCACCCCTGCAAACAACCCGTTCCCACCTGCAGCATCCTGCTGGGCACCCTGTGCATTTTGTTATTCCAGAATCTCAATCTTCTCCTCCTTCTTGAAGAGTTCTTCTCCTATCCCCATTTCCCTAGCTGAATTTGGGTGATATGGATTGCCATATGCAGAAAGGATTTGGAAGTGGGGGGTTGCAGAGGTGGCCTCTGGGGAGAGGTCAGGTTCTGCCTTGTGCTGGTTGCAGTCAGCTCCATAGCAGACCCACCACAAGCACAAGCTGAGTGTATCAGTAAAACCAGTGATGCCTCTGTGAGAAAATACTGAACTGAGGGCAGAAAACGCCAGACAGAGGGAGGAGGAAGGAACAAAGTGAGAAACAGAAGGGGAATATCAAGGTCAGAGAAGAAGGTGCTCCATGGTGGTGAGGATATTCTCTTCAGCCCATGGAGGGCCCATGCCAGGGTAGATATTCCCTGCAATCTGTGGAAGGGACCAGGCTGGAGCATATATTCAAACAGAAGCCCATGGTGGATATGCCTGAAGAAAATCCAGCCATGAAGGATGCACACTGGAGGAGATTTTCCTGAAGGACTGAAACCTGTGGGGATCCCATGCTGCTGCACAGGAGAGAAGCAGCAGAGAGAAAACACCTGGGTAGGGGAGTCTGGAGTGGAAGGGAATTGAGTCTGGGAAAGGTGGGGGGGAAAGGTGTTGGTTTAATATCTGTGGTTTTGTTTCCCATTGCCCAAATTTGTAATTACGTTATATTTTGACAATAAATGAAGCTACTTTTTCTAAACTTGTGTCTCTTTTCCCTGCAACAACAGCTGGTAAGTGGCTTCCCCTGTTTTTATCTCAACTGATGAGCTTTCTCACTCCTACTTATTTCTTATTTTCTGCCCCTTTCCTGCACAAGGAGAATAATTGGGCAGTAGGGCAGGAGTCCTGCTGTTAGCCAAGGCTAACTCACCATGCATGTGTAAGGAAAGCTCCCTTACGACTTTTTCCATGTGCTCTTCTGCAAGATCTCTGCTTTGAAGGGTATTACTGCCATTTTCCCACCACAGGCAGGAAAAAAACAAGGTACCAGGTCTTCAAGAGGGTCCCAGCTGCTGCCCAGGCCACTGGTTCAGAGGTTCAGAGGTTTGGTTTTGCTAGCTAGCAGGAGTCGATGTGAATTTTTGTGTTCAGAGGTGTACTGGCTCCTAGACAGGGAAAAAAGCACCTCTGAACTACTCCTTTATCTACAAAGTAAACAGGCACAGTGACTAAGCAGCAAATAATCATGTCTCTCTGAAGTATGGCAGTGAAATGCACACAGACCTTTGGGCTTAAACAGTCCCTATCCACTGTGGGAATGCCTTTTTTCTGCTCTCTGTATCCGGTGATTCAAAATCAACAGAAGTTATCTGGGTGAAATTTTACTCAAAATACTTGCACAATCTCAAATGAAACAGCCTGAGTGGATGAATTGGGTCCTGATGTATAAGTAGCTTAAAAAGAAAGGAGGAATTAGAAAAAGAAATGAGGCAGGCTCTCAAATGAATGGTCCAGGCACCTTGTGTCTGCTGGGGAGAACAGTGAGCGTGTTTCAGGGACATGGGTTCAGTTGCACTATTTCTGGTTACAGGGCTGTCAGTCTTTTAGCAGGGACAAAGGGGAAGCTGCAGCAGGAAAAGCAATTGGCAGCTCTAATTGCCCTCCTCTCAACACCAGCCTTTGATCCAGCATGGGGGTGAAGGGGGACTTTCTCCCTTCCACAGTCCTGCAGTGCAAAGCTCAGTCAGGGACTTCATTGTCCCTCTGTGTGTCCTTTGTGTCCTACTGGCCACCATTATCAGCCTTTGTGTCCCATTACCAGCTGGTTCATTTTCTTGATGGTTTTGTATGCTTGAAGTGAGTTTTGAAAGTCAAAAAATAGAGCAGAGTGCCAAATGGGCTCTGGCTGCACGTTCCTGTATCCAGGCAAGCTGGCAATGGGGAGGACTTGGATGGCAAGGGAGGTGGCAGCCATCATTGCCATCTGCTGGCATTGCCCAGCTTAAGAATTCATAAATCAAGAGTCAGAAGCCTCAGAAGAAATATTCAATATCAGACACTGCTAGGACATGTTTTCAAAGGTTTCTCCAAAATAAGTAGAACAGACTTACACTGGTTTTACTCTTTTGTTTCACATCCCATGATCCCACATCCCTGGGATTTGGGAGTTTATTGAAAAACTGTTTATCAACAGATTTGCAATACAAACAAAGAGAAGTCCATATAAATGGAGAATGCTGTCCCATACTACAGTATGGGATATACTACATCATGTTCCATGAGGATTTGTCAGGGTCCAGAGAAGATATAATAAAAGGGACAGTAAAAGATCACTCAGCAATTACCATCATGGGCAAAACAGACTCAACATGGAATAAAATTAATCTCATTTATTACCAATAAAATCAGAGCAGGATAGTAATAAATAAAATAAAATCTGAAAACACCTCCCCCCACCCCACCTTCTTCCTGAGCAAAACTTCACTCCCTGATATTCTTCCCTCCTCCCCTGGAGCAACACAGGGAGTCAGGGAATGGGGCTTGGGATCAGTCCATCACTTGATGTCTCTGCCGCTCCTTCCTCCTCAGGGGAGCACTCCTCACACTCTGCCCTGCTCCAGCGTGGGGTCCCTCCCACAGCAGACAGTCCTCCATGAACTTCTCCAAAGTGAGTCCTTCCCATGGAGGCTTCAGTTCCTAACCAGCTGCCCCAGCGTGGCTTCTTCCATGGGTACAGACCTTCAGGACCAGACTGTTCCAGCATGGTTGCCCATGGGGTCACAGGTCCCATCAGCAAACCTGCTCCAGAGTGGGCCTCTCTCTCCACGGGTTTCAGGTCCTGCCAGGAGCTTGCTCCAGCCCAGGCTTCCCACCCAGTCACAGTGTCCTTCAGATATCTCCACTTGCTTCAATGTGAGGTCCTCCATGGGCTACAGGGGGACAGCCTGCTTCACCATGATCTTCTCCACAGGCTGCAAGGGAATCTCTGCTCTGATGCCTGGAGCACGTCCTGTCCCTCCTGCACTGACCTCGGGGTAAGCAAAATTTCTCATATATTCTCACTCTTTTCCCTGGCAGCAAAAAGCTGCTACTTGGTTGTTTGGGGTTTTTTTTCCCCCCTTCTTAACTCTGTTACCCCAAAGGCACTACCATCATAACTGATGTGCTCAGCCTTGGTCAACTGCAGATCTGTCTTGGAGCCAGCTGGTATTGTCTGTGTTGGACCTGGGGGGTAGCTTCTGGGAACTTGTTGCAGAAGCCACCCCTGCAGCCCACTGCTACCAAAACCATGCCACCCAAACCCAAAACAGAAGCATTCAGTGACAGGGGCAGTGCTGTCACAGCCTGGGCATCCCTCCAGGCTCTGCCAGGGAGCAGCAGATGATGTTTTTATTTCCTCTCTTTTTCCTCAGCCACAAAGCAACATGAGGAACAGGAAGGATGAACATGTGGTGTTACATCACAAACAAACAGAGAGGAAGAAAAACAGTAAAATGGAAGTGTGATAGTTGCCTTATTTCATCCAGCTGCCTTAGGCCTCAGAGAACTGCTTATTCCTGAAGATGATTTAGTTCAGTGGAGAGGAACAGGAGGACCACAGCATCTCCCTTGCTTCCCTTTTGCAGCCTGGTGGGATGCTTTCGTTGCTGCTAAGAGATGCTGGTTGGTGCGTGCATGTGCAGCTCTCCCATCCATCCAGCTGAATTTGCTGCTCTCCCAGCTCCTGTCTACTGCTGGGAAGACACAGTGAAGAGACCAAACCCCAGCATAACTTGGTTGGAAGAGATCTTTCAGATCAAGTCAACCTAACCTGCCAAAATCACTGCTAACCCATCTCTCTAAGCAACACATCCACCTGTCTTTTAAATACCTCCAGGGATGGCAACTCCACCACCTACCTGGGCAGCCCATTCCAATGCCTAACAACCCTTTCTGTGATTAAATTTTTCCTAACATCCAATCTAAACCTCCCCTGGGGTAACTTGATGTCATTCTGTGATTCTGTGATTTCCTTTTCTCCTATCACTAGTTGATTGGGAGCAGAGGTCAGCCCCCACCTCTCCACACCCTCCCTTCATGTAGTTGTAGAGAGCAATAAGGTCTCCCCTCAAACCCCTTTTCTCCCTACTAAACACCCCCAGTTCCCTCAACCGCTCCCCATGACATTTATTCTCCAGTCCCCTCACCAGCCTCGTTGCCCTTCTCTGGACACGCTTCAGCACCTCAATGTCCTTCCTGTAGTGAGGGGCTCCAAACTGAATGCAGCACTCAAGGGGAGGCCTCACCAGTGCTGAGTACAGGGGGATGGTCATCGCCCTGGTCCTGCTCACTGCATTGCTCTTGTACAGGTCAGGATGCTCTTGGCCTTCTTGGCCACCTGGGCACACTGCCACCTCATGGTCAGCTGGCTGCCAACCAACACCCCAGATCTGTCTCTGGCTGCCCAGAGAGGTAGTGGATGCCCTGTCCCTGGAAGTGTTCAAGGCCAGGTTGGATGGGGCCCTGAGCAACCTTGTGTAGCTCCAGGCCTGAGGTTGGTGGCCCTGCCTGTGGCAGGGGGTTGGAGCTCTGTGATCCTTGGGGTCCCTTCCAACTCAGACCATTCTATGATTCTATGATCCCTTTGCAGAATGACCCTGTGGTGCAAGAGCTCCTTCACACCCCATGTCCTGGCTCATGTAAGCTCTCACTTGCTTAAAGACACCTCTGCATTTCCTCAGGATGTTGGTGTTGGACAGGGCCACAGGAAGGGGGTCTGGCCCAGGGCAGAGAGCTCTGACCTGCCACAGCCCAGCAGAGCCCCCACCCCCTGCTGAAAACCATCTGCTCTGGGTCTGTGAGGGGATTCCCTCAGCTTGGGAGCAATAGTGATGCCGCCACTGCTCCATGTTCGTGCAGATCACAGCTGGATCCAGCTTCAGCTCCTGTTCCTCTTTCATACACGTCTCAAGAAGTCTGCAGGGAAGCTGGATTTTTACTGAGCCATTTCAAAGAGCTCTCATTAACTGCTTGCCAGCAGCCAGCTCTCTGATAATGGGTATCGCCTCTGGAAATTGCAGCCCCATAGTAACAAGGAGTTTAATGGCTATTATTCCTAAATGAAGGACACAGCTCTAGTAATCCATCTCTTGCATCTAGCAAAGTCCCTTAGAAATTATGATTTCCCTTCACAGGCAAGGCAGAAAAATACACACAGTCACAAATACATTTAAAAGACACCTCCTGGCCTGGCAGTGCAATTTTAAACATTTTGAATGATGCTTTTAAGATACAGGAATCCTGTAGGCATTTTGAAATCTGAAAGGTTCTAATTCTCTTTACAAGATACAACAGGAAACCTGATTTCAACGGTAAGATTCATGTTACCTGATTTCCAACAAAGATTTTTGGGACCCTGTTCCAGTGCTTGTCCACTTTCAAGTTGAAGAGATCATCCTGTATGTCCCATCACATGGCAAGCTGTGGCCATTGCTGCTGTTCTTTCTCTGAGCACTTGAATATGGCTCTGTCCTTTCTCCATCCCCTTCAGGGCTGGAAGATGCTGTCAGATTCCCCTCAGTCTCCTTCCATCAGACCAAACCCAGCTCCCAGCTCTCCTCATATGTCCAGTGTACCAGCTCCAACCACCTCAGCAACCCTCCTCTGGACCTGTTAACCCTTCCATACCAGGGTGTCCCAAAAGTGGACATGGTACTTTAGATGTGCCCTCATGAGTGTTGAGGGAAGAATCACTCCCTCTGTCTTGCCAGCTATGCATGTGGCCTGGTCTGAAGTTTGCTTTAAGTGACAGAAGGGTGCATTCACAGGAAGGGCAGGAAAAGATGGAAAATTCATGTACAGCTCTTTTGCACCATCCTCATCCTGGCAGGCAGTGATGGGCAGGCAGCATGCATGAGAGTGACAAAGAAGCTTCTAGGCATCCTGGGGGGTCTGGGCCTCATCAGGCATTTTTCTGACCTCTGCAAGTACAAGCTGACAACTTCCCTCTCCAGGAGACACACACACAGACTATCCTTTCATACTGCAGGGATCCCTGGTGCAGGTCTGCTCAGCCCTGCCCCCATGATCTCCATGCCACAAGCTCTCACAGATAAAATTGCTTCCCCACCAATTTCTACCCATGCAGCAGCAACATGGCATGGGCAGAGGACTTTTTTAGCTTCACAGACACAACAAGACTGAGCTTGGCAAGGTGACCAGCTCCGGCCAGAATGAGTTAAAACTACACGTGGTCCCAGATGTCCCTACGATAGGTAGTGGCCTCATCCTGTACATGCCCAAGACCACCCTGCCACTCTCCTTCCCTGCCTCCCATGTAACACCTTCCTCCCCCAGTCACTAATCTGTATAGCTTGGAGGTATGGAGAGGTCAGGTAAAAAGGAAATCGCTTGATTGGGTGGAAGAAAAGGGAGAGGCTACAGGATGGGCAAGAGCTGTCAGCCTGAGCTGAAGGTGTGCATGGATATGCAGCAACCCTGGAGAGGGCTGAGAGCAACCAGGCAGAGAAGATACTGTCTGGATGCAGTATCCAGACTTACACTCTCCAAACCAACCTTCTTCATCACCAGGGAAATCACAACATCCTGGGGTCACACTTTTTCTAAAGCACAGCTCCACCCAGTGAAAGCACTGTCATCCTGTAGGTTGGGCCTGGCATGGGGGGAACTTGTGCATGTTTGTGTATCTGTGACACCCTGGGCAGTGCTGGGTGTCTGTGTGGATGGAAGAGCATCTCACTGTGGAAGTAGCTCTGTGCAACACTTGTCCTGGCAGAGGACAGGATGCACAGCAACAGTGCCTACACTGCTGCAGCCACCAGCACTCACCACAACCCATGACACTGAGTGTCCCAAGAAATGTGTGGCTTGAAGGCTTAGATATAGAAGGTTTCTAAGAGTGTTTCTCTATGCAGCTGGCTTTTGGAGCTCTCAAGATTGCATGGCCTGCCTTTTTCCTCTACCAGTGGGGCTGCAAAAGCTTTCCAAATATTTGAATGAAAGCAGCATTCCTTCCACAGTCATCATGGGACTTCAAGAGCTGGAAAAGACTGAATATTATGAGTCATAACAACCTTTCAATACACTTGTATATCCTCTGTAGAGTAGACAGAAGGCTTGAGTTCTATGTCACACTCAAGAGCCATGTAACCCAGCCAGGTAATTCTTTCTACGTACTAGCATGATCCCAGGGAAGGGGGTTTCCAGCAGCTGTGCACCCCTTCTCAACCGAGCAGTATTCTATAGCATAGTGTGGGATGCTGGAGCTGGTGTCTGAATGCCTCCCAGACTGATTTTTAAACCAGTTAGATACCAACACACAGCACCTTTTCCATGGTTGTACAGAGTCACTTGTTTGTCTGTCCAAGTATTGAAAGCACAGCTGGAAAAGCTGCAGATCCAGACCCAGCTAATGCAGGGAAACTTCACCTTCCCCAGCCCAAAAGAGGGGGCAGAAGTGGGATGGGACTTGTGCAGGTGCTGAGGAAGTATGTGCAGGGCTTCCAAAAACCTGGGTTTGCAGACTGGGCTTTCTGGGAAGTGACCTCCCAGCACAAATGGTGATGGCTAGGCTTGCTCAGCCCTATCACTGGCCAGGCACCTTGTCCTCAGCCAAGCAGTGCACCCACAGCACAGAGCCTTACCAGGGGCAGAGGCAGAGCGATGCTGCTGGCAGTACCAGCTTGCCTGCTTGCACTGAGTGACTGGCACTCCTGTGACTAGCGGTGTTCCCCAGGGCCCGGTGTTGGGTCCAGTCCTGTTTAATATCTTCATCAACAACCTTGATGAGGGAATAGCATCCACCCTCAGCAAGTGCTGATGATACAAAGCTGGGAGGGGTGGCTGACACGCAGGACACTGCGCTGCCATCCAGCCAGACCTGGACAGGCTGGAGAGCTGGGCAGGGAGAAACCTAATGAAATTCAACAAAAGCAAGTGTAGAGTCTGGCACCTGGGGAGGAATAACTGCTGGAATCAGTACAGGCTGGGGGTGACCTGCTGGAGAAGAGCTCTGTGGAGAAGGACCTGGGGGTTCTGGTTGATGACAGGTTGGCCATGAGCCAGCAGTGTGCCCTGGGGGCTGAGAGAGACAATGGGATCCTGGGGGGCATCAAGAGGAGTGTGGCCAGCAGGTCACAGGAGGGGATCCTCCCCCTCTGCTCTGCCCTGCTCAGGCCCCACCTGGAGTTTTGTGTCCAGTTCTGGGCTCCCTGGGATAAAACAGCCAGGGATCTCCTGGAAAGAGTCCAGAGGAGGCTACAGAGATACTGAAGGGCCTGGAGCATCTCCCCTGTGAGGAAAGGCTGAGTGAGCTGGGGCTGTTCAGCCTGGAGAGAAGAAGACTCAGGGGGGACCTGATTAATGTTTATCAATATCTGAAGGATGGGATGCAGGGGAAATGGCCAGCCCCTTCTCAGTGTCTGTGGGGACAGGACAAGGGGCAATGGCTGCAAGTCAGAGCATAGGAAGTTCCACACCACCATGGGGAAGAACTTTTCCCCAGTGAGGGTGAGGGAGCCCTGGGACAGGCTGCCCAGGGGGTGTGGAGTCTCCATCTCTGGAGAGATTCCAGCCCCGTCTGGACGCCGCCCTGTGCAATATGAGCTGGGGAGCTGCTTTGGCAGGGGGTTGGACCCCAGGAGCTCTCCAGGTCCCTTCCAACCCCTACGATTCTGTGATTCTGTGAAGGTGTGGGCACCCGATTCCCCAGCAAGGTGGCACCAGGGTGCCTCACAGCCTGACCCTGGATGATGAAGGCTGAACCAGCAGTGACCTGTTCTATGCTGCCTCAGGGTACTTTAAATAGGTCAGCAGCAGGTGACTGGAAATTACCCTTCATCTTATTCCAAGGGAGCTGCAGATGAGGTCCTTCCTTGTGGCTAACAGCAGGGTTTTTGAATGACAATGTAATGATTTTAATTCAGCTGTTTTGATTAACTCCTGGCATGCCATGTGCCATTTTCCACCATCCAGGTCAGGAGGATGTTGTCACTGCTCGTAAATGTGCACAGGGACGTGTCCCAGACATCATTGTGGACCACAGCAGCACAAACCCATCACTGAAGAGCCAGTGAAAAGCCTTTCAGTGTGCTGCCCTGACTCACTGGAGCAACCAGCAGCCAGTGTGGACTGGCCAGGGCTACAACAACGAAGTGCCAGTTTAGCCTGGAGATGAAAACCTCTCAATTTCTGGAGGTAAACAGAGAGCAATGGTCTTCATGTGTCACTGGGTGCTAGTGTCTATGATGTGACTATGGGTGCTATGATGATGGCAGAGAACAAGTGAGTCACAGTAAAGGCATGGCTTGAGCATCAGGGTAGGGACACTATGGGGGCAGCAGGATGCTGGGGGAGTGAGTGGTGGACAACATTAGGTGTGATGGTGGGTGAATATGAGGACAGGAATGCCTCAGTGGGGAAAAAGAGCAGGATGAGGGCTAAGAATGAGCGCAGAGCTGGAGCAGGCCTGTAGTGTTAGGTGCTCAGTGAGCTGCATGGGTCAGAAAGTAAATCATGATTGTGTGAATCCGGGTGGACTGACTTCTTTATCCCCTGTGTTCTGATGTTAAATCTTCCTTATTTTCCTGGTCTCCAGCAGACTTCTGGGAAAAGCAGGGCTGACATCCCACCTGGGGTCAGATGTAGCTCTGAGCAGGTCTCTTGTTCCTCTTCCTGCCTTCCCCACTCACTCTTGACCCCAGTCACTGTCCCCTCTCTCACTGTAGCTCATGTTCTTGTCAACATTTGCACAAGGGATTAAACGCCCAAACCTGCTTGAGGAGAGAACCCAGCACCACTGGGGTGTCTGCTGAGCACCTCTGCAAGAGCCAAAGGTAAAACAAGACCTCCCCCTTGTGCTGAGCTGTCACATCACTGCATCTTTCTAAGCCGCAGCCATGGGCACGTGCTGGAGAGGAGGAATTATTGAAGGAAAAGTTACAGAATCCAGGGAAAAAAATTCCTTTTCCTTCAGGAGGCTGGCCAAACTCACCCAGGTTTGTAAGGGCATGGAAAAGAAACTGTGCCTCTTCACCTAAGCTGTGATTTGAGTTTTGCCTGGGTTTTTCATAGGATCACAGAGTCTTTCAAGCCAGAAGGGATCTTAGGAAGTGATTTAGTCCAACCTACTACTCTATCCAGGGTCAGCTCTGAGGTCACACCAGGCAATTTATGGCTTTTTCCTGTGAGGTCTGGGAACCCCTAAAAGTCTGCTGGTCTTCTAATAACTGCTTTTTTCATCAATATCTTTTATATCAATATGGCACTTCTGAAGTCTCCTTAAGGAAGGTTAATTGCTGAAAGATACAGCCAACTACTGTTGCCCATTGGCTTGGGTTTTAGGAATAAGACTTAAAGTGTTATAGTTTGCCCAGGTGATAGCTTGAATGTGCAATTTAAACACTGTAAACAGTGGCATCTCCTGGTTCTCAGCTGAGAGGGAAGAGAATGGACACCATGTCGAGTCCACTGGACTCCCAAGCAGATGTATCCTGGTGGAGTTACTGGTTCTCAGATGAGTATCTTTACATATTTTAATACTTTGGTGTCCCAGAACAATTCATTCAAAGCTGTTTGAACAAATCAGGGGAAAAAAAAAAAAGGAAAAAAACCCAAAACAAGAAAGGAAGAGAATATAGTCCTGTTGTTTGGCTGTCATATGCAAGGACCACTGGTCTCAGGAGATAAGGATGAAGCTCATAGTAATTCACATCCATAAATGTTTCATTCTGAGACAATATATTTTAGAAAGTGACCTGGATAGAAAAGCAAATAATAAACAACTATTAGCATTTCTTTATGCAGGTGTAAGGAATGCTACTGAGAAACAGAAGAGTTTAAACAAATACAGAGAGTAGAAAACACAGGAGAAATGTGTATGTGAGGGTACAATGTGCATGTGAGGGTACATGCATAGATATTTCTGAATGGGTCTTGGAGAAGCCAAAATTTAGAAGATTCCTGTTAACAATGTGGTAAAATTATTAGAGGAAGAAGGAGCTGTAATGGCAAATTCAGCTGTACATATTAGTCCCCTGACTTGTTCCTCTGCCCCATGCACCTTGCTTTTCCATGCTGTCAGTGGACAAAGTGAGGATATGCTGTTAATTTTGGAGTGAGAAAAGTGCCACAGAAATATAGCCCCAGCCTTTCCTGTGTGATGCAGCCTATCAGCTCCTGCCCCCAGGCTGCAGATCCTCACTCTATTGTACTGCAATATTTAATCATTGCTCACTTTTAACCTCCTACTGCCATAGACAGTCACTAAGGCACAGAGACATCAGGTAACTTGCCAAGAGACTGATGGTATGTGCTGATTTTCATACAAATTTACATTAATTTCCATACATCTCCCTCTCAGTTTGTATTAATTTCCTGTGATGCATTAAGAACAAGTAAAATATTGTCTAGTCTGAATGAGTCAAAATTTTCTACTTTTCTTATGTTTTCTCTTTTGCAGATACTCGTTTTTCAGCCATTAGTTGATTTATTTTGTTCCTTTTCTACTGCATTTTTCATCTGCTTTCCACCTTTAGCTACCACAGGGATCTATTCTTACATTCTACAAATATTTTTAGCAAAACTTACTCTCTAGGTTGTTCACAAAGTAGGTAGGATCTCAAATTGTGGCATTGACTATCCCATTTACACAGCACTGATTGTTCCCAGACTAATTTTAATATGCTACTTCATCTTTTCATTTCCTTTCCTGTAGGTCTGAGCTTTGCTTGGTGAAAAGCTTCAGGTTAGTAGATTTCCACACAAACTGCTGAAGGCAAATGAGACTGATAGGAATTTGCTGTGCACATGGGTGCAGAGTGTGCAAGAGCATAGACTGGGAATGTCCATTCTGCATGGAGCAGTGTTGGGCTGGGGAAAAGCAGCTGTTTTGGGAGATGCCTTCAAGGTCACTGTGGGACCTGACTGAGCAAGAACTAGTGCTAGGTTGACATTTTTTTCCTAATATCCTACCTGAACTTTTGCTGCATCTGTAGCCCTTGTTTCATTCTTTGGTAGCACTGAGAAGTGTTTGGCTTCATTCATGTTGTAACTGCCCTTCAAGTACTTGTGGGCTGTGATTACTAACCGCTCAGCATCCTCTTTGTCTGACAACACAGAACTGTTCCTTCTACCTGTCCTCAGGCCATGTGTCTGAGACCTCTGAATTCCCAGTCACCCTCTGTCAGACCTCCTCCATTCTTTGTTCATATACTCCTTATTCTGGGTGAAGGGGAGAGGTTTGGGGGATGCACAAATACAGGGTATTCAAGATGCAATAGCAGAAGCACTCAATAGAAGGGTATGATAACTCCTCCCCTCTGGTCCTAATTCAGCCCAGTTTGTGGTTACCCTCGTTTGCCATGAGAGTGCACTGTTGACTCGTGTTCAGTTTGTCCTCCTCAGTCCTTAGCAGGGCTGATGGATGGCTTCTGAGACTGCATGATGCCAGGGTTATCTTGCCCTGGGCATAGAGTTTGGCCCTCTTGCAGATGAGCTTTGTGAGGTTTCTCTTGGCCCAGGCCTGAAGTTTACTGAGGTCCCCCTGGACTGAAGCCCTACGATTCGTGTGCCAGCTACTTCCCCTTAGTGTTGTCTACCAATTTGGTGAGGGTGTGTCTGAGTTACTGTCCTGAAAGCATACAAAGATAGTGAACTGTATCAATCCACTGCTGGACCCAGGCATACTTTGATTGTTACTCAGTCTGACTGTTCCCACTCATTACTGCCCTGTGATATGGATGGCCCATTACTGCAGCATTTAACTCAAGATTCTTTTATTTATATGAGCTCAATGGTGTCCAGTCTTTCCTCCAACCAGTCATCTATTCTACCATCTTCATGCTACCTCCAGTACCTCCCATTCCACTCCTTCCACTTACCACCTCAGCTAACTCTCACCTGTGGGATACACCTCTTGGCTTGAGTCTGACTCCTCCCATCCTGGGATCACTGCCATATTGTCTGCAGCTCTGGGATCACTGCCTCTTCCTATGATTTGTGATTGTTTTTCGTGGCAGGAGATTGGCTTGATAACCATCCCCCATAGCCTTCCCTCCTAGAAGCCCCCAGGCAGTGAGGTTTGGTGAGGCATGTGTTGCCCAGCCATATCCTGGGGTGTAAGGCTTGGGAAGCCTGAATAAATTCCCAGGTGGGTCTGTTTTCTTCAGCCACGCATTGTACCAGTTAGTTGTCACCTCAGCACACGTTACCATGAGTCTTACACTGTGCCTGTCCACCGACACACATGCTTGAGGGAAAAGGCCTTTACAAAGTTATCTGTACATGGCTTATTTAGCTAATGATGATAAACAATAAGAGGGAAACTCTACCACAGTAACTGGTAAGGTACTATTTGTAGTCAGTGGGACAGAGGAAAAGAAGGGAAAGACATGTTTGACCCATCTGATAGTCTTCTTTGAGGTCAGAACCAGGTGGATAGGTGATGGTAGGGCAGTGGATGGGGTTTACCTTGATCTGACACCATCTTCCACAGCATCCTTGCAGCTAAACTGAGGAAGGGTGGTCTGGAGAATTGGGTAGTGAGGTGGATTGAGAGCTGGTTGAAGGAAAGAAGTCAGGGGGTTGTGGTCAGTGGGACAGAGTCTGGCTGGAGGCCTGTGGCTAGTGGAGTCCCTCAGGGGTCAGTACTGGGACCAGCACTATTCAATATACTCATCAGTGACCTGGAGGAGGGAATGGAGTGCTGTCAGCAAATCTGCTGATGACACAAACCTGGGAGGAGTGTGACACCCCAGAGGCTGTGCTGCCACCCAGAGAGGTCTGGACAGGCTGGGGAGATGGGAGGGGAGACACTGAATGAGATTCAACAAGGGTAAGTGTCGGGTCTGGGGTCTGGGGAAGAACAGGCCAGTTGGGGACTGGCCTGTTGGGGAGCAGCACAGGGGAGAGGGACCTGGGGGTGCTGGGGGGCAGCAGGATGACCATGACCAGCAATGTGCCATGTGGCCAAGGAGGCCAATGGCATCCTGGGGTGTATTAGAAGGGGGGTGGTTAGTAAGTTGAGAGAGGTTCTCCTCCCCCTCTACTCTGCCCTGGTAAGACTGCATCTGGAATATTGTGTCCAGTTCTGGGCCCCTCAGCTCAAGGACAGGGAACTACTTGAAGGAGCCCAGCACAGGGCCATTGAGATGATTAAGGGAGGGGAACATCTTCCTTATGAGGACAGGCTGAGGGAGCTGGGCCTCTTTAGCCTGGAGGACACTGAGAGGTGACCTCGTTAATATGTAAATGCGTAAGTGTGAGTGTCAGGAGGATGGAGCCAGGCTCTTCTCAGTGACAGGACAAGGGGCAGCAGGTGCAAGCTGGAGCAGAGGAGGTTCCATGTGAACATAGGAAAAAACTTTTTCACTGGGCCAGGCTGCCCAGAGAGGCTGGGGAGTCTCCTTCTCCTTCTCTGGAGACACTCAAACCCACCTGGACATGTTCCTGTGTGACCTAATCCAGGTGATCCTGCTCTGGCGGGGGGTTGGACTAGACAATCTTTTGAGGCCCCTTCCAACCCATAACATTCTGTGAGTCTGTGAAAAGAGATGGTGGTGTTCTCAGACTTTTCCCTTTACATAAGATTGTTGTCATGCTAAGAGAGTCTCTCCCCATCACAGGTGAAATGCAGGCTTATTTGTACATATACTATTAACTGTAAAGCACAAATCTAATCAAATACCTAAACTGTATAATCAAACCCTTAAGAAAAACCTAAAGAACACTTCAAGCTTGGCATATAAATAGATGCCAACAGAAACAGGTGAGCCTCCCTAATAAAGGATTCCTTTTGATGCAGGGAAATTTGCACAAGGAGTTCTGCAAAAGGAGCCATTTGGGGAGCTCAGAATCTGGCAGAAATCAAGTTATTCCATTGCCACAGAGGGAGGATGGATTTGGAATGATTCTGAAGGATGAAAAATTGGAAGAGGACCTCCTTACCTAACATTCATGGAGGAGAGGGAACAAGTGCATTTAGTCTGTGATTAAAAAAATTAGGATATTCTTGAAGTTAAAATTCATTATCCTTACCCTCTCTCTTATGGGGTAAGATCCAGGTGAGTGGAACAGTGAGGGAATCAGTGTGGACATGATATTCAGGATACCCAGCATCAGCCACCTGTATGATGAAGAAATAACTTTGACTTTAGTTAAACCAACTGAATTGACAAGAGACAATGCTGTTAGGTAAATATAGCTATACTAACTATGCAAGTTTTAGCTACAAACACTATTTAACAGATCTTTAGAGTTAGTTTTTCAAGCTACGTACCTTTTAATTAGCAATTAAATAATCAGATCAGCTAACTTTTTAAAAGTCTGGCAGGGCAAACTCTAAATGTGATCTCTGTGTATGAAAAAAACATTCTTTGTAGCCCTACTGACCCCCCAAAATCCATTCCTTCTCCTTGTTTGGAATCAGAATTTTTTGGTGTAGGCTAGTTCACTGCATTTTTACATGTTTTGCCTGAAGAATTGCCCAGGTTATTAACAATCTGGTGTCTTCCCTTGTGCATCTCACAGCAAGCAGAAGAAGGGTTAAACAAGATGGAAAGTGTGCAGGAAACATGCTCTGCTTTCATTACTGGTTCTGGCACATAAGACAAAGAATTCAGCATGTCCTCTTTAAGAGAAAATTGTGTTCCTCTGCCTCCTTTAAGTGTGTCAGCAAACTGTGGAAGATGCAATTTAATCTTTCAAAAGCCTTTGTCAAAGTTCCTCACTGAAGACCCAGAGAACTGAATGCATCTCACAGAACTGTCAAAGGACAAACTCCAGCCAGTCAAGGGCTACGGTCACTGCCTCCCCTGACATTGTGCTACAAACTCACAGGTGAACCTTAAAGTTGAGAGCCTGCTCTTCAAGTTAAATGCTGTGTTCCAAATACCACTGTCCCTGGTATCTATCTTGCCTTTGCTCACAAAATTGTATGAGTTGTCTTCAGGTAAGGGCATGACTGACAACAGAAAAAGAGAAGAGTGTTGCTTGCACAAAGACCAATGCTCAGGTGTTTCAAAGAAAGCCCGTGCTCTGGCAGTTCTAGCAAACATAAACCACAATGTATGTGTCATTTGTCCTCCTGTTATCCCAACAAAGAGACCAGATCACAAGAATCCCAGGATAAGGAAACTCAGGCAATGGAGAGCAATTTCACTTAAGATTTCCAGAGGGTGAAGCAAGCAAAACTCTAAAGCAAAAGATCACATTGCAATAAATGTTGACTCCTGGGTCAAGACTACTGTCCAAGAAATCCTTTTCCTTGCCAATCAAGAGCACTCAGGGAGATATCACCAGGACATACTAGCTGACACCTTTGATCCTCCATGCTGCACACAAGTGATCCTGTTGAGGCCACCTAGGCATACACGTCCTGGTGTCTGTAAATACTTACATGAGAATGCAGGTGGGCAGAATCAACTTCCTCAGAAGGTGACATTAAATCAAATCCTTTTCTACTTCTTCACTATCCCTCATTGAGTACACTTTCAACATACAGTCAGTGCCAAGCTCCTTCCTGGGGTCTGCATTAACTTGCAGAACAGAGCTTTTCTTTTGCATTGCTGCAAAGGTATAATGCTCCTTGGGGCTAGTTTGCATGGCTGAATGGAGATATTTTCTCCACAAAGAGCTCTGTCCCTCTTCCCTTAATCACAATGTGCTTGTTCCAGCTTGTTCCATGCAAATCTCAAGAATGGTGTATTTCTGAAGATGTTTTCTATGAAAAGCTGAGAGGTGAGTAGCCCAGCACCTCCCAAGGGGTTAGAAAAAGGCCAGGCTGTCTAGTCTGAAGATAACCTGACAGCACAGGGTGAAGTACTAGGTGTGTAGGGAAAAAATAAGGCCTCCTGCTTCTCAACTCATATTTGCCATTCTCTGCCTGCAGACAGCAAGCATATGATGGGGAAGAGGAGAGTCTAGGATTTGGAGAGCAGGGAGAGAGGCAGAGGGCTTGAGCAGAGCTGGAGATACTGCCAAAAATCTGTTTCTCCAGGCAGCAGGGAGGGAGGAGTTTAGGCCTAAGTAAGACACATATCTTTCCATGCTAAACTGGCAGATTGTCAGGGGACCAAACACCATAAGTTGTATTTAATTGAATTTCCCAAAGCACCTGCAGTGCTCACTTTGTCAGAGAGCCTGGTCTGCTTCCCCCAAGTCACCTAGCACTAGGGATTTATGTGTGCCCTTTTACAACTTGCATACACATGAATTCTTGGGATTCCATGATCACTGACTGGGGCTGATCACACAAAGACACAAACACTCCATCGGCACATGTCCCTGGACATTTGGACTCTCCTTTGCATAAGATCATGCATGTTCTTGCCTTTGTTTTACTCAGTCAGAAAGAGCATGGGACCTAGTGCATTGTAGGAAAAGTCAACAGCAGTGATATGGTTAAATTACTGGTCAGGACCATGTTTTGTTCCTGCTTTCCTCCACCTTCCTATAGACCACCACATGCTTCAAGACCAACTACAAGTCAATGTAGTTGAGCTTTGTAACAGACTATTGTATTTCTCCCAAATGCCATGTGCAGAGGCTCCAACTGTGCCTCATCTTCTACAGAGAGCAAACTTCTGTCCACCACAGATGCAAAAGCCAGAGACCAATGTGCAACCAACAGCCAGACCTGGTTACAGCAGACCATAACTAAAAGATCCATTCCAGGTTCCATGGTTGAACCCAGTGCCTGCATGGCAAGAGGTAACCCAGGAAGACCTGGCAGGGAAAGAAAATCAGCTAGAAAGTCCCTCCTCCCTCACTGTGGTAGCACTGGCTTATGGAGTAAGCCCAGAAGCCAGAACAAGGTACAGAGTGCTCTGTGAATCAGAAAGAAGCTGCTCTCCAAAGCCCCAAACTCAGTCCTCACAGGGGATGACAGCAATTAAAACAGCTGAGCCCCATTTATCCCTTCATATCTAAAGAATCCCATGGTTGTGCAAAGGATGCAGAGCCCTGAGGAGGTTGGAGGAGATAATCAGAGATGGTCAGTCATTTTAGTTCTGGTTGCATCCCTATTCAGTCAATGTCACCTTGAACATTACCCCTCATGCTTCAGCATGAAGATACACCTTTTCTCACTGCTGGGTGATGTTGTCTTTAGCTTGCAGTGATGGTTGACCATGGTTGGTCACCAGCTGCTACCCCAGTTTACTGGGGAGCTAACACTGACACTTTTCTTCCTGCTAAGCTTCAGTAATGATAGAGAGAAGCACAGATTTACCCTGTGACGTGGAGATTGGTGCTTTCATCTTGGCCTGAGGGAACTGGGAGCTGCATTTTCAGTTCAGCATTTCCCAACGACACAGATGCTGTTTATTGTGAAATACTGAGCTCTTGCCCAAAATTGCAGATTCAGGCAAGATGGAGGGGAAGACAAATAAAAGAGGAAAAAAAAAAAAGGATGCAAATTTGTTAGTCTAAACAAAATAAAGTTCCTATCACAAAATTCTGATCCTTTAATTCAGCACCTGTGAAAAAAGAAAGAGATACAGTTCCATCCAGAGTAAAAACTGATATGGTAAGCTGCTGCAGAAGGGAGAATAAATCACTTTAGGGTGAAAGGGGGATGATCAACACCTCAAAATCCAGCAGTTACCAAAGATGAAGAGACTCAGAATGATGACCTGCAATTCAGAACAGAGGCACATCTTACCACGCTGCCATCAGGACTGACAGAGAGGGCTCAGAAACAGAGAACTGAGGAGAAAAATTATTCCTACATAGAGAAATACAGAGCTCTGTGCTGTCTTTCCACAGTAACAGCTTTAGTTAGAAATACCCTTCCTTTTTAACCTTCTTTTAATCTTAAACACTCTTCTGGGCCTGACTCTGCTTCTTCCACATAGTCCATCTCACCCAGGTTTTATACCTGTCCTACATCAACATCACAGAGCATATTCATCACAGAGCTTAGAAGTGCTTCGTGGCTTAATAAAATTTCTCAGTCAAAGGAAAAAATGTAAACAGGAGTCAGCTGTCCTTCTAAAGCACCTAAAAAACCTCATGCAATAGGAAAAGAGTTCCAAATCTGTGTTTACAAGCAGTATCCTAAGACAAAAATAGATCCATTTTGTGGCTAACTTGCATACTGTATACAGTAGGGTGACATAACTCTGGGTTTTCCTCTTGAAACAGGTTACCTTACAACAAATGAATTTATTTCTTAAGGAAATAAAGTTTTGTCCTGGCTTACTGAGTCCTAAGCAGCATGGGAAACAGGAAGGATTTGGTGTCAGATGTCCCAGAGCTCTGAGGAGTTCATATATTGGTAAGCACGCTTTCTAAAGGTACTCAGTAAGAATGTGTAAGGTACCTCACAAATAATTCCATGTGTATACACCGCCTGAAGCAGCCCAACACATCCATTGCCCCTGAGAACAACTGAAGACAATAAGGATGGAGTGGGAAAGGGATGTGACGGCCTCATGGTGAACATGATGGAGCTATGATAGCTGAGAAGTGAAGATTTTGCTAGCACTGGACTTCAGCTCCGGTAGTGTGTAATGGGTAATCAAAATTAGTGTTTACAGAAGCACCACTTATCAGACCATCCTGTGGTCCTTCTTGTGGCATGATACAAAGGTCCTGGTTCTGCTCAGTTGATGCAGAGACCAGCACTTCCCCTAAATGATTTACCATTCATTGGTGGAGCTCAGGACAATACTGTATTTGGCAAAGATTTCTTCTTCTTCTTCTTAAGAAGCAAAAGGAATAGATTCAACTTGTCCATTCATATAAGAACACTGATGAGTAGGGCTGACAACTGAGATAAACAGATAACAGCACAATAATGTGAACAAACATGCAATAAGCCCATGGCTTAATGCCCCAGGGCTCAGTCCTGGCTCCAGTCTTGTTCAACATCTTTATCAATGACCTGGATGAAGGGATTGAATGCTCCCTCACTAAGTTTGCAGATGACACTAAACTAGGAGGAAGTGTTGATCTGCCTGAGGGTAGGGAGGCTCTTCAGAGGGATCTGAACAGACTGGACCGATGGGCTGAGACCAGTGGGATGAAGTTTAACAAGGCCAAGTGCAGAGTGCTGCACATGGGGCACAACAACCCCATGCAGTGCTACAGGCTGGGGGGGACTGGCTGGAGAGCTGTCAGGCAGAGAAGGACCTGGGGGTGTTGGGTCACTGCAGGCTGAATATGAGTCAGCAGTGTGCCCAGGGGCCAGGAAGGCCAATGGCATCTTGGCTTGTGTCAGACACAGTGTGGCCAGTGGGCCAGCATGGTTGGAAACAAGATCCTGTGAAGTTTGACTTTATTTCTCTCACGTGACTTGGGAGGCAGATCTGAGACTTACTACATTTATGTGGTAAATTGAGTGTCCTGGTCAAGGAGTTAACACAACAGGCCACAGCAGTACCCTGGGGTGTTCATGGCAGGTTCATCAAATCGAGAATGAGTTGCAAGAATGAATTAAAAAGGAATCTTCTTTGTGAAACTCACCTTCCACAGAATAATAACAAGGTTGGAAAAGACCTTAAAGATCATCAAGTCCAACCATTCTCATCCTAAACTAAACCAGATCCCTGAGCACCTCATCTACCCTTTTTTTGAACACACCCAGGGAAGGTGACTCAACCACCTCCCTGGGCAGCCTGTTCCAGCCCTGACAACTCTTTCAGTAAAACATTTTTTTCTAACATCCAATCTAAACCTGCCCTGGCACAGCTTCATGCCATTGCCCCTTGTCCTATCACCTGTCACCTGGCTGAAGAGACCATCACCTATCTCTCTATAACCTCCCTTCAGGTACTTGTAGGTGGGGAGAAGCCTCCTCAGCCTCCTCTTCTCTAAGCTAAACAGCCCCAGCTCCCTCAGCTGCTCCTCAGAGGATTTGCCCTCCAGCCCCTTCCCCAGCCTGGTTGCCCTTCTCTGGACTCGCTCCAGGCCCTCCATGTCCTTCTGATGGTGAGGAGCCCAGAACTGGACCCAGCACTCGAGGTGCAGCCTCACCAGTGCCCAGTCCAGGGGCACAATCCCCTCCCCAGCCCTGCTGGCCACACTATTTCTGACACAAGCCAAGATGCCATTGGCCTTCCTGGCTCCTGGGCACACTGCTGACTCATATTCAGCCTGCAGTGACCCAACACCCCCAGGTCCTTCTCTGCCTGACAGCTCTCCAGCCAGTCCCCCCCAGCCTGTAGCACTGCACAGGGTTGTTGTGTCCCATGTGCAGCACTCTGCACTTGGCCTTGTTAAACCTCATCCCATTGGTCTCAGCCCATCGGTCCAGTCTGTTCAGATCCCTCTGAAGAGCCTCCCTACAGGGCAGATCCCTGTATACACCTGATCTTCTTACACATATTTTTGCACTGTCAGTGACAAGGACTTTGCACTTTTGACTGAACACTGGCACAGATTGCCCAGAGAGGTTGTGGAGTCTCCATACTTGGTGATATCCAAAAGCCATCTGGATATGGTCCTGGGCAGCCAGGTGGCCCAGCTTTAGCAGTGGGAGTTGGATAAAATGACCTTCAGAGATCCCTTCCAACCTCAACCAGACTATGATTCTTTTCTGATGGGTTCACTGAAGATTTTTCAGCCCAGCCCAGTGCACAGATGTGCTGGTTGAAACTCACATCAGTAAGCCTGAATGTCCAGTGCAACGTATAATTAAGCTGCAGAACTTATCATGACAGGGTGCCTTTGATGCTGAAAGTTGTCATAGGTTCAAAAAGCAATTAGATGGATTAATAAAAGGAAAAATACCATCTGTGTTTTTCAAAAACTCCATTAGGTACTTATGCTGAGAGAATACACAGAGGAAGGTTTTCTTCTGTTCTTGCATCTACCCTCAGGTATCCATTACTAGTCTTGGTGTGAGTTGTATGGCCAGCTGGAGTGTTCCTGCAGGACAACAGGGTTGGATGCCAAAGTAAAGGGTATCTGCAAGCTGAAACCTGCAGGTTCTGCTGAGATTACCCAGCACTCCACTGCTTGTCAAGGAGTCCTGTTGGTCATTTCTGTTCTTTCTCATCTCATCCTTGGAGCACTGCTCAAGCAGGATACTTTCAGTTCGTCTATTCTATTTTTCAGATTGTTCACCCATCCCCACAGATTTGCATGAAAAAAACCCCAGGATTTGAAGTCCTTGCTGGAAAACTATCTCTGCTAATTCAAGGTTCAAATCAACCATCAAACAGTGTTTTCCTTTCATCCCAGATCCAAAACAAGATGGTAAACACCAAATTTGCATGATGTACACTAAGAAATACAACCAGACAGTGATCCAGAGGACATGTTACCTGCATGGACAGTCAGGCTGAGGGCCCCTGCAGATCAGGTCTGCATGGCATCCTGGGGTTCACCTATATGGAATAATCTGCAAGTGACCTTCAATCACAGAATCCCAGAATCCCTGAATCCCAGGGCTTGGAAGGGACCTGGAGAGCTCCTGGGGTCCAACCCCCTGCCAAAGCAGCTCCCCAGCTCATATTGCACCAGGCGGCGTCCAGACGGGGCTGGAATCTCTCCAGAGATGGAGACTCCACACCCCCCTGGGCAGCCTGTCCCAGGGCTCTGGCACCCTCACTGGGGAAAAGTTCTTCCCCATGTTGCTGTGGAACTTCCTATGCTCTGACTTGCAGCCATTGCCCCTTGTCCTGTCCCCACAGACACTGAGAAGGGGCTGGCCATTTCCCCCTGCATCCCACACTTGAGATATTGATAAACATTAATAAGGTCCCCCCTGAGTCTTCTTCTCTCCAGGCTGAACAGCCCCAGCTCACTCAGCCTTTCCTCACAGGGGAGATGCTCCAGGCCCTTCAGTATCTCTGTAGCCTCCTCTGGACTCTCTCCAGGAGATCCCTATCTTTTTTATCCCAGGGAGCACTGAGGTGAAATACAACAGCTCGTGAACCTGAAATGGTTTCAGCTGCCCTGACCTGTGCCAGGATAGATGGTGGCCTTCCCCGAGTGTGGGAGGAGGTGGTCATGGGGGTGTCTCAGGTGACTGACTCCTGCATTGATTCCTGGGATCACTACTTTGCCACACAGCAGTGAAAGTTTCTGTGCCCTGCTCTTCAACTACTGCACCTTCCATCCCTTCTTATTTCACAGCAATGGCTGTGCCTGGAGACAGACCACCCCAGCGCTCTCCTTGGGATCACCAGAGTGAAAAGCAGTGACCAGCTGTGATGGAGAGGTTGGGAGGTGCTACTGGATTTCCAGCTGGGCAGGGGGACATCAGCGAGGTTCACAGAGTAAGGATTTACTTGTGATGTCTGGGGTCTGAGTCAGCAGTGGGAGGAAGGGGAGCAGTGAAGGGAGGCCGTGAGGGTGGGGTTGAGGGACTGGGGTGTGCTGAATGGGAGTCGAGATCCGTCACTTCTCCAACCACTCCTGCCCTAGGGAGACTTCCTATCCCTACCTCCACTACTGTAAAACACACACTGCCACACAAACTAATCCTCAAAAGGGTCACAGATCCCTCCTCTGTTGAAATAATCTGTCTCAAGATTGCAATTAGATTAATCTGTGGCTGTCACAAAGCTATCATTTAATTCTGCACTGGGCTTGTGGAGACTGTTTTATCTCTCTTACTGGTACCTTCTCTCTGAGTGCTGTTTTCCTGCACCATTAGCTACTAGCAGAGTATGTGGTTAGTTTAGTTTTCAAAGATTCATGAATCAGGACTCAAGCCAAGAAAAATGCATTTCCAAATGGTCTTTGAGAGATTTTGTCATGAATCCCTTGCTGGAAGGATTACATTTACTTTCTGGAAATGTTCCCACATCTCATGTAGGTGAAGCTGTCACAAATTCCCACTGTGACATGTCAGAGCAAAGAAGACTTCAAACACATTGTATATCTTCCCTGACTCTGCCCAGAATTATTGGAATAGTATGACATCAAGCTGATGCATCATAATCATGGAATCCATGAATCACTGGCTGAGGTTGGCAGGGATATTTGGAGGTCATCTTGACCAACCCCTCTGCTCAAGTAGGGCCACCCAGGGCTGGCTGTGTAGGATCATGTCCAGATGACTTTTGGACACTAACGGATGGAGACTTCACATCCTCTCTGGGTAACCTGTTCCACTATTCAGTAACCCTCACAGTGAAAAAGCGTGCTCTTATATTCAGACAGAGCCTCTGGTTTGTTTGGGGGATTTTGTCTCTTGTTCTTGCACTGGATGCCACTGAGAAGAGCTTGGCTATAAACTCTTTGCATCCTCCCTTCAGCTATTTATATATACTGATAAGATCCCCCACCCAATCTTTCTCTTCTCCAGGCTGAACAGTCCAAGCTTTTTCTTCACACCAGAGGTGCTTCAGTCTTTTCACCATCTTCTCAGCGCCTGCACTGGACTCTGTCCTGTATCTCCATGTCTCTTTTGGGTTTACCAGTGAGCAGAGGGGCTGGGCTGATGTAAGAAAGCACAGTGCTCACCATGGAATATGACCTCTGTCATTCCTCCCTCCTGCCACAGACCTCAGACAAGGGTTTTATACCACAGCTGCCTCTGGTTTCAAGAGACCTGGCCACCACCTTTCAGAGCCCCAGTGTTCACCCACAGTGGGTTTATGCCCTCTTGTTGCATGCACCCCATGAGCAATGCATCTCAGTGTTTGCTCTACATCCCATGAGCTCTACATCCCATGAGTCTTGCATCTTGCAAGACTGCAGGGCTCTTCAGATGAAGCAGGGGCATTTCCAGCCTCTCATGCACATCAGTAGCCCCATCATGCTTCCTAGCCAGAAATGCATGGTGTGAAGAGGGGAGGTGACTCCTGAAGCTCTGCTCCTCGTACACCTTGGTGTGCAGAGCAGTGGCTGCCATGCAGCAGTCTCTCCTCCAGCCCATCCTTTCCCATTGCTCCAGGCCTCTGGCTGGACTGAAACAGCTGGATTGCATGTAGCCAGTCTGACACTGACAGCAAAACCATGTTTGGACCTGGCATCTTTCTTTGATTTTGACAGAGACCTGACTTCAGTGTGACAAGTCCTGCTCTTCCCTTTCATCAGGCAGTGCATGGGTCAGGGCTGCTTCTCACTGCTCAGGTTTTTCAAAGGCTCTACATCAAAGCTAGCCCTTGGTTTCCTCCATTTCTTTGATATATCCTACAATGGCCTTGTTAAATCACAGAAACCTATTCAACTTTTTCCCTTTCTTTTCTTCCTTCCTCTCTCTCTCTTTTTTAAAAATAATCTTTTCATTTGTGGGGGAAATAGATATGGGCAAGCAGTTGTTGGGGGAGGGAAACTTATCCCATAACATTTCTTTAGTGTCTTGCTTATCAAAGCAATGGAAAAGAAGCACCAAGAAAAACACAAGCAGATGGATGAAATGCTTTCCTTCTTGCCTTGCCTTTTTTAAAATGTAGCTGTGGAGATGTGCCTTTGATTTTCTCACTCTCCTGCTATTTGCCCCTAACTTCAATCTTCAAATCCCCAGCTGGGGAACTGTCCAGAATTGTCCCAGTAGCCCATGGAGTATCCCTTTCATTTATCTTACCTTAAAGCCCCAGCCTGAGGGCTAGGGAAAATTGCTAAAACCTAAACTTGGCCATATTTGTGCCAGGTTCCCTTGAGCTGACAGGGGGGTGATGCAGCTCTAGAGACAGCCAAACTGTCCTAGGGCTCACACTTTTGGTGTGAAAGGTATGAGGAATTTGGCCCAAACTGGGCACATCAGGTCTTGTTAAGTCGTCTATGTGTCTGTCAATAGATTTTGTCAGCTCCCACCCACAGCAACCCAGAGTAGGACATCTCCAGGGTGCCACCTGTTTCCAGGCAGCTTACTTCTGGATTTGCCATTCTTTTTCATTCCCTCCTCTGAAGTTTCCCTGCTCCTGACATGAAACTGAAAGTCTTCTCCAGATAGCTACTACAACTGCATTTTGAGCCACCACTATCCAGTTGCTTAAGACATCCCTTTCCCAGCATGTGATTCAGCTCCAGCCAGCACCTGAGCAAGGGTCCAGTCCTGTTTAATATCTTCACTGACGACCTTGATGAGGGAAGAGAATCCAGCCTCAGCAAGTACCGATGATACAAAGCTGGGAGGGGTGGCTGACAGGCAGGACACTGCGCTGCCATCCAGAGAGACCTGGACAGGCTGGAGAGCTGGGCAGGGAGAAACCAGATGAGGTTTAATAAAAGCAAGTGTAGAGTATTGCACCTGGGGAGGAATAACTGCTGGAATCAGTCCAGGCTGGGGGTGACCTGCTGGAGAGGAGCTCTGTGGAGAAGGACCCGGGGGTCCTGGTAGATGCCAGGGTGGCCATGAGCCAGCAGTGTGCCCTGGGGCTGAGAGAGCCAATGGGATCCTGGGGGTATCAAGAGGAGTGTGGCCAGCAGGTCACAGGAGGGGATCCTCCCCCTCTGCTCTGCCCTGGTCAGGCCCCACCTGGAGTGTTGTGTCCAGTTCTGGGCTCCCTGGGATAAAAAAGCCAGGGATCTCCTGGAGAGAGTCCAGAGGAGGCTACGGAGATGCTGAAGGGCCTGGAGCATCTCCCCTGTGAGGAAAGGCTGAGTGAGCTGGGGCTGTTCAGCCTGGAGAGAAGAAGACTCAGGGGGGACCTGATTAATGTTTATCAATATCTGAAGGATGGGATGCAGGGGGAATGGCCAGCCCCTTCTCAGTGTCTGTGGGGACAGGACAAGGGGCAATGGCTGCAAGTCAGAGCATAGGAAGTTCCACACCACCATGGGGAAGAACTTTTCCCCAGTGAGGGTGAGGGAGCCCTGGGCCAGGCTGCCCAGGGGGTGTGGAGTCTCCATCTCTGGAGAGATTCCAGCCCCGTCTGGACGCCGCCCTGTGCAATATGAGCTGGGGAGCTGCTTTGGCAGGGGGTTGGACCCCAGGAGCTCTCCAGGGCCCTTCCAAGCCCTGGGGTTCTGGTATTCTGTGATTCTGTGATTTCATGCCACTTGCTCACCCTTCTCACATGAGGAGAGACAGACAAAGCCCCCACGGGTTGGGGTAAGGACAGTTACTGACACAGCACACAGAGAAGGGAACAACAGCGGAGCCCATGACAAAGGACACAAACGGTGATAACACAGAACACTTTACCAACCTGACAGCCAGCCGGATTCTCTATCTGCACTCAGCACCTCCTGAAGCCTCACAAACCCGCCCCTCCATGACCAGCCCCCTTTTATGGGGTGGCATGATGTCTTGTGGTAAGGAAAACACCCTTGGCCATCTCTGCTCACTTGTGCTGGCTCCTTGTGAAAATTAACCCAGTCCTAGCCAGAACCAGGACACCCAGGCAGCCTGAACCCCCCCAAATATTTTCAGATAGTGGTTCTACCTCCTTGTTTCTAGGTGAAGCATGTCTTCTAGTCTGCTCTCTTCAGTCCTTCTGTAACAGTCCTACTAAGGAATGCCTCTTGGGTGGAATATGTAGTAGGTGTGCCAATACACTGGTCAGTTGTCCTCCCCACACACCAATGTAGACCAAGAAGACAGATGGATGTTCACCTACACTAACTCTTCCCATCACCTTCCCCTGCCCAGAATGGCAACACATCCTCATCCTGACAGAGGCAAGAGTGCAGTCAGAGGGATGGGGGACATGGGTCTGCTCCCTGCTCAGCACTCTTGGGGCTGCATCTAGAGAGCTGTGGACAGTTTTGGTACAAGGAGGATGCCAAGGAATCCTGAAAAGTCCAGTGGAAGGTCACTATGATACCCAAGGGTATTGAGTGCATGGTGTGTGAGGGAACTTAGTGTGTTTGGCCTGACTGGGGAAGGATCTATGGATCTATGGTAAAAGGATGTTCAGAAATCTCTGGCCCTTGCAATATACAAAACTTGACTGCACAAGGCCATGAGCAATCTGACTTGACTCTGAATTTAGCCCTGGGGAGGGATCAGGAAGCATGACAGGAGGATCCTAGAGGGCTTTTCCACCTTCTGTGACTCCAGGAAAGTAAAAGCCAAGGTGTTGGACAGACTGCAACAACTAATCCATGCAGATGCCATCTTCACAGTTCTTCATAGCTGTTTCAGCTAAATTTGTCACCCAGAGCATGCCTGGTTGGAGCTGTAACACCATGTTGCTTGGGAGGATTCTAGTGCATTACATGTTTACTTGCCTGTGTTGTTAGGGAATGCTTCCTATTAAAAATTGTAAGGCTCACACCATTTTTTTCACAGCCATTCTTCATACAAGCTCAGCCACATGAAAACACAAGGGAATCAAGGTCTAGAAGCATAATTCCCGTATTTCCTGCAGGGTGTGCTGTTTGTATTCCTCTCTTGAACAGCACCCAGCTGTTCCTGCCAAGGATACCAATGCAGTGCCAGCGGGAACTGCCATATCATGCAGGGACCACCCCAGTTCTGCCAGGGCTCTGCCTGATCCTGTTTTCCAACCTGATAAAGGAGGCATGTCAATGTCTTCCTCTGGTTCCTATAGGCAAGCTTTATAGAAGTGTCATCCTAAAGAAGGAAAAGATGGAGCGAAGAGCAGAAGCTGGAAAGTGAGATGACAAGAATTTACTGTCCTTCTATGCCACCTCAGTGTTAGAGAACTGTCTGTCAGATCAGCTTTTGGGTCTGCATGAAGACAGCTTCTTGAAATTTATGGAGGTATCCTCAGCAGACTCTGTGTACAGGGTCTGGGTTTAAAATCAGGAATATCTCCAAAGCAGTGAGACATTGTTAGACTACATTATGACAGCAGAATAGAAGCTTGCAGAGGGTAAGGAGGGTGTTATAGCCTTTTCTGACCCTCCTACCATCATGAACTGCCTCATGTGCTGGTGTTCTCCATCTGAAGGCACACAGCCTCTGGATCTCCAAGTCCAGCACAAACATTGGCCTGAATCCAGAGTTGTTCTGTTTGCTCAAACAAGTGCTTCAGCAATTGCACAAAGCTTGTCTTGGACTGGGACCAAGCATGTGACAGGACATCATAACCTCTGTCTTATCACAGGTTAAACCGGTCCAGGAAGAAAAGATATCTTGGCATTAACAACCTGCTTTCCATCCCCATTCAGCCCCTACCATAGAAGATGACACCTCTTGATATGTTGCAGGACCATGACAACCTCACATCCTGGTCTCATTTGGCCACACTCGTTTCTAACTCTCATTTCTTCCCACCAGCAACAGCTCATTCACTTTGTTGCTTCTCAGAACCCAGGTGCAAGTATGAGCACCCCCAGCTTGGCTACCCACACAGTGCTAGGATGGCCTCCCTCAGCCAAGCAAATCTCAAGAGAGTCTCCTTTCCTTTCTCTGCTTTCTTTTTAACCCTGACCCATTAGCTCTCTGGCAGCTCTTCATCCACCCCTAGGGGGAGTTCCATGGACTCCAGCTGATCACCGATAGAGAGGGCAACAGCCCCTGCCCTCTTACCCTGCCTGTCTTTCCTAAAGACTTTATGGCCATCTATTCCTATGTTCCAGTCATGAGATCCATCCCACCACATCTCAGTGATGCCAATGACATCACAGCCCTGTAGGCATGTGCACACCTGCAACTCTTCCTGCTTGTTCCCCATGCTTCGTGTGTTAGTGTACAGGCATTTAAGTTGGACCACCATCAAGGATAATTTACCAATTGGAGTTCCCTTCTCCTTCACTTCAGGTCCTTTCTTCCTGGCCTGAGATCCTACTCCAGGCCCAGGGCATTTCCGTAGGCTTAGGCTGAGCCCTGCAAGTGCTGAGGCCCAGCTCCAGGCTGCCAGGCACAGCACAGAGCCAGGACAAGCACTTTCCCATACAGCATGTCACAGAAAGCAAGCTGTGTGGTGTGAGATTCACAGTATCCACATGATGAGTGGCACAGTCAGCCAGTAGTAAGCACAAAAGTATCTGTAACTCTTGCTTTCCTGGATTTATGACATCTCTCTGAAGCTTCTGCTCGTAGATTCCAGGGTCTTCTGGGGTTTGTTCTGTGCCTCATTGAAGTTTACCTGGAAGTAGATAGGTGTCTTGCAGAATCACAGAATCACAAGGTTGGAAAAGACCTTTGAAGATCATCAAGTCCAACCATTCCCATCCAAAGTTAAACCATATCCCTGAGCACCTCATCTACCCTTTTTTTGAACACACCCAGGGAAGGTGACTCAGCCCCTCCCTGGGCAGCCTGTTCCAGCCCTGACAACTCTTTCAGTAAAACATTTTTTTCTAAGATCCAATCTGACCCTGCCATGGGGCAGCTTGAGCCCATTGCCCCTTGTCCCATCTCCTGTCCCCTGGCTGAAGAGACCATCACCCACCTCTCTGCACCCTCCTGGCAGGGCAGGGGAGGTGGGGAGAAGGTCTCCCCTCAGCCTCCTCTTCTCCAGGCTCAACACCCCCAGCTCCCTCAGCTGCTCCTCAGAGGATTTGCCCTCCAGCCCCTTCCCCAGCCTGGTTGCCCTTCTCTGGACTCGCTCCAGGACCTCAATGTCCTTCTGATGGTGAGGAGCCCAGAAAAGCGTAATGGATTTTTCACTCGTGTGAAGCCATGAAAAAGGCTGCTTGTGATCCCCAAATCCAGAGCTACCTTTCCTCCAGACAATGCCTCAGCTATTAGGAGGGTGCTGTTATGGAGAGGGGCAATGTAGCCAATTGCTCTGCTGTGAAGGTGACCACAGGGTTCCCAGGAATGTGTGTTATAAAAGTGAAAAAGGAGAAGAACAAGATGTGGCCAGACTCTGTAACCTTGACTTTAGGGATTTAACTAGGAAGTGGGGGAAACTGAGGTTTCATTGCTGCCCTCTGTTTACTAGGTGTCAAGTAAACACCGAGCAGATTTAGAGACACAGGGACCAGAAGTCAAAAATAGTAATGGATCTGACCAGCAAAGCTCCCTTGTAACTGCTTTGATGGCAGCCTGGGGAATTTCTAATCCCAGTAGGCAGGATAAGCCACTCCTGGGATGGGTGAAAGATGGGTAAAAGCCAGCACAGCTTGAAACCTTTCAGAAGCTGAAACAAGAGGAAAGAGCAGTGGGCTGGCAGCGGGATGGAGGGTGGAGGGTTCTGGCCACGAGTGAAGCTCATGTATTATTCCCTTCTCCAAAGGTGGAAAACAGGCTTCAGCCTGGTCTCTCCCCTGCTGGGAAAGCAGACACAGCTGCAGAGCAGAGGAGGCTCTCCTGCCCTCAGACACCTTTCAAGTGAGAGCGCTATCAATAGCATGAGATTTTTGTAGAGCTCAAATAGCGTTTTCTATCAAAAAGGTTTTCCTGATTATTTCCCAGCTAACTGAAAGCCTTTGCAGTAGCCTAAGCATCACAAGGGGAGACAGAGGGAACGGCTGTGAGGACAGCACAGAGCAACCCCATCTCCTAGATGCTTAGCTTAAATTGTTCCTCTCCCAGCACCAGTCCTCTTGCTAGCTGAAGTTACTGCTGGGGCTGAGCATGGGCTGGATCATGTGTGCTCTGCAGCGGCTGTATCACGCACTTGCAAATTACCAAACACGTTCTGTGCTCTATCCGTGCTCCCCCATCACATCCAGTTCCTCCTGCTGCCACAGGCAGTGTGGACAGCACATGCAGTGTGGGCAAGAGAGAGATATTTTATTTTATTTTATTTTACTTATTTTATTTTATTTATTTTACTTTATTTTATTTATTTTATTTTATTTTATTTTACTTTATTTTATTTATTTTATTTTATTTTACTTTATTTTATTTATTTTATTTTATTTTATTTTACTTTATTTTATTTTATTTAGTTTCCCGATTTCTTGCATGCTGAGAAACAAATGGGATAACATTCTTCTGCTCCAGAAGATACAAAGAAGTGATTGCTTGGTACACAGTCTCCAAACAAGCCATAATCAAACATGGTGCTGTGATCCAAGCCAGGAGACATAAATACACCCCTGCCTTTCTGTCACCTGCTATAGATTCTGTGCAGTTTACATCCTTTCTATGTGTCCTGGATGCAGCAGGGTTAGAGTTAATTTTCTTTCTGGCAGCTGGTGCAGTGCTGTGTTCAGGATTTTGAATGAGAACAATGTTGATAACACACTGATACTTCAGTTGTTGCCAAGCAGTCAGGTCTCCTCAGCTTCTTGCACTGACCTGCCAAGAAGTTGTAAGGAGACACGGCCAGAAGAGGTGTCCCAAACTGGTCAAAGGGATCATAGAATCATAGAATGCTTTGGATTGAAGGGACCTCAAAGATCATCTAGTTCTAAAGCCCTGCCATGGATAGGGAAACCCTCCAATAGATCAGGTTGCCCAATGCCCCATCCAACCTGGCCTTGGACACTTCCAGAGACAGGGCTTCCACAACCTCTCCCGGCAGCCTGTTCCAGCACCTCACCACCCTCAGAGTAAGGAATTTCTTCCTAATTATTAATCTAAACCTTTCAGCTTAAAGCCATTGCCCCTTGTCCTGTCACTGCATTCCCTGATGAACAGTCCCTCTCCCTCTTTGCTGTAGGACCCCTTTAAGTATTGGTATGTCACAATTAGGTCTCCCTGGAGGTTTCTCTTCTCCAGACTGAACAAGCCCAACTCTTGCTGTCTCTCTTCATAGGAGAGATGCCCCTTGATCATCATGTGGCCTCCTCTGGACTCGCTCCAACAGCTTTATGTCTTTCCTGTACTGGGGACCCCAGAGCTGGACACAGTACTCCAAGTTGAGTCTCATGAGATCAGAGTAGAGGGGCAGATCCCCCCCCTCCCTCGACCTGCTGGCCGCGCTGTTCTTGATGCAGCCTAGGACACTGTTGGCCTTCTGTGCTGCGAGTGCACACTGCCAGCTCATGTTGAGCTTGTCATCGATCAGCACCCCCAAGGCCTTCTCCTCAGGGCTGCTCTCCATCCATTCTCTGCCAGCCTGTAGCTGTGCCAACCCACATGCAGGACCTTGCACTTTGCCTGTTGAACTTCATACAGTTTTCATGGGCCCATCCCTCCAGCCTGTCAAGGTCCCTCTGGATGGCATCCCTTCCCTCCAGCGTGTCGACCTCACCACACAGCTTGGTGCCATCAGCAAACTTGCTGAGGGTGCACTCTAACCCTGACAAAGATGTTGAACAGTGCCATTCCATATGATGTCATGTTCCATGTATAACTGTGGGGTGTGGTGAGAGGTGTGGCAGCTGGGAGTCTCACACAGCATTGACTTCAGGTGGTGAGAAATGATGCCATTCATCACATGGTTTGTACATCATCATCATTATCATTGCTGCTGTTGTTGTTATCTTCCTTTTGTAATTTGTCCTATTAAACTATTTTTATCTCAACTCACAAATTCTCTCACTTTCACTCTCTAGTTCTCTCCCCCATCCCACTGAGGGGGGTGTGGGTGTAAGTGAGCAAGCTGTGTAGTGCTTAGGTGCTGGCCAGGGCTAAACCACAACACTATGGAGACTTCCCATCTAAACAAGTATCAAATGAAATGTAAACAGGAAATTCAATGAGACCTTTTCAGGCATGTTGAAAAATAAGACATTTCTAACAGCACAAGCTCTTCCTCCTTCCAGAATATCCCTGCTTTCCAGTATGACTCTAAATCTCTGCCCCTCGCTCTGTGCCTTTGTAAATCTCCAGTGGGAACACATCATTAGGCAAACCAAAATTACCCATAGCTAAGAGTGCTAGACAGACATCTGACGTGGCACCACAGAGCAGAAGAATCCATGGTGCCATCACTAATAGCTATTGTCAAAGTCTGGGGAATGGCTGGAAACTAATTTACTTCACCGCTATCACTTACCAGATCTCCTGAAAATTTGAGTGACTAGGCATCCCCCTCACTATTAAATCTCATTCTCTACCCTCATGATGCCCTGTGATGCTTCAGTCTGGAGGGTGTAAGGAACCAGGCACAAAACCTGGTAGGGATGCCCAAAAATGCCATTCTCATAACCTGGCAGGAATGAGGGAACTGGGACAGTGTGAGCAATGGATCAGCCAGTGGTGAGACACAAACACAGGGGCAGAGTGAACAAATGTTTCAGGCAAAGACCCTGGGAAGAAATCCTTGGGAAGGGAGGCAAATCAGGAGACTCAGAAAATTTAAAGTCTGGCACAGAAAACAAGGGGGAAAAGGGAATAATGTAACACAAAAGGGAGTCTCAAAGTAAGGAAAGTCAGCCACATACAGGGCAGCAGAAACACAGAGAACTCATTTTAGATAGGTGTGGTGGTCTGACCCTGTCTGGAGGCCAGACAGGGAGAAAGGGAGGTGGAGGATGGACAGGAGTTAGGGAGGTGAGAGCCCCTCTTTTGGAGAGGATGTGATGGCACACCTGAGTGGGGAGGAATTACCCTGGTCTTATAAGTGCAAGGTGTTTTCACACGTAATGCATTTCCCCAAGGTCTCCAGCAAAGGTGTCAAGGTGAATTTTGAGCAGACCCAAGGAGCCCCAGGAATTGGGCTAAGGACACAGTTGCCATGGTAACAGAGTGGCTTATGGTGTTTGATATTGAATGATATGTCACATTCATAAACTCACTGTGCTGAGGCAAAGCCTCGGAGGAGCCATTATAGGAAGCCCAAGACAGAGCAGAAAGCAAGCTAGGGCTGGGGCTGACCTGCTGCCCGGTGGTGCAGGGTGTGTGTACAGACATGCACACTGCATTGGGGAACTCTGGGGACCATAAACACATTTCCCACATGTGGGCACAGCTGTGCTTGTGGGTGTGCTTGCAGCCAGGACAGACCCATGGGGCTGGGCTGTTGCTGTCCCTGGGTTTGGTTCCTTCTGGATGTACACGATAGCTGGTCTGCTAGAAAGCATGTGGCCTGATGTCTCCTACTGTAGCAGGTGGTGTGATTCTCACACATAAATACAAGTGATGTCCAGAGCTGCCACCAAACTCACACTATGCTGCAGGCACGTAGCAGCAGCAGCTAGCCTTTCCCATTTGAAGCATTGAAAACAGCACAAAAACTGTGATGAAATCACCAAATCATAGTGGTCTGATCTTCAGGAGCAGTGATTTCCTTCATATTGGGACAGACAATTTATGCTCATTTTGTGAATATTGCCCAAATCTCAGGGATCTGAGTGATGGAGGACATGGACTTCCAATAATTCCCATGGATTTTGTCCTTCCACCATGGGAAGCTCTGTCTTTATATGATGCTAGGTCCCATTAAAGGACCCTGCAGATGGCAAAGTCCTAGTTCATTTGACCTGGCCCCAGATATCACAGATATGTCCACATCCCAGCCAGAGCCTAGGCATTACAGAGTCACAGAATCACTGGGTTGGAAAAGACCTTTAAGATCATAAAGTCCAACCATTCCTCTCCTAAACTAAACCATATCCCTGAGCACCTCATCTACCCTTTTTTTAAACACCCCCAGGGGTGGGGACTCAGCCCCTCCCTGGGCAGCCTGTGCCACAGCCCCACAACTCTGCCAGGGAAGAACTTTGCCCTCCCAGCTGAGCTGACCCTGCCCTGGGGCAGCTTGAGCCCATTGCCCCTTGTCCCATCTCCTGGCCCCTGGCTGCAGAGACCATCGCCCACCTCTCTGCACCCTCCTGGCAGGGCAGGGGAGGTGGGGAGAAGGTCTCCCCTCAGCCTCCTCTTCTCCAGGCTGAACACCCCCAGCTCCCTCAGCTGCTCCTCAGAGGATTTGCCCTCCAGCCCCTTCCCCAGCCTGGTTGCCCTTCTCTGGACTATTTCAAGGACCTCAATGTCCTGCATTCCTGGAGCAGAGCCACAAACATAGATGCACCAGGTTTGGATAAGGGTGCTGCTTTGGAGACGGTAGAAATGTTGAACAGGTAGAGCTTCTATTGGCCCAACAAGGTGACCCACACGGTCCTGCTGCTGTCACAGAGCAGGCTCAGGGAGAGCCTTCATTTCCGAAGGGAAATACCTCCAGCCCCACCAGACGTCACCTACTTGCAGGATTCAAGCAACACAGCCCAGCCTCAATTTAGCTTAGGACGGGAATGGTTGGACTTGATGATCTTAAAGGTCTTTTCCAACCTTGTGATTCTGTGATTCTCTGTGATTCTGTGATCTTCTCCCATGCACTCAATGGAAACAAATTTGAGCAAAACTGTTAATTAATGACAAATATAAAAATTGCAATTTCCCCCTAATACTCTGTGTATCCAAGGCATACATCATGGAATTTTTTTGCCTCAGCAGTGTTTTCAGACAAGATTTCTGCCTGGCAGAGAGCTTCACTCTTGTTCATTCACTAGGTGAGTAGAGCACCAGTTTACAGGGGTGGTAGAGCAAATCCCTCACTCGTTGGAAGGGACTTGACCCACAAAGTGGCTACCCATGATTTTGTAGCAAGAGATCTCTCAAATTTTTCCCCTCAGAGGATGATGAAAAGGTGAGAAGAACCCTTTATCTCACTGATTGAAGCTGTATACTTGTACAGCATTTTATGCCAGCTTTGTATGTATGCCAGCAAGAGTAACATTCCCTTTTCCCTGTTAGCTGCTGTCTGCTAACAGCCAGTCTGTGATGGGATATAGATTCAGAGGCTCAGGCAGAATATGGATATGACAACAAGCTTCCCACAGTCTATATCACAGCTGCTTGAGAAGGGCTTTGGATGGCTTCTCTTTCTTGGTTTTGGGGACAGTGTCTAAACCTGATGGGGAAAAAAACAACTCAAGGAGCAGGGAATGGTGGTGCTGGCTGTGATGGTGCTTATTTCTTGGCAGAAGTTGCAACAGACAGAGAAGAGAATATTGCCTGAAAGTTGGTATTCTCCATTGTTATGCCATGTGGTATGGGGAGAGGTAGGGAAGTTCAAAAGTCAACAGATGGATCCAAACCACAATGTTACATTTTAAATTCATCTCATGACCTAGCTCAAGATTAACCTTTAGGATAAGCCTTACTAAAGATAGCTGAGCAGTGGCATTTCTTTCTGTTAGTAGAAGGTGATACCTTAACGTACTTACAATGTTGATGTTTATGTTTCTCCTCTCCTGGAGGCATTGAGTTCCCCAAAGCCCACACCCTTTGGGTGTGAACCCGAAGTTCACAGCACTTACTGGACACAGCCAGTGATCTAGGGTCACTGTACTTCAGCAGCAGCCCAGCACTCAACAAGTGATTAGCCACATGCTAGAGACATAGGTAGAGATCATATGGCATATATTGAAATTCCAGCTTGCCCAGGTTTAATTGGTAAATTGGTGCTTCTAGACACAGGTCTGGACCTTGCTGAATGGGTGTTGCTGTCACCCTACAGCACAGGACTGAGCCAAGAGCACCCCAGAGATGTGCCATCTAGTCCTTGCTCTTTGGACATATTTTTCTTTTCTCTTTATGTGATAAATATCAAATGTAAAGTGCCTAAGCAGTCAGAGCAGAAAACCAAGGCAGTTTTTTCCATCAGGTGCCACACAAGGGACTTCCTAAACCCTTGTTCCATACACCTACAGGGTTTATGCTACTTTTCCAGCTTCAAAATAGACACAGTGAGTGAAAGTGAGGGGGGAGGTACATCTGTTCTCCCTTCCCCAAATAGCTGCAATTATACCTACAGATTTCAGCTGGCAGGTGCTCTGATTGCAGGATATTCCACAGCCATAAGTGCTTTATAAGAAGTCAGAGGTCTAAGCATCTAAACATAGGAATAAGTTTCATGCTCCAAATCCCAATTTCACAAGTTGCCTAGGTGCTGTGCTTGTAGCAGCTCTTGTAGCAGCACCTAGGCAACACATGTACTCATGTGGAAGAAACTCCACAGAGTCTGTGCTTTTGTTATCTCCAGTGTAGGGCTGCAGACATTCCAGGGCTCAGTGTCATCACTGTCCTGAATCCTGGTCTCTTATCCTATTTTCTGAATATTCCCTAGTGTGTGCAGGGCCCTGGGGCTCAGGGATTTCCTTTTCCAGGGAACCTTCCTAATATTTCCTTATGTCATTTTCTCAGCCCCACACACTTTATATTAAAAACCCACAAACTCAGCATTGCCAATTCCATTCCTGGGGTTGGTTTGTTGATTCTCACGTTTGGCAGTGCTGAACGCCACAGAGTTAGAGTCTATCATGAATTTACCAAGAAGAACATTGTCATGACAAGGGAAGAGTATGAAGAAAGGAGTTGAACACTAATAATAGGGGAAAAGACTCTTATGCATTGATGGGTGGTTCTAGTACTAGAAAATATAAACAGTTTTAGACTGGACTTAGGAAAACTCATGAACTGGGCAACAACCAATCAACTTAAGAGCACCTTACGTATCTACTCTGCTCTGGCAAGACCCCACCTGCAGTGCTGTGGCCAACTCTGGAGCCCTCAGCACAAGCAGGACATGGACCTCTTGGAGAGGGGCCAGAGGAGGCCACAAGGATGATCTGAGAGCTGGAGCACCTCTCCTGTGGAGACAGGCTGGGAGAGCTGGGCTGGTTCAGACTGGAGAAGAGAAGGCTCCAGGGAGATGCCCGAGCACCTTCCAGTCCCTGAAGGGACCTACAGAAAACCTGGGAAGGGCTGTTTGTAGGGGCATGGAGAGATAGGACGAGGGGTGATGGTTTAAACTAGAGCAGGGCAGGGTTACATTGGACATGAGGAAGAAGTTCTTCACTCTGAGGGTGGTGAGACATTGGGACAGGTTGCCCAGAGAGTTGGTGGAGGTCCCATCCCTGGAGACATTCAAGGTCAGACTTGATGAAGCTCTGAGCACTCTGATCTAGTTAAAGGTGTCTCTGCTCACTGCAGGGGTGGCACTAGATGGCCTCTGAAGGTCCCTTCCCACCTAACACATCCTCTGGTTCTGTATTCCTTGATAAAGCATACACAGGAACATTTTTTCTGCTCTGATGCCAAATCACTGTTTGGAAAGACAGAATCTCTTTTAGTAGGTATTTGTACCAGGTATTTGTGTCAAGGCTTTGGTTACAAGGGGGAACACAGGGATGGCCACTGTGGTGGACACAGCAACACACACACCCTAGGCCAAAGCTAAGCCAATAAGCCAAGTGTGTGGTGCCTCTGTGAAAACACACAGAGGGTAGAAAATGTTAGATGGAGACAACAGAAAAACAAGAATGTGAGAAACAACAGAGGGAATATCTGGGGCAGACGAATTGCTCTATGGCAGAGCAGGTGTTCCTGGCAGCCTGTGGAGAACCTTCACGGGAACAGATGGATGTTCCAGTCAGCAGCTACAGCCTGTGGAGGACCCACACTGGAGAATGAGAAGAAAGGAACCTCTATATGTGGACTGGAATCTTGTCCTGCCTGCCTGCTTCACTAATTGGGGGTAAACTTTGGTGATAACCACAGGGAAAGGACAGATGCTTGGAGTGAAGTCAACCTGGGGAAAGGGAGCAGGAAAAGTCTTTTTCCCTGTAAGGTTTATATTTGTCTTTTTGCTTCCCAACACTCGAATCTGTAATTAAATATAAGTGTATTAATTGGCACTAAATTAATTTCCCCAAGTTGAGTCTGTTTTGCCCGTGATGTTATTTGGTAAGTGATCTCTGGTCTTTATCTCAAGCTCATGAGTTTTCTCATTCCTGCTCTGTCTCCCATCTGCTGAGCGAAGGAGTGAGTGGGCAGCTGGGTAGGACTGTGGCTGGTATCTGGGATCATCCCACCAGTGTTCACTCTTTGTTACCAGATGTGTAAATCAGCATACATAACAAGATGTTTTTACAAGACTGCCTTTGCGAAGTGTTATACAGCCCTTTCTGCTAGTGTCTGCTCATCATTACATCATCACCAACTGCAACCTGTGTTTCACCCACAGCAGGTCCTGGCTGTACTGCCAGACTCACCTCAGATCTCTGGGCTTAGAACTGAGCCACACATATGTCCAGCAGAAACTCTTACACATTCTTCATTGGAGAATTAGACTTTGAAATGTCAAATAGGGTTAAATCTAATGTTATTTAGATTTTTAGTAATATCCCATGCTGTAAATTTTTCTACCACCCGAGCTATTCATTCAAAATCAGAACTCTTTATTACATACACACAATTCTCTTCCCCCCACACACCCCAAAAGACAATGTTCATTAGCCTGTTTTTCACAAACATACAGCAAAACTTACACACATACACACTTCTTGCATCATTATTTCTCAGAGATCTTGCATTGGATCTGGCATTACTAGAACTTTTGTTTCTAATGTACTTGAAAAACTCCTTAACTCTATTGATTGCAACTGTGGAATTTTCTCTGCTGATCTTGACTCCCTTTATCAATTTTCTCTTTTCTTAAATGCCTGCTTGTCAGAGATCATTAGGTATTCCTCCCACCCCCACACCCACCCCCCAGTCTCTTACAGTTATTTACAGCTTTTTCTTTTTCAATAGTTCAGCCCTAGTCAACTGGGAAGTGGAGGGGGGGTCAATCAGCAGGAGCTACTGTTGCTGAAAAGAAAAGATGGGCCTGGAAGAAAGAGGAATGTGGGACAGACAGCTAGGATACCTTGAGGGTCTGAGGAGAGGACAAATGGATGGGAGCCTAGGAGATGAGATTGCTCTTGGCAGCATCACAGCCTACATACTGAAGAACTGCGACAAGCAGTTTAGAAATGTGAGCGATGGGTGGTCTCCTGTTGGTCTGCAGCTGTGCTCCATTGCCGTTCTGGCCAAGTGAGAGTCTCAGCAGTTTACGGTGTAAGTGACATGTTGCCACTTCATTGATCAAGGCAACACTGTCCAGCCACAGGGAAGAAAGGCAAGACACAGGGAAGAAGCAGAGGGGACTGAGAAAGCTGCTCAGTCCTGGATGCACACAAGGAGCAATAAAATTAATGCTGGACACAAAAAGAGGAAGACAGGAAGAAAGAAAGCACTCAAACAATGGGAAACATCCATAGGTTAAAGAATATAGTGAAGGACAAGTGTCACAATAGGATCTAGGAGAGAGCACAGGTCCAGCAATGGTGTCCTTCCCACTCCCCAAAACTAGTTAAAATTGAAAACAATCACAGAATCACAGAACGGTCAGGGTTAGCAGGGTCCTCAGGAGCTCATCCAGTCCCACCCCCTGCCAGAGCAGGGTCCCCTCAAGCAGGCTGCACAGGACAGTGCCCAGGACCACAGGGTCTGAATGTCTCCAGAGATGGAGACTCCTCACCCTCTCTGGGCAGCCTGGCCCAGGGCTCTGCCACACTCACAGGAAAGTTCCTCCTCCTTCCTATAATGAAGTTTATGCCCATACTGAGCACCACTGAAAAAAGATCGACTCCATCCACCTGAGCCCACCTCTCAAGTGTGTAGCAGCACTGATAGGATCCCCCCTTAGTCTTCTCTAGGCTAAAAAGTCCCAAGTACTTCAGACTCTCTTTATAAGAGAGATGTTCTAGTCCCCTCAGCATCTTTATAGCCTTTTTTTTTGTACCCTCTCCAGTAGCTCCCTGTCCTTCCTGATCCGGAACTGAACACAATATTCCAGGTCTCAGCAGGGCAGAGTAGACAGGGTGGAGAACCTCCCCCAACCTGCTGCCCACACTTTTCTTGATATACTCCAGGATGCCTTTGGCTTTCTTGGCCTGAGGGCATATTGCTGGATCATGGTCAACCTGCTGTACAACAGCACTCCCAGGTCTCTTTCCACAGAGCTGCTTCCCAGCAGGTCACCCCTGACCTGTACTAGTGCATGGGGTTATTCCTCCTGAGGTGCAGGACCTTACACTTGCCCTTATTGAATTTCATAAGATTACTCCCTGCCCAGCTCTCCAGCCTGTCCAGATCTCGCTGGATGGCAGCACGACCTTCCCAGTGTGTCAACCACTCCTCCCAGTTTTGTATCATCAGCAAACTTGGTGAGGGTACACTCTATCCCTTCATCCAAGTCATTGAACAGGGCTGGTCCCAGGACTGACCCCTGAGGAACACCACTTGTTACAGGCCTCCAATGAGACTCTGTGCCACTTGCCACAACCCTCTGAGCTCTGTCTTCCAGCCAATAAGAACAATGAATTCTTCCAGAGGATGGAGCTTGAGGACTGCTGTACAACCCCTCTTATTACTACTGTGTTTCTGGAACACATCTCCTCCTTTCTCTGCCCAACAGCATAAAGTTCTTGGGAGCCCACTGCAGAACATGGAGAGCCACAGCCCAAAGCCAGGGGCTTTATGCAAAATGTAAAAGGCATCCCTGTAGTCCCTACAGCTCCAACCCACCGTGTCCCCCTATTATTTTTTATGCTCTGAAGGCAATGGCTGTCTTCTTATGTCCTGCATTCTTCTCCTTGTCCTGCTCCTTTCTCCTGCCTTAGCTCCCCTTTCATAGTGGACATGGTGATTTTGTACCCATAATCTGATGCACAGGCAACATGCCCCTAAGCCTCTTCCATCACTGACTGCTACCATATAGCCCTCTGCAATTTTCTTTATGAAAGATTATGAGAGGAAGACCAATGTTCTGTGTCTGACAGAGGGAGTGGTGACCATCTGATCTTACAAAGCAACCTGTCATAGACACACACCTCTGGCTAGGAAATCCTCCTTGGAAGGTGGCATACATAAAACTGAGCCAGAAACTGGAACTTGGCACTGAAAGCTGTGTTAGCTGAACATAAGGGCCTGTGCTAGGTCCTGCACAGGTCTTCACAGGGAGTGATGCCAACAATACCTTAAGCTACTTTTTTCATGTTTGCAAACTGTTTATACATAGCTATAAACATAAAAGTATCTGAATTCTAAGGGAAAGGTATCATTTGGCTCAGGTAGGGTCTGGGTGCTTCACCTATCACTCCAATCTGCTTTCACAAGGAGAGGAGGCACCATAAAATACAGAAGCTGGCAAATACATGGAATAAAAAATCTTCCAGATGGGAAAACTGCACAAAGACAGCCACATCCCATCCACTGACAGGTTGGGTGTGTGGTGGGTTTGGTTTATCAATTCTTTTTGTAATTTAGTCCCACAAGCCTGGGGCATTTTGAGAAGTATGACCAGGGAGAAAAAGACATAAGGAGAGGAAGAAGAAGACATAAAAGACAGTCATGCAGACTACAGGAAGAATAATACAAAAAGGAATTGTACTTTGCAAGCTGAAGACTGTTTTGCTTCGGGGTTTTTAGGCTGGGGAGAGTGAAGGCCAAAAGATATTTCTGCACAGGTTTTAAGGGAGTTCCTGAGGCTGTTTTTCCAATTATTTCAGTGGACTTTGCATCAGTCCTTACATCCATACTAACAGCAATTACCAAGAAGATTAGAAAGTTGCCCACGGGTGTCAGGAACACTAGTCCCAGAGAAACAGTCTAATTAACAATCAAATAATACAGCATTTTGATAAATGCAGTGTAGCTTGGTTGGGTCAAACCATCACAGCTTCTGAAGGGAAAAGTATGCCTTGTTAACCTGAAAAAGTTAATAAAATCAGAAAGCAATGTGATCCCAGTGCATGTAATTTACTTGGATTGTTGAAACACTTTTTACAATGTTCCTCATAAAAGATTGTTAAGGCAAATAAATAGATATAGGATAAAGGAAAATGATTCAGTGGATTAATAAAAGATACAAACCAAAGAAATGTAATAGAAGTTTTTTCTCTACATTAGCAGAGGTAAGAGAAGTGTTTTCACAGGGAGCCAATATTGTTTTTCATAGTCTTTCATTAAATACTAAAAACTATGATAACTATATTGTCAACATAAAACATGCATTTAAAATTTGGGAAATGCCAAATATTCAGCTGTCTCTTCAGAAAGGACTCTGAACTGTCCCTAATTTTTAGGTGGATTTTTGTTACCCTCTTCCATAAACCTTCTCACCACCTACAACTACCTGAAGGGAGGTTGTAGAGAGGTAGGTGATGGTCTCTTCAGCCAGGTGACAGGAGATAGGACAAGGGGGAATGGCATGAAGCTGTGCCAGGGCAGGGTCAGATTGGACATTAGAAAAGAATTTGTTACTGAAAGAGTTGTCAGGGCCTGGAACAGGGTGCCCAGGGAGGGGCTGAGTCACCTTCCCTGGGTGTGTTCAAAAAAAGGGTAGATGAGGTGCTTAGGGATATGCTTTAGTTTAGGATGAGAATGGTTGGACTTGATGATCTTAAAGGTCTTTTCCAACCTTGTGATTCTGTGATAAACATTCAAAGAAAGTGACCTTAAAGAAAACCCAAAATCTTTGCTGAAAAAAACCTATAAGAGCAAGGAGGGTTTGTTTGGGTATATTTTTCCCCCAGTCTGCTATTCAGATCAACAATGTGCCAATATTCTGAGCTGGAATATCTCTATTCATGAAAAGTCGTGGCAGCCACTGTTTTTGATATCCCCTTCTGTATTCAGGAGCACATGCTTGCCACTCAGACCATGGTCACCTGTGGTCCTTCAGGCCACTACCAGTGCTGCTGTATCATGTCCCTCCTCCTTAAAGATCCTGGAGGTCTTCACCAATATACTAAATTCTGATGTGTCCATAACCTCTCTGGAGGTAAGATGACTTGGAAGATAAATGCTGGTTGGGGTTTTGACACCTCAGATAGCCAGAAGGGAGGCTTGGGAAGAAGTTCATCACTGTCAGAGCATCTAAGGTTGAAATGTGAGCTGAGGTCAGACAAGGATGATGTGTTACACTGATTCTGAGGGCTTCATGCAAGTATCATGATGGTGACCACCAAAGCCTCCAAAAATCTTCATGGCAGAGATTCAGGTACCACCACTTGTTTTTTGGGTGGTCAGTATTGTCTTGCTGCTCACTTTTGGCAAACCACCAAAATTAGGTCTGTCATAGGAGTCCAACAGCTTGGAGCACCAACTGCCTGATGCAGTAAAGTGCCCTTGGTGGTACCAATGGTGCAATAATGACCCAGGCCCTGAGGGAGGTAGTGAGGTTTGTGATATTTTCACAGACTGCCTACAGGGAGTTCACTGAGGTTGTGTAGCATCCACATACAGGGAGAAACAGTGATGCTCTTGGGGATCTGTAAAAGAGTTACTACATAGTCTGGGCTTGAGGAGGCCTCATGCGAGTGACCTCTTTGGGGCTTGTTCCAGGCCTGTAAGGGCCAAAGTACAGCTATAAGAGTGAGAGAAAAATATCATCTGATCTCTCCACCTGCCCTTGGTCTTCCACTTGTCTCATTGCCTCTGACCTTCCTGTTAATTGTCTCTTAAGCTACATCTATATCAATCTACTCAGCGTTATTACATTTCATTGACTCACCCTCCCACAGATCTTGCCCTAACTGAGCTCAGGCCTACCTAGTTTGCTGCTAGTGCTCCTGCTTCATCCTCCTCTTCAAACTGCCAGCCTACTCCTGTCATCAGGTCTTTTCTAACCTACAGTAAACCTTTTGAAAACTGTTCTGTATTACTCTGGCTATGATTTCCCCTAGTAGCTTTCTACCTCATGTACAGTATTTGCTTCTCAAACACAGGGACAAATCCTGGTGGGAGTAGTTTTCATAATCTGTTGCAATATGTTCTTGCCAGTTTGAGAGACCTGGCCAGCTGTACAGTGCTAAAATCGTGTGGAAAGCTAAAACAGGATTTACCTTTCAAACTTCAAGCAAAATACTGGGGCCTCCAACAGCCTTTCTGGTGAGGCAACTCAGATTTTTTAATTGAGTACCACTCATCTTGAGCTTAGCACAGCAAAAGTTCCTATGGGGAAACAGAGCACAACCAGGTAATTACAAGGTCCATGTCATAAGGGAATGACTTAGCAACTTAACCACATTTCTTGTAGCTCTGGGGACTGAGGACTGCCCATGATTTCATGCCTCAAAAAAGCTGAAAGACACACACACACAAAGTTCTCAACATTGAAATTTCACGTGGTTCACTTAAAATAACAAAATATTCAGAATATTGGGACAAGAAGAAAGGAGACATTTGTCATTATCTGCAGCCCAGGCATTCACAGAGAAACACAAGACTCACTGAGGAGCTTGCACATGAGCGTTTCCTTCTACCTTCATTGGAGATGGGGCGATGTTGAAGTACAGCATCTTTTATGGCAAATGACAAAAGCCAAATGTAACTGATTTATTTCATGTGTCCCATCCAGAAAGGTATCTGTGGGACACATCCTGGAAGGAGCACTGCCTGTTGGGGCAGGTCTGCTTGTCCTCTTGTCTGTCAGCCAGCTGCAAGTGCTGCCTGGGCTGCCAGAGGTGGGGGGTTGGAAATGAACTCTGAGGGTGTCTGCCATCATGTCATCTGGGTCTACAGTGTTGCTTAGTGCCTGACACAGGTAGACAGTACCAGCAAGGCTCATGCTCCCTCAGCAGCCCAAAAGCCCCTTCCTGTAGCAAGCTGGGGCTCAGGGCTGCGTTCCTGTCTCTACTGCAGCACTGGCTCCCAGGTGCCTCCATCCCCATGGGAAATCAGGCTCAGCTTTACAAAGCCCTAGGGTGCTGGGAAAGTAGTCCCCAAGGAGCCTTTGCTCACGACTTTTGGAAGGAGCCAAAGCGAGGTCCTGGAGTGTGTCCAGAGAAGGGCAACCAGGCTGGGGAAGGGGCTGGAGGGCAAATCCTATGAGGAGCAGCTGAGGGAGCTGGGGCTGTTTAGCTTAGAGAAGAGGAGGCTGAGGGGAGACCTTCTCACCACCTACAACTACCTGAAGGGAGGTTGTAGAGAGGTCAGTGTTGGTCTCTTCACCCAAGTAACAGGTGATAGGAAAAGAAAGAACAATTACTGAGAAGCCCTCAGGAGAAAGAACAATTGTGGAACCAAAGACATTCCAGACTAAGCTTAAATTGAGAGGAGACCCCAAAACCACAACAATCTGAATATCAGGGAATGCAGCTTCCTACAGGTGGTAGATTTTAATTTTCTTTTTGTATCAGGTAGTTTGTAATATGGCCTTATTGCTCATCCAGATGTGGCTTTGACATCAAGTGTTTTGCTTTGCCACTGCATTAGTCCCTACTTTTCTCATGTACAGTAAACTTTCTGCTCTCATGGCATGGACCTAGGAAACATACAGGGTCTCATGATGCTTCGACAGCAGTGAACTATGTGGCATCAGGCTGGGGAAGGGGCTGGAGGGTAAATCATGTGAGGAACAGCTGAGGGAGCTGGGGGTGTTGAGCCTGGAGAAGAGGAGGCTGAGGGGAGACCTTCTCCCCACCTACAACTACCTGAAGGGAGGGTGCAGAGAGGTGGGTAATGGTCTCTTCAGCCAGGGGACAGGAGATGGGACAAGGGGAAATGGCATGAAGCTGTGCCAGGGCAGGTTTAGATTAGATATTATAAAAAAAACATTTTACTGAAAGAGTTGTGGGGCTAAGGCACAGGCTGCCCAGGGAGGGGCTGAGTCCCCACCCCTGGGGTGTGTTTAACAGGCGAGGAGATGAGGTGCTCAGGGATATGGTTTAGTTTAGGATGAGAATGGTTGGACTTGATGATCTTAAAGGTCTTTTCCAACCTTGTGATTCTGTGTGATCAGGGAGCTGACACCTATGAAAAGATGAAAGGTCTCAGTACTTTCTGCAGAGGGCAATGGATGACTGCCAGCACGTTTTGAATCAAGAAACATGAAGGAGGGATTTTGCTAGATTTCCAGTGACAGTTAAGGAATCCACAGTTGAGATATCAGACTGATTAAAAGGTTATTTTAGCTATGGCTAATGATGAAGAGCTAGAGTAGTTTGACTATTGTAATTACACTCACTATCATTGTTACTTGTGTGTATGATCATAATGCCTAGGGCTCCCACTGGAGCCTGGAACCATGTCATGCTGGATGCTGCACAGACATGTATCAGAAGCAATTTGAGAGGTAGTATTATGCACAGATGAGACAGACAGTGGAAGGAGAAACAGAGGCACAGATATACAGAGTTTCCTGTAGATCATTTAGGATATCAGTCATGAGTTGGAGCCAACCGGGTCTCCACTGCTATGCCCACCCAGCTGGGTGAATAGAGAATCACAGAATCACAGAATTACAGAATCACAGAATTATCAAGGTTGGAAAAGACCTAGAAGATCATCCAGTCCAACCATTCACCTATTACTACTAGCTCCCACTAAACCATATCCCTCAATACAACATCCAGTCTTTCCTTGAACACCCCCAGGGTTGGTGACTCCACCACCTCCCTGGGCAGTGCATTCCAGTGCCTGACTACCCTTTCTGAGAAGTAGTGCTTCCTAATGTCGAGCCTGAATCTCCCCTGGCGCAGCTTGCTACCATTCCCTCTAGTTCTGTCACTGCCTACACGGGAGAAGAGGCCAACCCCCAGCTCACTACAACCTCCCTTCAGGAAGTTATAGAGAGCTATAAGGTCTCCCCTAAGCCTCCTCTTCTCCAGGCTGAACAATCCCAGCTTCCTCAGACGCTCCTCGTAAGGCCTGTGTTCCAGACCCCTCACCAGCTTAGTAGCCCTCCTCTGAACGCGTTCCAGAGCCTCAATGTCTTTCCTGTAGTGAGGGGCCCAAAACTGAACACAGTACTCGAGATGCGGCCTCACAAGTGCTGAGTACAGGGGGACAATTACCTCCCTGCTCCTACTAGTAACACTATTTTTGATGCAAGCCAGGATGCCGTTGGCCTTCTTGGCCACCCGCGCACACTGTCGGCTCATGTTCAGCCGTGCATCAATCAGTACCCCCAGGTCCATCTCCTCCACACAGTCCTCCAGCCACTCCGCCCCAAGCCTATAGCGCTGCCTGGGGTTGTTGTGGCCAAAGTGCAGGACTCGGCATTTGCTCTTGTTGAACCTCATGCCATTGGCTTCAGCCCAGCTCTCCAGCCTGTCCAGATCCCTCTGTAGGGCCTCGCTACCCCCAGGCAGATCCACACTCCCAGCCAATTTAGTGTCATCTGCAAACTTACTGAGGGTGCACTCAATGCCCTCATCTAGGTCATCAATAAAGATATTGAAGAGGACAGGCCCCAGCACCGACCCCTGGGGAACACCACTCGTGACCGGTCGCCAGCTGGATTTAACTCCATTTACTACCACTCTCTGAGCCCGGCCCTCCAGCCAGCTCCTTACCCAGCCAAGGGTGTACCCATCCAAGCCACGGGCTGCCAGCTTCTGCAGGAGAATACTGTGGGAGACAGTGTCAAAGGCTTTGCTGAAGTCTAGGTAGACCACATCAACAGCCTTTCCCTCATCCAGCAGATGGGTCACTAGATCATAGAAGGAGATCAGGTTGGTCAAACAGGACCTGCCCTTCATGAACCCATGCTGGCTAGGCCTGATCCCCCGGCCATCCCGCACATACCGCATGATCTCCCTCAAGACTATCTGTTCCATAACCTTCCCTGGAACCGAGGTCAGGCTAACAGGCCTGTAGTTCCCCGGATCCTCCTTACAACCTTTCTTGTAAATGGGAGTCACATTGGCAAGCCTCCAGTCTTCTGGGACCTCACCAGTCAGCAAGGAGGACTGATAGATAATGGAAAGCGGCTCGGCTACCACCTCTGCCAGTTCCCTCAGCACTCTCGGGTGGATCTCATCCGGTCCCATGGACTTGTGGCAGTCCAGTTGGAGTAGGAAGTCTCTGACTGTTTCTTCCAGAATCACAGGGGAGTTAGCATGCTCCCCAGCTGAGACTACCAGGTCAGAGAGAGGGGTACCCTGAGGATCTGTTTGACCTTTAAAGACAGACGTAAAGAAGGCATTCAGAACCTCCGCCTTTTCCTTATCCTCAGTGATCACATTCCCAGCCTCATCCAGTAAAGAGTGGATATTCTCCTTTGTCCTCCTCTTACTGTTAATGTACTTATAAAAGAGTTTATTATTCTTTTTCACCCCAGCGGCCAGGTTAAATTCAAGCTGGGCTTTTGCCTTTCTGATTTCACCTCTACACATCCTGACAACTTCCTTGAATTCATTCTCAGTTACCCGTCCCTCCTTCCACAGGCGGTAGATTCTCTTTTTCTCACGGAGCCTCAAGAGTAACTCCCTATTCATCCACGCTGGTCTTCTTCCCCGCCGGCTCATTTTGCAGCTCAGGGACATCCCAGCTTTGAAAAAACAGCATTTCTTCCAATTCCTCAGCCTCAATTCAGACATTTTAGGGCTTAGATCTCTAGTTGTGACTGGAAAAGGTGAACATTGTTTTATCCGTTTAACATCAAAATATCATTTTCATTGTCATGTTTCTGTCTTTTTGACACTGTTTATAATGATACCTACCCTGCACTGGAAGCAAAAATGTAACATATCATGAAATTCAAAGATCACAGAAGACTTCAGAGCTTTTGAACCAAGCTGAGGAAAATTGTCCCCTGTTCAAAGCCAGAAGAATCAGAAAATACAAGAAAATACAATTGTATATTATGTTATGAAGACAGACTATTGGAGTTTGAAATATGCAAGCTGCCTTTCAGAGAGACTAGCTGTTTTCCAGGAAGGTAAATGGGCAGGATGAGGCCTTGTCACTTCAGGCAATGACCAGCTGTACATACTGAGAAGATACTGGACTACTGGTACAAGAGACAATGACAAGAAATTAACCTAATACCCAATGTCTATTAAAAGTTACGAAGACCTGACACTCAGTGACATGTGAGAAAGACAGAACTGTCCAGTAAACTCTGAGATGCTTATGTAGGTGCTGGAACAGGCTGCCCAGAGAGGGGGTGGGTGCACCGTCCCTGGAAGTGTTCAAAGCCAGGTTGGATGGGGCCCTGGGCAACGTTGTGTAGCTCCAGGCCTGGAGGTTGGTGTCCCTGCCTGTGGCAGGGGGTTGGAGCTCTGTGACCCTTGGGGTCCCTTCCAACCCAGACCAGTCTGGGATTCTAGGTACAGGATGCAAGACAGTTGTGGCACGTGGAAGGGTAAAACAGTGGCATGAAAGTCACACAGGTACTGAGAATCTCAGGGATGCTGGAAACCAGTGTGGATGGGTGGAATGTGGTGGAACTTTGTCTTAACCAGAAGCAGAGGGTTGAGAAATGAAACACTATGGCAGGGGCAAAAAAGCTTTGGTGCAACCCCCTGCCAGGAGGTGTAGCTGGAGAGAGAAAAAAAGTCTCACTAGCCTCCTGTGTGCCCCCAGCTCTGCCCTAATCATGCTTAGTTATCAAATGTATTAATGAGAATTATGGGAGAATTTAACATCTCAAAACTAGATTGTAAGATAATTATCACTTATGTTGGCTCAGATATTTTTTTGGTGTTAGATTTCTTTGCAAAAGCGACTATAAGACCTTTTTAGATCTAGATCCTGCATGGGTTTAAATGTAGTAAAATTTTAATAAAGTGTGATCATGGCCTTACTTTATTCAATTTTAACTTCAAAATCTACAAAACTAGGTCTAGAATGAAGGTTTGGAAGCTTAGAAAGGCAAACTTTGAAATCTAAGGAAATGAATTATTGAGTCTGGCTAAGTAGCTCTGGGATCCGTGTGCAGAGAATGTACAGGTACTAAAAATTCAAAGTTCAAAAAGAGAGAGCAGTGAGAAAAGGTATGCTTGAGAAGTTACAAACTGTAAAAAGAAAGAATGATTGAAAATCTACCTCGCATAGGCGATTAAAATAAATAATAGTAAATGGTACTTTAGCCACAGAACCAAAAAGAACATAGAGAAAATTAGGCCAGTTGCATACCTGAGGCAAAAATAGATCAAAAGTTACTAATCACTAATAATGAAAATCTTATTTCCTGCAGTTAACAGCAGGAAAAATGTGATATCAAGGGCATTGACAGGACTCCCAGTGTAAACAAGGGTAGCACACTAGCCATGACATCACCTGAGGTGAAGCCACTATCTATCCTGATTCAAGTGAAAAATGAAAATCTGATTTCTACCTAGACCATTAACAGCACTGGAAGGCAGAATGACAAATCAAGTAGGGATGATATATACTAATTATACAAATCAGGCATAGTCCCCAGAATGGAAGGGTAACAAACAGCACTTCTGTCCATAAGAGGTGGAAGAATGTTCCAGACAACTCAAGGCCTTTTAGTTTGCCATCAAAGTTTTGGAACAAGAACAAATAAAAGCCAGTGACATAGAGAGGAATATGGAAATTACAAGAAAATCACAGAATGCTTTGGGTTGAAGTGACCTCAAATATCATCTAGTTCCAGCCTCCCTGCCATGGGCGTGGACACCCTCGCTAGACCAGGTTGCCCAAAGCCCCATCCCACCTGGCCTTAAATGCCTCCAGAGATAGGGTTTCCACAACCTCTCTGGGCACCCTGTTTCAGTGCCTCACCAGCCTCAGAGTAAAGAATTTCTTCTTAAGGTCTAACCTAAACATACCCCCTTATAGCTTAAAGCCATTGTCCCTTGTCTTGTCACTGCATTCCCTGATGAACAGTCCCTCTCACATTTTCCTGTAGGACCCCTTTAAGTATTGGTATGCCACAACTAAGTCACACAAGAGCTTTCTTTTCTCCAGGCTGAACACGCCCAACTTTCACTGCCTGTCTTTATAGGAGAGGTGCCCCTTGATCATCATGTGGCCTCCTCTGGACTCGCTCCAACAGCTCTACATCTTTCCTGCACTGGGGAGCCCAGAGCTGGATGCAGCACTCCAGAGAGGCAGAATCACCTCCTTCACCTGCTGTTCTTGCTAGTTCTTGTAGTTCTTGTAGTCCTGTGGCTAAGTAGACATCAAAAATAGTGGTATTGATACTGGAGCATTTTCTGAAGCTTTAAAAATCCACCCTATTAATAAAATTACTACTGGACCTGTGATGCTCAACCCATAGAAAACCCACAGAAAATGCATTCCCACTTTCAGTTATATTTGGTGTCATGAAGCAGGAGCAAATGTTCAGATGAAAATGCTCACAATGATAGAGAGGCATTTTATCTACTAGAAAGAGGTGCAATGTGATTAAATCATTATCAAACTTTTAATGTAAGAATGCTTTACATAGAGCCAAACTGGTAAAAATGGGAAAATTATTTTTTAACATACCCAGATGATTAAATGTTTTCCATTAACTGGATCCAATATATATTCTTTGTTCTACACAATCTATCAGATTCTAAGGAAAATGTCTTCTAAAGCTAATAAAACCATTTTTGAAATATTCACTCTTTGCTCATTTGCATTTGCTTACAGAAAATTGTGTCTACTCTAAAGACAGCAAAACAGTAATTATTTAAATTAGTTCGATAGATGTTTAGTAACGCTTTGATTAAAATATCAATTTTAGATACCAGTAAGTTTGTGAAAAGCAGAGCATTTAAATGATAATGATTTTTTTTCAATAAAAAGTGTCATTTTGCACAAATGATTTTCTATGAAAAGCCCGTTTTATATAAAAAAATTCAGACACTCACTCAAACAATGGAGCTGGTGCAGAACTGAAGTGAGTATGATGACCCAAACACCTCCTGGTAGGACAGAAAACGGGCACATCTGTCAGATTAAATACAGATTAATCCACCTTCACATGGGAATAGTTTAAGTATGTGGGCGATGCCCAAGTAACTCTAACTTGCCTGGAAAATTGTCCAGTAAGACTGACAAAAGTCATTGGCAAAAGGCAATGCAGACCTAACGAATCCATATGAACCATCAAGCTCAAAGCCAGGCTCAGGGTTCCTCGTTCGAGCCTACAAAGCAGCAATAAATCCTGTAATTATAGGAAAGACTTTTTGGGGTTCCCAATTCTGTTGCTGCACCTCTACACATGAGGAATTATAGATTTGTATGTACATATATATGACCTAAATCTTGTCATGCAAATGAAACACACTAGTTCCTAGCCTATTTGTAATCGATACGGTTCACAGGATTATTCCTTTTCATATGTCCCCTAAATCAGCTATTCCTCAGAACAAACACCTCAAATCCATTTTTCCCTCAGAGATCTCCATCCAATTGGTATATCTCATTCTCCAAATGGAGTTCCCTAAACTGGCCATAGTACTGTGACCCTGCCCATCCTAAGTAACAAAAAAAATGTTTACTGCACATGCATAAAGAAAGGCAAATATATATATATATGTAAATATGCTTTTTTTCTTTCTTTTGTATTTTCTCTTTCAATAGCTATGTGTTATGCCTGAGCCAAACTCACTTTGTGACCCATTATTTCCTCCCAGGTCCTCTTCTGCAGTATCATTCACAAACTAGAATTTTCCTGCCCAATGCTTGCTGGAATATTTACTCTTACCTGAAAGGATCAGTGTGGTGCATTGCTTTGTAAGAAATAGTACTGAATTTCCACAATGCATTTCTCCATGTTGTCAGGATTATGCTTTTTTTAAGCTTTTGTCTTTATGACTGTCCACCCTCAAATAGAGTGGAGAGAGGAAGAAGATATGCTGAAAGTGAATGAAAAATGAATTTAAAATGATGTAAGAAGCAGCAGCAATTTGCAGGTTGAGAGGCTTTGGTGAGAGCTTTTAATTGTAATGGTTAAAACGTGAGTCCAGGTGAAGATTTGGTCCTCAGGTTAAAACGATAAGATTTTTAGTGCAGAAATGTTGTGAAAGACAAACTATGACAAACCCCCTCCTTCTACTCAGCAATTACTTTAATGCAGAGAGGACATGACTTCCATTACCTATTTCAACATTAGCAGTCAACTTATAAGAAATACATTAGATGTAGAGTGGGCTGCAAAAGCAGGATTTCTCTTTTCTCAATAAAACCTTGCTTCTGAAACCAAAAAGTTCTGAGAGAATAGCAATAGTAAAGGTGCCATAGGTGTCTGCTTCACTAACGAGCAGCATCCCAGGCTCTGTGCCCCCATCATGAACCCAGGCAGGAGCGCACATTTTCTCCACTATAGATTTAGTGCGAGTTTCAAGTCTCAGATTCTTAAGAAAACAAAAAACCACAAGAAACCCACAAAACCAAAACCCACCAAACCACAAAATTAAATATTTTGAGCTCAGTAAAGGAATTTTGGCTAACACAATTTAATTAGCAAATCTGTGAGCAGGGCTGATCTGCTATGAGAAAATCCCGTTCAGCTCTCGCTGTGCCAATACTTGCTGTTGGGTATGAACACATGGGGAGTGAAGCAAACCCACAGCCAAGCTGTAATAATCTCTGGGAGCTGTCTGAAAAACATACTTTTCTGAATTTCATTTCCTCATCTTTTTCTCATGCAGTCACCCACACCAATGTGTGGTAATGTTCCGCTGTTGGATCCTCAACAACAAGTATGTTCAGAATTTCTTTCATTGCAAAACTAAAAGCAAACTTGTTGCATGCAGTTTGTACCCAATACTAATATAACTGGGGGAATGGAGGGAAGCAGATGGATGCCAAAATGAAAATAGTTCAGCAAATAAAACAGCAGCAGAGGTCTTCTCAACAAAGACATGCACATTGTTACGAGTTGTCCTCTAACCACTAGATATTTCTCTCCCAAAGAGACCTGTCCCAGAAGCTCATATCTACTGTCCCAAATACAGCAACATGAAATCACAGAATCATAGAATCCCAGAATCCCAGGGGTTGGAAGGGCCCTGGAGAGCTCCTGGGGTCCAACCCCCTGCCAAAGCAGCTCCCCAGCTCATATTGCACAGGGCGGCGTCCAGACGGGGCTGGAATCTCTCCAGAGATGGAGACTCCACACCCCCTGGGCAGCCTGTCCCAGGGCTCCCTCACCCTCACTGGGGAAAAGTTCTTCCCCATGGTGGTGGGGAGCTTCCTATGCTCTGACTTGCAGCCATTGCCCCTTGTCCTGTCCCCACAGACACTGAGAAGGGGCTGGCCATTTCCCCTGCATCCCATCCTTCAGATATTGATAAACATTAATCAGGTCCCCCCTGAGTCTTCTTCTCTCCAGGCTGAACAGCCCCAGCTCACTCAGCCTTTCCTCACAGGGGAGATGCTCCAGGCCCTTCAGCATCTCCGGAGCCTCCTCTGGACTCTCTCCAGGAGATCCCTGGCTGTTTTATCCCAGGGAGCCCAGCACTGGACACAACACTCCAGGTGGGGCCTGACCAGTGCAGAGCAGAGGGGGAGGATCCCCTCCTGTGACCTGCTGGCCACACTCTTCCTGATGCATCCCAGGATCCCATTGGCCCTCTTAGCCACCAGTGCACACTGCTGGCTCATGGCCACCCTGTCATCAACAGGCAATGTCAGTGCTATACTGTCATTAGCAGTGGGCTCATGGAAAGCAGTGAGAATAATTGCTCATGGGTGACTCAGAGAACAATTACCAACCATTGAACAATTGAATATTGTTTTTCTACTCATAGAATCATAGAATGGCTAGAGCTGGGAGGCATGTTAAAGATCATCAAGTTGCTACCCCACTGCTCAACGCCCCATCCAACCCAGCCTTGAACACCTCCATGGAGGGGGGGCATCCACCACCTACCTCAGCAACCAGTGCCAGTGCCTCACCACAATCATAGTGATGAGTTTCTTCCTAAAATCCAATCTAAACCTACCCCCACTCATCCTATCACTACGTGCCCTTCCAAAAAGTCCCTTCCCAGCTTTCTTGTAGGCCTCCTTCAGGCCCCCTTCTCATCCTGTCTTCATAGGAGAGGTGCTCGACCCCTCTAATTATCTTCACGGCCCTCCTCTGGTCCCATTCCTACAGTTCCATGTCCTTCTTATGTTGGGGACTCACAACTGGATAGAATAGTGCAGGGTGAGTTCTCACAAGAACTCCTCTGACCTCCTGGCCACACTTCTTTTGATGAGGCCCAAGATATGGTTCGCCTTTTGGGCTGTGAACGTGTATTGCTGGCTCATTTTGAGCTTCTTGTCTACTAGCCACCCAAGTCCTTCTCTGCAAGGTTGTTCTCTATCACACTGTGGTGGTTCAGCCCGAACACCACTTGCTCAGTTGCGGAGGAAAAACAGACAGAGCCTTTGTGGGTTGGGATAAGGACAGTTTACTGACAAATTCACTGTGATAGGGAAGCAATAGCAGCCCGTTGCAAATTACACTCACAGCCAGAGATAACACAGAGTACCTTATCAACCCAATGATAACAGAGTACTGCACAATGCAAGGACCAACCCAACACCCCAGCTGCATTTGGACTACTGGAGGCACCCAGGAGTGCTCCTCCCTGACCAGATCCTTTTATGGGGGATCGATGTCAGGTGCTTTGGAAAACAGCCCAGGCTAACTCAGCTCACCTGTGCTGACTGCTTGGGAAGGTTAACTCTGGCCTGGACAGAACAAGGACACACATCATCTCCCAGCATGTACTGAGGATAAGGATTGCCTGACACAGGTGCAGGACCTTGCACTTGGCCTTGCTGAACTTCATGCGGTTCTCATTGGCCCATTTCTCCAGCTTCTCCAGGTCCCTCTGGATGACATGCTGTCCTTCTGGCATGTCAACTGCACCACTCAGCTTGGTGTCATCAGCAAACTTGCTGAGGGTGCACTCAACTTCACTGTCAATGTCATTGATGAAATATTAAACAGTACTGGTCTCAGTACGGACCCCTGAGGGACACCACTTGTCACAGGTCTCCACCTGGACATCAAGCCATTGATGACTACTTTCTGGATGTGACTATCCAACCAATTCCTTATCCACCCAACAGTCCACTCATCAAATCCATCTCTCTCCATTTTAGAGAAAAGGATGTTGTGGGGGACTGTGTCAAAGGCTTTACAGAAATCCAGATTATATCCACTGCTTTTCCTGTGTCCACTGATATGGTCACCCCGTCACAGAAAGCCACTAGGCTGGTCAGGCAGGCTTTGCCCTTGGTGAAGTCATGCTGACTGTCTCAAATCACCTCCCTGTCTTCCATGTGCCTTAGCATAGCTTCTAGGAGGATCTGTTCCATGATACTTCCAGGCACAGAGGTGAGTCTGACAGGTCAGTCCTTCCCTGGGTCATCCTTTTTACCCTTTTTAAAAATGGCACAATATTGCTCTTCTTCCAGTCACCAGGAACTTCCCCTGACCACCATGACTTTTCATCTATGTTGGAGAGTGGCTTGGAAACCACATCAGCCAATTCCCTCAGGATTCTGGGATGCATCTCATCAGGTCCTATAGACTTAGATATGTTCAAGTTCCTCAGGTGGTCATGAACCTGATCTTCCCCTACAGTGGAAGGGGCTTTACCCCTTGTGCCCCATCTTGATGTCCACAGACTCAGGAGGGGTAAGGAGAGCTGTGAAGACTGAGGCAAAAAGTTGAGTACCTCAGCTTTCTCCTCATCTGTAATGAAGACTGCATACCCCCAAAAGATGTGTGTGGATACTTGTATGACTAAATTCATAGTTTTTATTGGTTTAGTTATGGATTGAAAGAGGCAACCAGGTTTTGAGTGGCTTATTATCACAGCTAAGGAGAGGAAAGAAAGTACATTTGCTAATGTTGGAACAGACAACACCTGCTAATGTTGGAACAGACAACATCTTGACCTTCAGCCCCATTTACCCCTCCACTCTCTGTCCCTGGAAAAATCCCCACCCCATCGTACCATGGTGTGAATCAGCACCTTTCTCTGGAGCTCTCCAATTAAGATTCAGCAGTGCTTGGAGAGCAGCAGTAGGCCCACACTGAACTAATTAATTTTTCCTGCCTGAGTAATTACAGTCCAGAGGTGACCATGAAAGCCAAGCAAATCAATTTGTGTTTTACCGAGATCCTCATCAGTCACGGAGCACTAACCAAGAAGAAAAAAATGATCAGACAGAGCTGGCCCCTGGACAACAGGCAACAAAGGTTGCTCTAAAGCTGCTAAACTTCTACTCTGGACACAGCAAACACAGTCCAAAAAACCTTTATTTTTAAATTTTGCCCAAGCAATCAGTTGCTGCAGTCACCCTCTTGAAAATTTCAGCTTTATCTCCTTCACTGGCTCTCACATCCCATGAAACTGATTCGTATTGTAGCCCAAAACACTTCAAAGTTCCATTTAGGAAGAGGAGTGCAACCTTTTTGCAAGTGTCAGAGCAAGTGTTGGGAGTGACTTTCCATTTTGCAAACAGAGGCAATCTGCTGTTCTGCTGAACCAGCTGCTGTTAGCAGCTCCATCTATTTTCCAGGAAAAAGTGTCTCAAGTGTGCCAGGGATCCAAGGACACAACTGTGTCCACATACCACTGTTGATACGTTCATGAAATGTCACTCTCAACCTTATCAGAAAGCATCCAAAAAAAAATATTCTCTCTTAAAATCCAAAGGTTTCTTCCTTCCCCATCTGATTTTTCCATGTACTTCATGGAGAAGCAAGTGTGTTTGGCTGGTGGTATAATGGAGAAGATAAGGTTTTTTCCAGAATGGCAAAGAACTGGCACACTTGGTTCTCCCAGAAGTGGGTGTGAGGATTGGTGGACAGGTGCTGTGTCATTTGAAAGGGTGCAAGGTAGGATAGGTCTCACTGTAGAAGTGCCATGGCATTATGTTCAGCTGGCAGAGACTCTTCTGCCCAAGTCAAACCAGGGGAAGCCATCCGATGGGGTACATGTATCCCAGTGCCACTAATAAGCATACATTCAACCTGAGCTTTGGTGGTTAACCTCTGGTAATGAAAATCCTGCTAGAATCATGTGTTTCATCTTTCCTTAAGTATGCCTCAGCATTCCTCATCTTCAACTTAGGTAGGGAGAGTCATTGTAGAAGTCAGATGTTCCAGCTCTTCTTCAAGAGATGCAGCACCAGAAGACAGAGAAGCAACACAGAATCACGCAATCATTTATGTTAGAAAGGACCTTTAAGATCATTGAGTCCAAATGTTAACCCAGTACTGCCATGTCCTTACAGTGTCCTTAAGTACCACATATACAAATATAAACACCTCCAGGGATGATGACTCAACAGCTTCCTCTGGGCACCCTGTTCCAGTGATTGACAACCCTTTTGGTGAAGAACTTTTTCCTAATATTCAATCCAAACCTCCCCTGGCATAACTTGAGGCCATTTCCTCTTGTCCTGTTGCTTGTTACTTGTGAGAAAAGACCAACACCTGCGTAGCTACAACCTCCTTTCATGTCATTGTAGAGAGCAATCAGCCTCCTTTTCTCCAGGCTAAACAACTACAGTCCCTTCAGCTGCTCCTCACAGGGCTTTTGCTCCAGATGCTTCACCGGTTTTTTTTCCCTTCTCTGGACACACTGAAGAACATACATACCACCTTTTTTATCCTGAAACACCTGGCTACCAGCAGCTGCAGACTGTCCACTGGATGTTGTTGAAAAACGGTTAATATTAAGGGAGCCATGAAGACTCCTGAGGAGCACAGAGTCTCCGACCAGTCACACATGTGCCCATGCTTCACCCCACAACCTGTGCCAGAATCAAGTGAAGAACTAGAGCACAAAAAGGATTGTGAGGGTAGTTAAAGAAACATCACAAAGCACACAAAGATAGAGAAGGGTGCAGGGACCCTCTCTTTGTACTGGAGAAGGTGTGGGTCTACCTGGCTGCAGAGGTGTTCTTTATCTTTCCCAAAAGGACTGTGAACTCACAGGAACATTCATGCTACTGTGATGTTACTGTCACTGAGCAAGGGTTTACTTGAACATATTATGACCTGGAATTCCTTGTAGAAATTTAGAAATGTGTTATCTCTAAGCAATTGCACTGTCTTTTCATAAACAGAGAACAACACTTACAGGAGGGAGGATGAGTTAGACCACCACAAGGAAGCTGTTGACTTCATGGTCAGAACAACTGTGACAGGAAGATGTGGATGACATTGCAGACACCTGAATAGAAATCGCTATTTCTAGTAGAGATATATTTACCCTGGGTCTGGAGTGTACTGTTGGTATGTTAAAGAAGATCTGATTGGAAAAAAAAGGGTCACAGGCTGCAGAGATAGAATGGTTAAATAAACCACCAGGTCTGGGTGTATAAGTAGGATTGCATCTGGGCAGTTAGGAAAAGGAGTGCCAAATAGAAGATGTGGTGAAATGGTAAACTGGGCACAAATGTGGCATTATTGAGTCTACAGGGACAAAGAGGTGGTGAATAAAATGAGAGTTAAACTGTTGGAAGTGTGTAGGGCAAAGAGGTGCTTTGTGACACCAGGTCTTACCAGCCCTATCTAATGAGCAGCCAAGGGGAGCTTTTAATGATCTTTAGCTGTCAGAGGGATGTGTGACTCCCACACACAGTACAATGAAATGAGCTGTCACAGAGATGCACTTCTGCTGGTGTCCAAACTAAATTACTTCATCAGAAATTTTTATCTATTGCCCCTTGCTATACTGTGTAATAACACCACTGAGAATTTCGGCTCCATCCTCTTTGCAACTGCCTTCAAGTAGCTGCAGCTACTTCTAGATCCTCCTGTAAATCCCTCTTCATCTGGATAACCCAGTCCAACCCTCTGCATGCTTGCTTGTGGGCCTGGAACCTGTGTTATGATCGTTTTTGTCAACATCTGACCTCTCTCCTCTTTACCTATATCCCTCTCGAAGCAGGAGGGTCCCCCAAACTGGCCACAGTAATGATGTTTGTCCTCACCAACACTGACCAGATGGGAAACTACTTTCTCTTAATGGGTTTATCACAATCCTCCTAATGTTGCCCAGAAATGGTTTGCCTTCTTTGTACTTAAAAAGAAGTTCTTAGCAGACATTCAGTCTTGCATCCCCAGTTTCCTCCAGCAGGACTTGTGTCTTTTCAAGAAGACTGAAAGCATCCAATGCTGTCAGACAAAGGATCTGGGCTGATTCAGACTGGCTCTGGGTCGCTACCGTGCATGGATGGACCTGGACAAGTGGAGAAGGTGAGTCAAATGCATCCCACTAAACCCTTCTCTTTACAATACCTGTACATGCATATGAACACATGCATGGCTGTACACATACACGTGTGCACGTGTCTGTGATGATGTGGGGATAAGTCTTGGCCCCAGCCACTTGTTGCAAGGACAGATGGTTGTCTCTGTAAGTGAGTTCAAGGCACTGAGACTCTTCAGAAGGATGCATTAGCCACACGTTCTATTTGGACACGAAGTGGAATAGCTTTGGACCTGTTGTACCAACAGCACAATACGATTGCTGCCAAGAGTTTCCAGGACACACCTGTCATGTACACAATTCAGTCAAGACTCAGAAAAAGCCACTGGGAGAGGCCTCAAAACCCAGGAATAACCAGGAGGAGATCAGGATAGAGTGAGAAGAGCATTTCTGCCCCACCACTGACCTCCACATTCCCTTGTCCCACAGGTGCTCTACGGTGGGGCAGTGCTCCTCTAACAGATACCTCTGGTTGAAAATGCAGTGCTACACCCTCATTCATGAAGATGTCATTCTCTGTTGAGAATTCTGTTAGATTTGTCTGACCTTTCTGCCCCTGAGGTCCCATAATCATGCTAAGGAAAGGCTGATTCATGATCAGTGTGGCCCACTAGTTGAGCAACCTAATGCTCCATTTCAGTCCATGGCCCATCATCTAGAGAAACCATTTACCATTAAGTTGTTCATATTAACTACCATGAAGTTGGTGTCTGGGCTCGTTCAGTGGGATTATTTCCCCCCATGTATAGAATCTGGTTAGCGTTTTCTTGGCCAGCCAAAATGATGGCCCTTTTTCAGAATGGACTTTTCTTGCCAACACATTTATTTTTAGACTTAATTGCCTTTCCAGATGAGTGTGCTTTGATGAAACACTGCATTTGGAAAGGCCCAAGCCCTGAGTTCAGTAAGAACATATGGAGAGGGGAAAAATGGTTGGAATTTTTTGTTTTGCTCTTTCTCCGTGTTTCCTTCTCATCATTCTCCCCTTGACGGCGAAAGACCTTGTTTTTTTGACTCTACCAACCTCAGCAAGCAAAGACTGAAGGGACCCGGAGGCACTATTACCGCAATGAATGGCACGCCAAGAGCTTTTTGTCCTTCAGTGTAAGCAGCTCGCAGCACAGCAAACCCACCCCATTGGGTCACAGAGGTTAATAAAACCACAACAAATAATTTATCAGCATGGTGGTTTGAAAGCCAATCTTGGTGATAATTACCAAATTTGCATCCCAGAGTAATTACCTTTTTGCTGTAGGATAAAATCCTCCCCAAAATCCTCCCGCCCCCTGTGCAATGGCGCCAAGAAGATGATTCCTCCTGACGCGCTGAACTTTTGAACCCGAGGAAGAAATCTCTTTTTTTTTTTTTAGTTATACAAGAGAGTCATCGAAAGTTCATTGCCCTTTCTCACATTTGCACCACCAAAGGGACATAAGGAAACACATCAAGTGTAATATCCGTCAATGTTAGCGAGGCATTCAGAATACATCACCGATGCATAAATAACGCAAACAAAACTCCAGTGGCGGGAGGAGGTTCTGGAAGAACGGAGATACACAACAATATTTCATTATAAACTGCATCAAAATTATTGTCTTTGCTCATCAAAGAACTTCTCACAATAATTCCTTTGGTTCAGATGTGAGGCTGAAATCCTAGGTGGCCCCATCCAAAAGCTCTGGATTTTTCTTGGTTCGCTGGCTACTTTTTCCTGCCAAAGTTCATAAAAATCCAGACACCAATTTGCTTAACACGAGGGGTGTGAAATCCTCACATAGAGAAGGTGAAGTTAATTGGAAAAGAAAAAAATCATAAATCCAGGCCACTGAGCAGTTAGAATTGCTAAGCTTTCCTGTGACCTTGATGTGTTGTGTTTTTATTTTCCTGAAATGTTTTTCCCAACACAAGATAGACGGAAAATTCTCTCCACTGGAATCACCAAGCATTGGCTTTTCCTATCCCTTTAGTAGAACACTGTTTGTGTACACTTTGTGTAAGGCAAATGATGATGAAAAAAGCCTTCTGATAGGACTGTAGGAAGAAATCAGGCATCCCTCTTGTGCTGGATCCCAGCTAATGGGAACTCTGGGCTGATGAACAGCTGCTGTTACCAGTGTTTTTGCAAATAAAATTCTCTGGAGCACTTCTTTTTTATGTAAGCAGAAATTTTATCAGGGATTACTCACAGAATCACAGAATCGTAGAGGTTGGAAGGGACCTGGAGAGCTCATGGGGTCCAACCCCCCTGCCAAAGCAGGCTCCTTAGCTCATATTGCACAGGTCGGCGTCCAGACAAGTCTTGAATATCTCCAGAGAAGGAGACTCCACCACCTCCCTGGGCAGCCTATTCCAGTGCTCAGTCACCCTCACTGTGTAAAAACTCACAACGTGCTGTGAAGGAGGTCAGACTACACAGCCACAGAATTGCCCACTGGTGGGAGCGGTGATGTGGTCCACAAGGGTACAGACACCCCAGCCTGATGGGGAACCCAGTTACCGGAGGCAACACCAGTGAGGTTGAAGAAAACACAGTGGGATGCAGACCATGGATTGGTCTTGACTAAGGAAGAGATAATCTTGACAGCCTCAAGACAAAATGGACTGTTGGAAATGTTAATTTGAAGAAAAATAAAGATTTTCTAGTCTGTAACTCCCAGAGAGGCTCTTAGGTTCTTTCCTAAAATATATCCATTAATTAATAAAAGTAAGGCACTGTCACATGAAACTCAAGGAAAACTAAAGTCACTGCATCTCCTCCTTTCTCTACCCCTGCTTTGATTGTTTAGTGTGAGATCCCTTCACTACTTCTGTTCACTCGTTGCTTGAGGACTGATAGCTACATTTCTTGCCAGTGAAGACACACATTTCCTCTCTGTACATCAACTTTCCTCATATTAACCTGTCTGGAAATACCAGTGGAGACAAAAAAGACAGTCACAGTTGGTAAAAGCACCCATGGGTGCTACATATGCCTTGTTGTCAGACCCAAATCTATGTGTTGTAGAAATCTAACAGGGTGGAAGGGGAATAGAAAAGACAACATGACTGTGGAAATCTTACCCATAAGGTATGAATAGTCCACTCTCAGTGAGCCAACAAGCATTTCTATGGCTTTTAGTGGGATAGTATCTGTAGAAGAGGCTGGGAATAGCTACCAGCAGGGATACCGGTGTGTTGATTTAAGGATGTGATCAGAAATACTGTTGGGTCATTATGTGACTTGTCTTTAGTCTGAGCACTGTGTCAGTAATGCTGGATCAGACAGCTATTTGTGGGAGAAGGGCAGATAACACGTTCGTGAAATCACCCTGTGATACCCAGCTGACATTCAGAGAATAATAATAATGATAGATAATGAAAAAGTTGTAAGTATAAGAGGATACAAATACAGGAGAAAGAAAACTGGGGCTCAGTGTGGAAAACTGTACATTATGTGAGAATTATTTGACACATATTCAACAAGCAAAGTAACCAAATGGAGATGCTATTCTTAAAGAGTCTGAGATAGGCACAAGGCACATGAAGGGGCAGGAACAGAGGTCATTGAATAAACTTAATATTGGTGTGTGGTATAAAGAAGAAGGGTGACAAAAAGACCTTAAAGCATTATGTCTGATTGAAAATGGCAAAACAATTGATCAGATGTCTAAGGGAGGAAAAGCATTTCCTTCCTAAGCAATATTGAATGTGACACCTCTTTCTCATGTTTGGAAAAGTTGCAGAGTTAAAGTCAAGGAGGAAATAAAATCAGAGTAGTACCTTCTCCAACCACCAAATCAGCAGGAAAGAACATGAGAAAATGTATACAAGTAATTATTTTCTAACTTCAGGTATTTTAGACATCTGTTGTTTACTGAAAACCAAACACAAATTTTCTTTCCATGTACAAATGAAATGAATTAATTAAGTTTACATCTTTCCAGTGAAAGAAATTAATTACTGATTAATCTTTCCTTCTCTTCCCCTGACCCCCATGCTCCAATAAATACTAAAAAAGAAAAAATGTATTTCAATCTGTACAAAAGGGTTTTTCAATTTGGTTCATCCTCCCATTTTCACTCCTCTATGCTGTGCTGTCCATAAGTACTTACTGTCATGGTATAGCTCACTGAGATTTGCTGGTTGTTACCATGATTCTACTCGACTGGAGGCTGGCAGATGTTACACCCACAGACAAGAAGGGCTGGAAGGAGGATCCGGGGAACTCCAGGCCTGTCAGTCTGACCTCAGTCCCAGGGAAGGTCATGGAGAGGGTCATCTTGGGAGCTATCATGCAGCACATGCGTGATGGCCAGGGGATCAGGCCCAGTCAACATGGGTTTACAAAAGGTAGATCCTGTCAAACTAATCTGATCACCTTCTGTGACAAGGTGACCCACTGAATGGACAAGGGGAAGGCTGTGGATGTGTCTACCTGGACTTTGGTAAAGCCTTTGACACCGTTTCTCACAGCATTCTGACTGAGAAACTGGCTGCCACTGGCCTGGACAGGGGGACCCTCAGCTGGGTTAAAAACTGGCTGGATGGGCGAGCCCAAAGGGTGGTGGTGAATGGAACAAAATCCAGCTGGAGGCCGGTCACGAGTGGCGTCCCCCAGGGCTCAGTCCTGGCTCCAGTCTTGTTCAACATCTTTATCAATGACCTGGATGAAGGGATTGAATGCTCCCTCAGTAAGTTTGCAGATGACACTAAACTAGGAGGAAGTGTTGATCTGCCTGAGTGTAGGGAGGCTCTTCAGAGGGATCTGAACAGACTGGACCGATGGGCTGAGATCAACAGGATGAAGTTTAACAAGGCCAAGTGCAGGGTGCTGCACATGGGACAGAACAACCCCATGCAGTGCTACAGGCTCCGGGGGTACTGGCTGGAGAGCTTCCTGGCTGTGTTGGGTGACTGTCAGTTGACTGCTGACTGAATGTGAGCCAGCAGTGTGCCCAGGTGGCCAAGAATGCCAACAGCATCCTGGCTAGTATCAGAAACTGCATGGCCAGCAGGTCCAGGGAGGTGATTGTGCCCCCTGTACTGGGCACTGGTGAGGCTGCACCTCAAATACTGTGTTCAGTTTTGGGCCTCTCACTACCAGAGGGACATCGAGGTCCTGGAGCGTGTCCAGAGAAGAGCAACCAGGCTGGTGAGGAGGCTGAGGAGCAGCTGAGGGAACAGGGATTGTTCAGCCTGGAGATGAGAAGGCTGAGGGGAGACCTCATCACCACCCAGAATTACCTGAAAGGAGACTGTAGAGAGATGGATGTTGGTCTCTTCAACCCAAGTGACAGTGACAGGACAAGGGGGAATGGACTCAATCTGTGCCAGGGCAGGGTCAGATTAGACATTAGGAAAAAATACTTCACTGAAAGGGTGCCGTGCAGCTGCAGCCCCCACAAAAAAGGGTTGTTAGGCATTAGAACAGGCTTCCTAGGTCCCTCTGCAAGGTTTCTCCACCCTCAGTAGAGTCAACAGCTTGTCCCAATTTGGTGTCATCTGCAAATTTACTTAAGACAACCTCTACTCCCGTGTCCCATAGTTACTCCAATAGTAGCTCAAAATTGGTAGCTGTTGGGCATACTGAGTGCTATTTGGCAGTGGAAGTGAAGAATTTTATACACAAATACACACACAGGGAATAGCACCCACCCTCAGCAAGTGCCAATGATACAAAGCTGGGAGGGGTGGCTGACACGCAGGACACTGCGCTGCCATCCAGAGAGACCTGGACAGGCTGGAGAGCTGGGCAGGGAGAAACCAGATGAGGTTTAATAAAAGCAAGTGGAGAGTCTTGCACCTGGGGAGGAATAACCATCTGTATCAGTACAGGCTGGGGGTGACCTGCTGGAGAGGAGCTCTGTGGAGAAGGACCTGGGGATCCTGGTAGATGCCAGGGTGGCCATGAGCCAGCAGTGTGCCCTGGGGGCTGAGAGAGACAATGGGATCCTGGGGGCATCAAGAGGAGTGTGGCCAGCAGGTCACAGGAGGGGATCCTCCCCCTCTGCTCTGCCCTGCTCAGGCCCCACCTGGAGTGTTGTGTCCAGTGCTGGGCTCCCTGGGATCAAACAGCCAGGGATCTCCTGGAGAGAGTCCAGAGGAGGGACAAGGAGATGCTGAAGGGCCTGGAGCATCTCCCCTGTGAGGAAAGGCTGAGTGAGCTGGGGCTGTTCAGCCTGGAGAGAAGAAGACTCAGGGGGGACCTGATTAATGTTTATCAATATCTGAAGGATGGGATGCAGGGGGAATGGCCAGCCCCTTCTCAGTGTCTGTGGGGACAGGACAAGGGGCAATGGCTGCAAGTCAGAGCATAGGAAGTTCCACACCACCATGGGGAAGAACTTTTCCCCAGTGAGGGTGAGGGAGCCCTGGGACAGGCTGCCCAGGGGGTGTGGAGTCTCCATCTCTGGAGAGATTCCAGCCCCGTCTGGACACCGCCCTGTGCAATATGAGCTGGGGAGCTGCTTTGGCAGGGGGTTGGACCCCAGGAGCTCTCCAGGGCCCTTCCAACCCCTGGGATTCTGGGATTCTGTGATTCTGTGTAGGTTTGTTGCAAATAGCAAATTTGCAAAGAAGGAAGAGTTCAGAAAGGATGGAAATAAGTAAAAAAATCATGTTGTGGTTGGAAAATCTTTTCAACAAGAAAGAATGGGAATTTTTTATAATCCAAACATTTCTTCTTAGACCCTTACATCTGCCTGAACAGTCAGACTGGTTACTTGTGACATTTTCAAAATGAAACAATCCTACCTCTGGTTCAGAAAAACATTTATAAACATTTACATTTGTAAAACAAAAGGAAGAAATGACACTTGGAGAGTTTCTAGAACCAAAAAGGAAGAAAAAAATTGTCATTTCCAGTCTGATGAAATTCCTGAGGAGTTTTTTTTGTGTGTGTGAAATAATTTCCTTTGGATTTGAGCATACTGCCCTCTTTCCCTGGTTTGGTAAATTAACAATTTGTTATTCACTTTCCACTGTAAGACTACTGGCACTGCATTTATTTACCTCTCTGCAAATCTTCCCATTCAGAGTATTCACAGCTCCATAACTTCTCATGAATAATGTACTAACCAGCATAAATATGACTTTCCTGTATGTGTCCTGATCTGATTAATAGAGACCCATAGCATTCTGTGATCTATATTATTTCATCTTGTCAGTTTATAGATATTAGATTGACCTGAAATACAGGTCAATTTGTTTTACCAACAAATCCAAAGAGCTGCAGTTTTATTTTTTGCTGTGCTTGTAGTCAGCCTGGATGTTCACTTAAATTGCACTGCATTTTGTACTTTGTCGAATTTCTCCATCAAGATCACAACAAAGCACCTTATGTGTATATTAAAATGTTAATGAAAATATGGCATAAAGGAGAAAGAGTGCAAAATGCAAATCCATACTACTTAAAATCTTATTAAAATAGGTCTATGTCCACAATGACAAGAAGTTGGATACATCACTAACAAATTAATAATCCAGTACTTAGAAATGGGAAAGAGTTTAGATATGAATTTTAAAACAAGGAAAAATTCAGCCCTAATGATCAATGAAAGTTTGGAAAGAAGAGGGTTAATATGTGTTATATTATAACATAATTCTTCATTTGAGTCTCTCTAAAGAAAGATATGCATCTTCTTGTGAAGACCTATTGCAAAAGTAGCTGAAGCCCCAGAGGCTGTGGTTGGACCTTAGGAAAAGATCCTTTCCCAGGAGGGTGCTGCAGCCCTGGCACAGGCCACCAGGGAGGTGGGGGATATTTCCAAGACTCGTGTAGACAAAGCCATGGTTGCCGTGATCTAATGTTGGGGACAGTCTGCTGTGAGTGGGAGGTTGAACCAGAGATACCAGAGGTTCCTTCCACCATCCCTACTGAGACCTCTAAATAACAGGATGACTTGGAAAATGACAGTACAGCTGAGCAGAGATCCACCTCACTTACTAGATGGCTTTCCACTGAAGGTTTCTTCTGTTTATTTATCACCCCAGGGAGCCCAAGAACTTGTGCATGGCAAGACATGTTTCCTGGCATTGCTGTATGCACAGAAAGCACCAGGGTCCATTTACTATTCCTTCAGAAACACACTCAGGCAACCTTGGACTGCTTGATAGCATCTTTGATGGACAATCACTCCTTCAAGTTCAGTACCAGCTCAGTCCTTGGTCCCCATTCCTGTTCCAGTGTTTCATAGAATCATAGAATCCCAAAATCCCAGGGGTTGGAAGGGCCCTGGAGAGCTCCTGGGGTCCAACCCCCTGCCAAAGCAGCTCCCCAGCTCATATTGCACAGGGCGGCATCCAGACGGGGCTGGAATCTCTCCAGAGATGGAGACTCCACACCCCCCTGGGCAGCCTGTCCCAGGGCTCCCTCACCCTCACTGGGGAAAAGTTCTTCCCCATGGTGGTGTGGAACTTCCTATGCTCTGACTTGCAGCCATTGCCCCTTGTCCTGTCCCCACAGACACTGAGAAGGGGCTGGCCATTCCCCCTGCATCCCATCCTTCAGATATTGATAAACATTAATAAGGTCCCCCCTGAGTCTTCTTCTCTCCAGGCTGAACAGCCCCAGCTCACTCAGCCTTTCCTCACAGGGGAGATGCTCCAGGCCCTTCAGCATCTCCGTAGCCTCCTCTGGACTCTCTCCAGGAGATCCCTGGCTGTTTTATCCCAGCGAGCCCAGCACTGGACACAACACTCCAGGTGGGGCCTGACCAGGGCAATCATACTGTTTCTCATCATACTGTGGTGGCTGGGAACATATGGGAATCTACATCATAAATGCATATTCCTGGAAAGAATCAGCCTGGAAAGAGCTGAAGAGTCAAAGCTTTCATCATGTTCTGCTACTAAAAGTGAATTGGAAAGAAGTTACAGATCCTAAAGCTATTTCAGGGTGTACAATAAGAAACATGAATGTGCACTAGGCCCTGTCCCTGAGCAGGTGAATGCAAAAACATTATGAAAAAGGGGAAGCTCTGAGTGGAACTGGCAGAACAAGAAGTTAGGATGCTCATTGTATTTGGTTTAGCTACTAAATGCACTGACAATGGTTATAAAAAGGGATAAAGGATAGCAAAGCCCTGATGAGAACAAGCGAAGCCCTTACTTATTTCTCTGAGTGGCAGAGAGATAAATAAATCTGGCAAGCAAAAGAGAAACAAAAAGCAGCAGAGCCAGAGGTACGTGGAGAAAAAATGAAGCAAAAATGTGTCAAAACTGAAAAAAACCAATGAAGAAATATAGAGGAGGGGAGATAAATATGCAAAGGAGAAATAGTGCAGACAATGGATAAAATGCCTTAAGAAAAATGCCTCACAATGGTCTTGTATCTAATAATCATAGGAAGCTCAACCATTATGCAAAAGTGCAGCCCAGAAAAAGCCAAAGAATGAAAGCATGATACCTGGGATACAAGCAGGGTCTCAAACTGTCAGATTTTATACATTATGAGGCAGCACATTACAAAATGGCAGAAGTATTTTTTTTTCTCAGAGCTCTGACTAGCACCAGATAAGGGCAAAACCTGGCAGAGGCACACAGACAAACAGGAAATTGAATGGGAAGTCGGCATCAGTGCTTCTGCAAATGACTAAAGCTACACAAACTTCCACTGCATTGTGCTGAGGGAGAAAGCAAACTCAGAGCTAAGCTAAGAGAAATTAAAATTTCATGCAGGCTCTAAGGCACTGTAAGTCACAAGCATAGTAGAAAGGATATTCATGGGCTAAACAACACAGGAATCCTTGCTTTCAGCAGTAAATTAAAGGAATCCTGACATGAAATCAGAGATAAATAATCCACCAAACCCACAGGGATGAGACGGGTAAATGAACATACAATATTCAGAGCAGACAGCACGATGCATCTGCTAACAAGAGAGAAAAACCTCTCTGGTAACCCAGTATTGCAGATCCTGTTACAGCTTCAGAGCGAGCGGCTTCAGCGTGTGCTGAGCTTCAGGTGTAACTGACCTCGCACGCACACAGTTTTCACACACACAGAATCACACACAGAATAACAAGGTTGGAAAAGACCTTTAAGACCATCAAGTCCAACCATTCACATCCTAAGCTAAACCAGATCCCTAGGTACTTCATCTACCCTTTTTTTGAACACATTCAGGGAAGGTGACTCAGCCCCTCCCTGGGCAGCCTGTTCCAGCCCTGACAACTCTTGCAGTAAAACATTTTTTTCCTAACATCCAATCTAAACCTGCCCTGGCACAGCTTCATGCCATTGCCCCTTGTCCTATCACCTGTCACCTGGCTGAAGAGACCATCACCTATCTTTCTATAACCTCCCTTCAGGTAGTTGTAGGTGGGGAGAAGGTCTCCCCTCAGCCTCCTCTTCTCTAGGCTGAACACCCCCAGCTCCCTCAGCTGCTCCTCAGAGGATTTGCCCTCCAGCCCCTTCCCCAGCCTGGTTGCCCTTCTCTGGAGTCGCTCCAGGACCTTCATGTCCTTCTGATGGTGAGGAGCCCAGAACTGGACACAGCACTCAAGATGCAGCCTCCCCAGTGCCCATTACAGGGGCACAATCCCCTCCCTAGACCTACTGGCCACACTATTTCTGACACAAGCCAGGATGCCATTGGCCTTCTTGGCTGCCTGGGCACACTGCTGATCATATTCAGCCTGCAGTGACCCAACACCCCCAGGTCCTTCTCTGCCTGACAGCTCTTCAGCCAGTCTCCCCCCAGCCTGTAGCACTGCATGGGGTTATTATGTCCCAATGAGTTTTGCACAGACAAGGCAGTGAAGACCTTGACCTGACAGAAATGGATGCTGCAGAATTCATCAGCCACATCAGTTGTGGCACAGGTATGAGGAGATCCTAGGGCAGCCTACCAAGTAGCATGTCTGATCTTTCCAGGGACCATGCCTCAAATGATGACAAACATGAAGACATGCTCAGGGCTTCTTATTGGCATCACAAATGAAAGCAGACAGATCACCAGATCCTGATGTCTGAGTAGAGAAGCTAAAGTCAAGCCTTCCTTCCAGGTGAGACAGAAGGCAAATTAAAGCTGTTCATCCTGTGACTCTATCTAGCTTGAAGGCATTTAGAGTAGGAATAGGTGATGCTGTCATACTGCCTGCAGACATGTGCAGACAAAGGGAAGGGAGACCAGGAAACAGGTTTTGAGCTGTGCTGCAGCTCCTGTGCAGTCCAGGGAATCACCTAGTGCAGAAATACAGGTGCTCAAGTGATTAGGCACGTTTTTAGAGATCATGATTTAGCTCTTTGGACCTGATCAGCCTAGAACAGGCTGCCCAGGGAGGTGGTTGAGTCACCTTCCCTGGATGTGTTTAAAAAAAGGGTAGATGAGGTGCTCAGGGATCTGGTTTAGTTTAGGATGAGAATGGTTGGACTTGATGATCTTAAAGGTCTTTTCCAACCTTGTGATTCTGTGATCTCATATATGGGTGTCAACCAGGAGGCATCTGCAGGGAGAGCTGAGGTCTAAAGATGTGTCTCCAATGTCACTCTTTGGGTCTGTCCTACTTTTGAAATTTGCAGCCCTATGCACTGATGATTCTAGCTCCATGCCAGTTTCCCATCAGTGTTTTTCTACTGATGCCCACTGAGTTAAGCCTGCGGCAGTGTGATGGGAGAGACATCTGAACCACCCAGCAAACGCTGGTGTGTCCCCATGGACTGTAACAGAGAAGCTTTCGGGGAGAATTTGGGCTGCTGTTTGCTTACCAGCTGGCTTTCAGAGCAGCAGCCAGACCAGTTACTTGGGAAATGGATGTCAGAGGACAGAAACAGTATTATGCTGTAGACTTCCCTTCCTAGGTCAGGAAAGGAAAAGCTCATAGCCTGGGAAGGTCAAGTTTTCACATGAGGCCTATCCAGCTGAGATTCCTTCCTAATGCTTTGCTCTGAAAGCATAGGGTAAGGCCAGTTTCATATTTGAACAGCATTTCCCTCCTCAGCGTTCCTGGGGGAATGTGAGCTGGACACACTGCTTATTTTTTTTACCATCTTCAAGTACAAATGTTCCACTTCCCAACATATTCTGCACCTTTATCATGTTTTTCAAGTGGTTATTGGCTCAGGAGCTTCCCTTAAGTGTTTGCATTTGCAGATGGTACAACCCAGGTGACCAGGGACTCACAGCACTGGATATTACAAAGACACTTTGTGAGGGTGGATGTCCTGATGAAGAAAGGAGGGCTGGGAGGAGAAATGGGGTGCTGAGAGGCCTCTGGTTACAGAAACTAGTCATGGGAGACCCAGGAGCAGATTGGTCCAGACTAATGCACAAACCTGGCACCAATATTGAAGAAACTGTGGCTTACGTGGGAAGAATTTCAGGCGTGCCCAAAGATGGGATGCTAGCCCCATCATTTGTTCAGTAGGTTGCCAACACTCCCTGGGATAAAAAAGCCAGGGATCTCCTGGAGAGAGTCCAGAGGAGGCTACGGAGATGCTGAAGGGCCTGGAGCATCTCCCCTGTGAGGAAAGGCTGAGTGAGCTGGGGCTGTTCAGCCTGGAGAGAAGAAGACTCAGGGGGGACCTGATTAATGGTTATCAATATCTGAAGGATGGGATGCAGGGGAAATGGCCAGCCCCTTCTCAGTGTCTGTGGGGACAGGACAAGGGGCAATGGCTGCAAGTCAGAGCATAGGAAGTTCCACAGCACCATGGGGAAGAACTTTTCCCCAGTGAGGGTGAGGGAGCCCTGGGACAGGCTGCCCAGGGGGTGTGGAGTCTCCTTCTCTGGAGAGATTCCAGCCCCGTCTGGACGCCGCCCTGTGCAATATGAGCTGGGGAGCTGCTTTGGCAGGGGGTTGGACCCCAGGAGCTCTCCAGGGCCCTTCCAACCCCTGGGATTCTGTGATTCTCTGTTTCTAGTCAAATGAAGTGGCCAGTGGGATGGGAGGTGAGCTTTCCAGCCTTTGTTTTGCCTTTGTTGCTCTGGTAAGACACTCCATGCATGTTCTGCATGTGGGTTGACAGTGTGTATGTGTATGAGCATCAGCTGCACCCACTTCCATAAGGCTCTGAATGACTTGATCCCTCATGGATCACGTTTTTTATGGTCTTCCTTCTTCTGTGGCTTGTGGTCCTTGCTGCTCATCAGTCCTGGGCTCTTGGGAAAAGCTGTCACTGCAGGAAACAAGGCTCTCTACCCAAGCACCTGTAGGGGCTTTCCACCACCCCAAGAAAAATGGCAAAGTTACAGTTGGCTGCCTACCTCCAGATTCGTAGTGCTGAAAGGAGTGATGCTGATGAACAGCCAAAGAAAAGACTTGCTAGATTCACTGGTCTCAGTCTGATGCTTCCCATCAGGATTTCTCATTGACAAGACATTTCAGAACTGTTGTGCCTTGATCATGTTCAGAGAATGGATTTGGCAGGTTCAGGCCTTGACCCAAAGATTGAGATCTACATCTAAATGTATCTATTTCTAAATGTACAGAAGCATCTTATAACTACAGAAGCATTTACTTCTGTTACAAACAAGCAAACTTAAGCTTGTCCTGACAAATGCATGCAGAAACTTCTTTTTCCTTTGGAAAGGAATTTGGAGTGTGACAGAATCAGACATCATAGAGATGTGATTATGAACTAAATTATTGATGTTCATATTATGAGTCAAACTCTTTCTTGCAGCTGAATGTTAGATTATGACAGATAATGGTCTATACAGTCTATTTGCTATATTATTTATATCAATCATCTAAAGTACACCTCGTTCTTTCAATGTGCATGACTTTAGGGGTTGAAAGATTACTGCAGCGAAGAATTTGTGGATAGTAATTAAAGTAAAAGCATTGAGTTCATTTCCACAGAACTTGATCCTTTCACTGATTTACAATGATCATTTACATATGTGATTTTCCTTTTTTTTTTCTTTTCTTTCACATCCAGGGTTGTCAAGGGAGCAAGATTCTCATGAAAACAGCTATGATTTACTTCCAACTTGGGGTTCAAGCTGGGAGGTAGTTGTTTAGACACTGAATTGCCTTGAGGTTTCTCCTCTTGTTCACAACTGTTTGTCAATGTGTTGGGCAACTGAAATTTCATAGGAATAAGATAACAGAATCACAGAATCACAAGGTTGGAAAAGACCTTTAAGATCATCAAGTCCAACCATTCTCATCCTAAACTAAACCAGATCCCTGAGCACCTCATCTCCCTGTTAAACACCCCCAGGGGTGGGGACTCAGCCCCTCCCTGGGCAGCCTGTGCCACAGCCCCACAACTCTGCCAGGGAAGAACTTTGCCCTCCCAGCTGAGCTGACCCTGCCCTGGGGCAGCTTGAGCCCATTGCCCCTTGTCCCATCTCCTGTCCCCTGGCTGAAGAGACCATCACCCACCTCTCTGCACCCTCCTGGCAGGGCAGGGGAGGTGGGGAGAAGGTCTCCCTCAGCCTCCTCTTCTCCAGGCTCAACACCCCCAGCTCCCTCAGCTGCTCCTCAGAGGATTTGCCCTCCAGCCCCTTCCCCAGCCTGGTTGCCCTTCTCTGGACTCGCTCCAGGACCTCAATGTCCTTCTGATGGTGAGGAGCCCAGAACTGGACCCAGCACTCGAGGTGCAGCCTCACCAGTGCCCAGTGCAGGGGCACAATCCCCTCCCCAGACCTACTGGCCACACTGTGTCTGACACAAGCCAGGATGCCATTGGCCTTCCTGGCCCCTGGGCACACTGCTGATCATATTCAGCCTGCAGTGACCCAACACCCCCAGGTCCTTCTCTGCCTGACCTCGCTTGTTCCATGAATAATGAAGACCAAGCAAAATCATCACTGAATTGGTAAGTTCAAATATTCAAAGGTGCACATATAAATTTGCAGCATCTTTTTAACTAAAGAAAAAGTTAATGACAAAATGTTACTCTGGATAATTTACAAGTGGAGCAAATGGCTACATTTGTCAATGAATTATTCAGACTAAATGGTTTAAGCACAGTAACAGTGATACCTGCTTATTTTAAGAAGCAATTTCCCAGGCACTAAACAAATTCTGGGCATGTTTTCCTCTCTAAGAGATCAATATCCCTCATTTTGTCTACCCTAATATTTACACTGGAGCAGGATAATTGGAAAGGCCAAAAGTTGGACAGAGAACCTAGAAAAGAAAACCACAAGAAAATGCTTCAAACTTTACAATTCACATTTATTTTGAAAAAATGTTTTGTTAAAAATACTCCTACAAAGGCATTGGAGCAGCAGGTTTCTGTTTCCTTTATAAATACATATGATTTATTTCTTTATTTTTCTCAGTAACATCGAAAGACATCTGACAAAGCCAGGGGAAGCCCTGGTCTGAATGGAAGACACATCCCTGTGTAACAAGGACCTGCACACTATCTCCCCATTCACAATTAAAAAAATACAAATACTGTAATGGAAAGTGTTACGTTGTCCACGGGGCCACGGCCAACATAGAGGATGATGAAGAGTAGAACACCAGGGTTGGGGACCCCCTGGAGCCCAGCTGATGTATCCTTGGACTACTGGTAGAGGGATGACAAGATGTAGCACTGATGAGACACACTTGTCTTTGGGCAGTTGAAGGACACATGTAACTTCCCCATCCTACATTGCCAGCTCCTTCCAAGACCATGACAAGGTGGCTGGAGCCCAGTCTCCTCTCCACAGCCCTTCCCTTTGACACAGGCAGCTCCTCACAAACCCTCCAGTGAAGGCTGATGGTTTCACATCACATTGGAGGAGCTTCACAAGCAAATCACAGCAATCCAGCACCTTGAGAGGCAAGTGGGTTTGTTTTGCTCAACCACCCTCTTCCCTGCCACCTCCCCATCTCCAATTCCAGCCCCCAGCACAAGGTTCCCTTCCCTCCAGAACCTTCTTGCTTTCTCCCTTGCATTGCTGACCTGGGCTTTATTCTCTGAACTGACTGATCTTCCCCAAAAGGCCTCTTTTAACATGGAAACATGGACAGCTACGTTAGCTCTTCAGCTATTCAGAAGCCTGCTGATAGGTGACATCTGGGATGCAGACAGCAGTTGGACCACTGTTGCCACACTCACCCTGAATGGGGGTCTGCCAGCTCCAAGCTGTGACTCAGCTGTGTCCTGCACCCCACCCCCTCTCAGACCACAGCCTGGCTGAGCAGGTCACAGCTTTGCTTGGGAGCTTTGAACCATCAGGCTCCCTTCTCCCAGACCTTGCTAAGGATTGGCTCTGGCTTCAACTGCTCAAGCACTCCCACAGAACTTCAAATGGGGGCTCAAATCATGTCCTGGGTGGACTGACCTCACCACCCACCCAAAACAGATGGCATAGAGTCACAGAATCATAGTGTTGTCCTGGTTGGAAAGGACCCTTTAGATCATCAAGTCCAAACATCACTGTAGCTTGCCAAAACCACCACTACACCATGTGCCTCAGCACCACACCTATCTGGTACATGCCTCCAGGGATGGAGACCCCAGCCTGTTCCAATGCCTAACAGCCCTCTCTGTGAAGAAGACCCCCTGCATGGCAGGGAGTGCCACAGGGCTGGCAAAGCCATTCCAAAGCAGACCTGAGAAGAGAAATCATGTCCTCAGACTGATGGGTGCTGCAGGTAAGCAGCAGGGCTGGACCCTTTGCCCCAAACTGTTCCCTGCAACATCCACTAAAGAGCCTGGCACACCTGCCCTGGTTTCATGCAACTTTCTGCTCCTTAATCCAGGAAGATCTGAGATGTGAGGTGGCTGATGTTTCCAGGGAGGAAAGGGAGGAAGACAGAGAGGAAGAGGAGGGATTTTTTCATAGGAAAGAATGGAGCTAAAAACAGGTTCCCTGCAGAGATGTGCTGAGCCAGCTCCAAGGAAGGGAATCCTTAGTGATGGCCCAAACCTGAACAAATCTTCCAGCCCTCCTACACTGGAGAGGGGCCAGGAGGCAAAGAGACAATGAGAGAACAGAGCTGAGGAGGGAGGGCAAGGAATTTAAAAAAAAACAAGTGTGCAAGGGTCAGAAGCAGATGAAATCTGCAGGGGATGAAGTCACTGGAGGATGACATCCAACAGAACACCCCCATGCAGTTATCTGTGTTTGGATCCACAAGTGAAGGAACAGATACAGATCCCCAGTCCCTGATTTCTCCCCCTCCAGCTCCATCAGGACAGCAAGGGGTGTGCTATGATGTGTGGTCTTGGTTCAGGAGGGACATTATGAAGAGAAGTGAGGTCAGGACATCAGGAGGAGCCTCTGGATAATCTAGGGCCACAGTCTGGCACACTGGAGAAGGGGCACATGTCAGGACACCCACAAACTGCAGCTGTCTGAGAGCCCAAGCTCATGTTTGCTCTCTCCAGCTCCCTCACCCTCCAGATATTCTTTCCTTCCATCTGCTCAAGCCAGGTTTTTGCTGCCCAGATCTTCTCACTGTTCGATGGGGCAGGGAGACCAGACTTGTCTTGAGTGATCCTGGGTAGGGTGAGCTGGGGTGTCTCGCTTCCTTCCACTGTTGAATGGCTTGGAAGAAAACTCTGAAGCTTGAAGGCAAGATGGTCTGTGCTTCTACTGACCTGAGTGACCTAGTCACAGCCCGACTCTGACCCTGAGCAAGTTCTTACTGCAGAAGCACCACAGAGAAGTCCTGCAATTTTAATTCAGCTGCCTGAACAGGAATTGTACCCTAACTTCTTTGTCATTGTCAGTCTTTATCTCTCAGTACCTCAGTCCTGTGGGAAGACTTGGCTTGCCTTGGTGCTCAGGTGTGGTGGGAACATACACAGTGGTCACTAGAAGCTGAGCTGGCCAACATGAAACCCATACCCCTGCAACTTGGTTTCCTCACATGAGAGTTGGGCTGTGATTCTCCTATGAGCCCAGTGCTCCTGGGATCATGAACACAGAGCTGGGATCTTCAGAGAAAAAGAATAACCATCAAACAACTTAAAAAACCATCTGCTAGACATACACTGATCCTCTCCCTTCCAGTCCTTGAGTTCAGATCCCAGAGGAGGCCCAGAAAGCACAAGTACACCAAAAGTTGTGCCTCTTCCCTGGTCTCCTACAGCTTGCAAGGGTCTGCACGGCATCAGGACTATACAGCCAGGGATGCCTTCTGCTCCAGGCAGACCCTTCTGCCGTGTTCCTGGGCTGCTCTGCAGAGACTGAGCCACTGCCCATGTCAAACAGCTTCTTCACCAAGGACAGCAGGGTAGCCAAAGCAACAGGAGGCTTCTGTGTCTGTTTCTAAGTTGTCTCCAGGACATAAAAAAATCAACTGAGCATCAGAGCTGGGCCAGCACTCACAATAGAACCTTGCACTGTTCCCTGCTGGTATCTTGTTCTGGAGCCTCCAACACCAAAGGCCTGCTCTGGGATTTTACTGCATGTACCCAGCCCAGCCCTGAATCACTCCCTTGCATCAAGACCTCTTTGCTCATTTGAGGCTTGTCCTAGGCTCCTCTCCTGCATTTTCATCCTTCAGACAGGTCTCATGGGTCTACTTGGACTCAGAGTTAGATACCCAAGCAACCAGCAGTGACTGCTCACGCAGGCTGAGCCAACACCCAATGCAGAGGGGCAACAGTCTCACTGTCAGAAACCAGAAAATAGCAGAGGAAGGAAGGAAGGAAGGAAGGAAGGAAGGGAGGAAGGGAGGAAGGGAGGAAGGGAGGAAGGGAGGAAGGGAGGAAGGGGACGTCTCCTTACCCTAGCAGCCCTCTCTGTTCATCACATTCTTTTAATCATCAAAGAAGGTATGAGGCAAGGATGCTTTCATAGAGAGCTTCCACATCCAGAGCATGATGAACCACCAAGACAGTCTCTGTTTTTGTGCCATTACTGCTGTTTGAGAGGCACTGATGGTACCCAACAGTTCTAAGTCCCAGGGTTGCCCAGGGTACCCAAGGAGTTGGGAGGAGGAAGCAAGTGGTTCCTAGCTCCACACAGAAATCCTTCACCAGAAAGACAGAAGAATGGAAAAATCAATGATACTTGAGTGTTTGAGCTTTTAAGAGAGTTAAAATATGTCAGTACCAAGGATACAATGGTAGAAGAGCAGTGCTGAAGGACCCCATGGCCCCAGGCATCCATGACCCAGAAAAACTGGAAGAGGTATTTGTGTGCAGGAGGCATATACAGACATTTCTTCCACAAATTTGTCCAGTCCTCTTCTGAATCCACCTAATGCTTGGTATCTACGTGCTCCAGCAAGGAGTTCAGCCCCTAATCATTGTGCTTTGTGCCAAAGAATATCCTGCTTCACCTGCCTTAATGCTTGTACTGTGAGAAACAGTGACTGCTGCTTATTCACCTTACTCACATCTTCCCTGATTTAATGGCATGACATTGCTTTACCACTGCCAAACCAAGAATCTAACTCTATTTATCTTTTATACCTCCTAAAGACTTCAGGCTCTTCCTGAGGTCTGCATCTGGGTATTTCTCAGTTTTTTGTGTATCCCTTTTTGTTGAGGAGAAGTACTGGTGGCATTTAAGGAGCTGGCACAGCAGAGATTTCCTAAGTCACAATGACACCTTTGTGTGAAGGCTGCCACCTAACACTTGCTAGCCATCAGAGACTTCCCATTTATTCTCCACCAGCCAAGGCCAAGCAAGGGTGTGGATTTTCCAGACCATGTGTCTCAGGTCAGTGCCCCTGGCTCAGTTGGGGGCTGGTGCTTTTGTCAACCTCTGTCTCCCAGAGTCACAAGCTCTCTCACTGGCCACAAACGAGTGGGTGCACTGGGAGTGCAGAAGAATGGCAGCCTGGGGGGAAAGGTGGTTTGATTGTCAGCTTAAACCTCAGGTTAGAACAGTGTGCTTTGCTAACATAGCTGTCTGGCTGTTAAAGACTCAACACAGCTTGATCATTTCCTCCTAGATGCAGGAGGAGTACCTATCACCAAAGGATAAACACAGTGCAGGGAAGAAGGGCTGGCTTTAGAGGTAGAAGCAGAAGCTACAGTTGAGGCAAGTGAAAAACCCTGACATTTACTGGGATGAAGGGACTAGAAAAGAACCAACCAAACACTTGCTATTACTTTTTTATGAAGGCAAAATGGAGTTCCTGAAAAAATATGAGGCACCCAAGGTCAAGTCTTGTGGCTCATTTGCAGGCATGGCAGTGAGGGCACTGTGAATATTGAACAGTCTGAGGTTGGAGTGAGCAAGTCAGTGATCAGATGGGGCTACTGAACTGGGACTGCTGCTGCACTCCTACAAAGCACAGGATTGCAGAGAGGTTTCTTACAGACTTACTACAAAAAATAAGAAATGAAAAGGAGAGAAACTGCTGAATCAATTGTAAGACAAGCTGAGAATGCAAATTAAGACAAAGATTTGTGGGGAGACAGGACTTCTTGCTTCCAGTGTCAAATTTCTGCAAATAACATTTGTCACTGGAGTTGGTAGGAATAACAGAGGGAGAACAAAAAGATAAATTCTGGGAAATATTTGTCAAGTGCAGGGAGTTTTCTAGGAGAACTATGGAAGATTGAAAAGCATCAGGAAGCAAATAGAGAACAAAGTTGTGTCCTGTCTTTGGAAAAGGCTCAATGGTCACAAGAAGCAAAGTCATCCTGGAGAAGTCTAATGACAAGTCCAAGATTTGTCTGAAGATCAAAAAAAAAAACCCAACCCCCTAACAAAATATTCTGCATAGTAGGAGGAGTCCAGCAGCTTTCATCAGTTACAGATAAAATCAGTAATAGAGAAGAGACATTTCTGGTGGAAATTGCCCACAGCACAGCCAGTGGCAGAACTGCACCGACCTGTGAACATGGTGGAACCAGGACAACAAGCAGATGGGAGCAGTGCTCAAGTCACAAACAAGAGCTTCAGGACCAAATGTGGCTCTGTTAGCAGCAAGCAGGTACAGCTCGGCTCACAGGATGCTGAGGACATGCCATCTGGCTTAACTGACTGATACAAAAGGCTACTGGTCCTGGAGCTGAAAGCACGTCAAACACCAGGTCACTGAGAGACTGCAGTGCAAAAGGAGGGGTACACAGCAAAGCAGCTCATTTTTAGGGTACTGTTAATGGCATCAGACAAGCACCAGCAGAATATAAAAAACCCAAGTTGGTGCTACATTAGTTGTTCATGTGACTCTGAGAGAGGAAATGCTGAATCCTGCAAGGATGCAAAATGTTTGAAGATGGAGAAAGTCCTACATTAAACCAGCCTCAAGCTTGACACACGGGAAGGAAGATGAAATCCATTAAAAAAATATACTCAGCTAAAACAAACCAGACACCAGTGATACTTCCAGACACTCTGGATTCATACAGCCAAGGCAGCCACATATTTATTTTATCATCAGAGTACACAACTGTTAATGATGCAGCAGTTTAAGCCCTGACTTCAGGTTTCATATAAATCATCCTGGGAAATGTAACAGGAAGTTTTTTCAACTGTTCAAACCCACCAAGTTTTTCCCTACAGGACAGTCACAGTCTGCAGCCTGTGTGATGACTACTGGAAAAGAACCCTTCTTTTAATACCAGTTCAAAGAACAACTTCAAGAGGTGTGGGAGAAGCATTATTAGTATAGCCAGCACCTCCTACTGATAAAACATCCTCTCTCTTTGCCTCATGGATAGTGCTTATGCAGCCAGTGAAGAGAGCAGAATAGTGCTGCCCTTTACAGCAGATCTTCCAAGCCAGAGCCCTGTGAAGATACAGAGCTGCTTTCTCCACAGCCTTGCACAGGGTACAGTTTTATACCCTGCAGATGATTCTCTTCCTGCTCACACTGGTGTTTACTGGTCCAGTGATGCTAACAATGACTCTGCTCTAAGATGACTGGCATGGAGATGTGGGCAAAGCTCCACCTCTGAACTACAACACTAAATTAGTACTGCAGAATTGGTAAAGCCTGTGGCAGCCACGTTCACCCAGACCACACACAAGCCCCACGTGTGGATTGCTGCTGTTAAAAGCTGCTGTGTGGTAGTGAGGATACTGTGGGGAGGAGAAGCTGGGCTGTAGCAAGCAGCTCCTCAGCTGCTGAAGAACACGAAGCTCCATCAGATTTATGAAAGGAAGTTCTGAGATTGCACTGGGGAGGGGGGGAGAGAATTTGGGGGTGTGGGTGCAGTTCTTAGTGCTGCGTTTGTGTGTCCCCCCAGGCAGCAAGGGCAAGTGATTCCTTGTGGCAGTGCTGTAGCTTAGAAGTCTGTGTTCCCTTTTGCCTGGCATGTCCCTGTGCTGTTAATTCCAGGCAAAGGGCTGGAGGCAACAGTTGAAAATTACCCACTAAAAACATCATCATGGAGATTCTTTTAAATTCTTCCTCTCTACATCTGCTTTGCTTGACACACTTTGCCCCATGCTGCTGCTCTGCATGACTTGAACTCTCCACTGGCCAACCAACCCAGCATCCTGCTCAGCTCTCTGGATGGCTGCCACTGCCTGACACGGGTGACCCTCAGCAGCAGAGAGCAGTGGGCACAGGAGAAGGGTAAATCTGGGAGGGAGCTGGGAAGGTGGAGGAAAAATGTGGAAATTGCAACAAGCTGCCTGAAAAAACCTCATTGTGATAATTTTTTTGCTAAGTATTCCCACATGCACACATGCACATGCACAACAGTATTTCACAGTGTCAGTGTCAGCAAGTGCCTTTTCCCCTTGTTACACATTCTCCCTGTGAAGCTGAATTTTGCCATTAGCCTCATGTTTCATAGCAGTACATTTGATACCCATGAAATAAATACGTTAAAGTCACTTCAGTGACTGCCCTCCACTGGAGCATGCTCCAGAGGCATTTATAACCAAAGTACTTTACAGGAACTTGGTTCCTCATGCTCCCAGGGGAGCTGGAGGGACGCAGAAAATTGCAGTTTTATGGATCATTTCTATTTTAGCTCCAGCTCCCCATTAGTACTACGCAGTCAAACACAGACAGATGTCACAGCGATGCCTGGTATCAACAGTTGGGAATGTGTTGCTTTTAGTACCAATGCCATGTGAATTTTGGTCAGAAGAGACAAGGATATTCATTCTCTGTCCTGTAGACAGCTGCTACGGCTTTGGTGAGTTGTGGCACTGGGCTCAGTATGGTCCCATCCTTCACAGTGGGCTGGGTCTGGCAGGTAGATGTGTGTAATGCTAGCCAGCGAGGAGATTCAGTGCAGAAAGAAAAGATGTCTCCAAATGAAGAAGACCCGAAGTGCTCTTCCAAGCCATGTCTAGTGACTGGCTCTGAAGGGATGCTGCCTGGCCACTGCTCCTCCTTAGTGTCTACAGGAATGTAAGGGGAGGCAGAGAACAGTCAGGAATTGTCTGGGAAGGACAACTGAAGGGCATCATGTGCATCTTCCACATGGCTGCCCCACAGGAATTTGCTGGTGAGTTTTCTAGACAGAAAACTGACAACTGTTCCCTGTTAAAGTACAGCAGCTACAATGGGAGAGGGGGGGCATCATGTGAGTGCTCAGGGCTGCTCTGCGCTGTACCAGCCTGGGTGCATGGAGAAGCTGCTTATTTCTCTGTGTGCCCTCAGCAAGCACTCTGTGTGCTTTAGTTGTCACTGCTGTTCTTTAAAAGCTGAGTCCATTTTCCTGACCAGAAGAGATTTTTAAATGCAAAGCCATTGAAAGCATCCCTTTCCTAGGTGCACAGGCTGGATAAGCAGATTGTGTCCAGGCATCACCTGTGCACAACATGCCAAGAGTCTACTCCCCCTTCACTCTACATCAGAGTGCCATCTGCAAGAGATGTAGGGCAATGTCAGCAGGGATGCACTGTGGACACAGAGAATGTCCCTGTGTACCCAGCACACCCTCCTGTGATGTTCCCAGGACCACAGATGTACACTTGGATGTGACGACACACCGTATGCAAGTGAAAACACAGCCCTGCACCACAGCTGAGATGAACAGTGGCTGGAAGAAAAACTCCTCCAGTGAAGGTCCCTGCTGCTGAAGCTGTGCACCAAACACTGGGATAGTGCAAGAGCTAAGCAGAGAATTACTCTCACTTACAGGGAATGCTCTGTTGCCACTCAGAAGCTCTTCATTGTCAGACCTAGTCTGAAAGTGGAAAATGCTAAATACTTTATAAATGGCCTCATGTTTTACAAGCAGTTGAAGGAGGTGATGTCTGGACACAGAGGTCTAGACAACTTGGGAGTTTCATCCACAGCAGACCAACTTCCTCTTGGACTGAGCTCCTGGAAAACACAGCAAACTGGCTCCCAATGAACATGCTTTCAGCACCCTGTGCTGCTGGTGAGGAGTGGAGTACCCTATGAAAGACATGGCAATGGCAGACAGGGGCTTGTAAACACTGGCCATGGCCAGGAGATGTGTGGAAATACTCCACGCCTGGCCAGAGGTGGGTGGTAGTAGGCATGTTTCAAAGGTGGTGCTGAACAGGGCCAACAAGTTCAGTTCTTATTTGTTTTCCCCTGTGCTTGGTTGGTGGTATTTACACATACCAAAGACCTGGTCAGCAACTGAAGTATTTATTTCAGTTATTTATAAATTCACTGATTGACCACTCAGCTTCAAGCACAGCAGTTTGCCTCTGCAGATGCAAGCTACTAGGTCAGAGTTTTTTGCTCTCCTTGAGGTGACTGACTGAGACTGAAGCCACCTCAGAGCCCCCAGCGCCTCATCCAACAGAGGGACTGGGTCCCCAAAGGGCACACAGCACATCTGCAGAGTCTGGCCACTGAAACCACCCAAAGCCTGACAGCTAACACAACTCAGACGAGCTCCTCTTAGGAGATCAGGCTTACCCTGCCTGTCTGTGGTCCATGCACCAAGCTGACTCTTTCTAAGCAGTCAGACATTTCTAAAGGGCTCTGACAGCCAACTATGAAGTCATCATCCCCTCCCACAACCCACCCACCCACCCCTTTCTTTCATCCCCCCTGCAAACCCCTCCTTCCCCAAAACTTCTGTGATGCCGCTCACCCCTGCACCAACCACCCTGACCTGAGCAGGTGGTGGTTTCATCTTGGTGAACAACCACTGGAAACCCAACCATCAGAAACATGTCAGGCCATGACAAACTGCAAAACAGCAAACAAGCAAATGGGAGGAAATGTGCATGTGGATTCTTTTTTTCCTGGCATATGGTCAATCAGTTGCAATTTTTTTCCTTCCACAGGGGAGGGATTGAAGTTCTTGAATGATATGAAGCTTGGAGATGTCATTTCTTTTTCCATTAAAAAACCCCTAACCAACCAAAAATTTCCACCCACCCCCCCCCCCCCCAAACTCACAAACTGGTGTTAACAAAACAAGGTAAAAGGACAAATCTTCCAACAATGACAACTGAAAAATAAAGGTACACGTCAGCATTTGTAATCAAAAACTACTACATACTGTACTTGGGAAGTCTTCTGGGAAAAGATCATTGGCATCTAGTGAGGACATCACTAAAAGTCTTGTGCATATGATATGTATGAGACAATGATGCCACTGGAGGGTGGATGGACGGACCCTTAGGAAACTGTCACTCACAAAACTGTTCCATGACAAGAGAAAATAAGAGATGTAAAAAGGATTGGTTTTCCCCATCCCCACCCCCCCCAACCCTTACAGATTCCTTCTCATTTGTTGGAAACAGCCTCTTCTAGTCTCAGTTTATTTGTTTTTTGTTTTTTTGTGGTTTTTTTTTTTAAAAAAGTCTTCGGCTTTTGAAGAAGTCCATCCATTTCTGAGATGCACTTGGTTCCACAGCACCAAAGAGCTTCAGCTCTCTCTTCCCTGCGATTTGCTAACAGGGGCTTTCAAGGAAGGACTACTGGCTGCAGGATATTCCCAGAGCTGCCATCCCACATGAGAAGAAGTGCTCGTGACCTTGCTCTGCATTCACCTTCTTGAAAAAGTCTCATTGCTCCAGAGGTGCCTGGGCCGAGCTGCAGCAGCTGTGTGCAAGAGGAAATAGATGAAGCTGCTTTTTCCTTTGGAGACTCCCATTGGTCTTGGAGCCCTTTTCAAGAATGCAATTGCTTTATTATTATTTAAAAATATTTCATAGCTTTTTTTTTTTTTTCTTTTCAAAATAGTTGTCTTTTTTGTTCCCTTTTTCCATTGCTTAAATTCTAGAAGCTCCTGGCAACTTCTCATTATTATGACAGGGTGTTTCTTCCTGTTGCCACGATCCTCAGAGCAGCTGCCTGTGTGGTCCATGCAGAACACTCAAGAACTGGAGCTCGGACATAGAGGGGCAAAGGGGAGCAGGGCCTCAAGGAAGCAGAGTAGGACACGTACCTATCAAACCTCCACAGACTGAATTTGGTTCATCTGTGCTCTCATCACCTGGATACTGTTCAGGATTTTCTTCTGGTGTCCTGCTAAAGTGACCCCAACTCGCAGAATGTCCCTTTGGGAGGAAAAGAAACAAACAAACACCTCATAAATATCAGAGGACACTTTGTCACAGCAGAACAAGCCCATCCAGGAGCATCCCCCTCAAGTCTGCTGTGTGGGGAGCTGAAGACTCCACAGATTTATCCCATAAATGCAACCAATGCACACAAACCTGAGGAAACTTCCACTCCTTTTCTTTGACTCTTCCTTGCTTATCATAGAATCCCAGACTGGGCTGGGTTGGAAGGGACCCCAAGGGTCACAGAGCTCCAACCCCCTGCCACAGGCAGGGCCACCAACCTCCAGGCCTGGAGCTACACAAGGTTGCCCAGGGCCCCATCCAACCTGGCCTTGAACACCCCCAGGGATGGGGCACCCAGTTAATCAATCCCATCTTTGCATTTGCTACATACCTGTAGCACCACCCTCTGAGCACTGGAAGCCTCAATAGAGTGTGAAACCAAATATCACAGGCTCTGCCCATCATCTGTAAGTGAATTTGCATTAGCTTTTCTACCCTTATATCATTTTGATTCTTTCATTGCATGTTCTCTCTCGCCTTTTGTGACACAGTGACCCACTTTTTCCATCCCTGGATACAGATGAATAGGACTCAGTGTGAACAGGACTCATCAGTGTGAATCTCACTTCCCCTGTGCAGATGATGGCTGTTCTTGCTCCTTTGCTTTGATCTGTTGAGGTCATGAAATACCAAGATTTTGATAGTTATCTTCCTTGCTAAATCACAACAGTCTAGGTATCTCTTTTTCTGCATTGCTTCTATTCTTTATAAGTATTGATTATCTGGAAAAAATAAAGGTCATGGCAAGAGCCAAAGTGTGGCTCTGCATTGGTCCCACCTGTGATGATTCCAGATGAGTTTGCTACTCATCTCTCATCTGGTGGATAAATCTCAGCCATGAATTCTGATCAGGAAATGGGTGGCATTCATGGGAGGTGGCCCACACCTGACTCTAAGAACTTTTACTTGCCTTTTCTCCTTCCTTGAGTGTTAGGAACAGACTTTTAGAATCATAGAATCCCAGACTGGTCTGAGTTGGAAGGGACCCCAAGGATCACAGAGCTCCAACCCCCTGCCACAGGCAGGGCCACCAACTCCATGCCTGGAGCTACACAAGGTTGCCCAGGGCCCCATCCAACCTGGCCTTGAACACCCCCATGGATGGGGCACCCACCCCCTTTCTGGGCAGCCTGTTCCAGCCCCTCACCACTCTCTCTGCAAAGAACTTCCCCCCAATATCTAATCTAAACCTTCCTTCCTTTAGTTTTAATCCATTCCCCCTTGTCCTGTCATTGTCTGTCCTTTTAAAAAGCTGATTCCCCTCCTGTTCCTCTGCTCCCTTCAGCGACTGGAAGGCTGCAGTGAGGTCCCCCCACAGCCTTCTCTTCTCCAGGCTGACCCAGCCCAGCTCCCTCAGCCTCTCTCCATAGGGGAGCTGCTCCAGCCCTCTGAGCATCTCCGTGGCTCCTCTGACCCCTCTCCAACAGCCCCACATCTTTCTTGTGTTGGGCCCCAGCTCTGAACACAGGATCCAGCTGGGGCCTCCCCAGGGCAGAGCAGAGAGGGACAATCCCCTCCCTGTCCCTGCTGCCACCCCTCTGCTGATGGAGCCCAGGATCCCATTGGCCTTGCGAGCTGAAAGAGCTCACACTTTTAAGAAGTGTGGCAAAACTCGTTCTTCTTTTAGAGTGGAAGCCAATGGGCAAAGAAAGGTACACAGGAGCTCCAAGGAAAGGTGGGGGAAAAGTCCTCCAGCATAAGTCTCACATAAGCCTGTACATTTGTTTTAGACCTTGCTGTAGACCTTATCTCTTTAGTCAAACAGAAGAGGCATGAAGAAGCTGAGCATGGGGCTGTGCCAGAGATTTACACATCCTAGCCAGTGGTAGCTGTCTGGAGATCAGCATTTGTTCAGTCACAGAATCACAGAATCACAGAATCACAAGTTTGGAAAAGACCTTTGAAAATCATCAAGTCCAACCATTCCCATCCTAAACTAAACCATATCCCTAAGAACCTCATCTACCCTTTTTTTGAACACACCCAGGGAAGGTGACTCAGCCCCTCCCTGGGCAGCCTGTTCCAGCCCTGACAACTTTTGCAGTAAAACGTTATTTTCTAACATCCATTCTAAACCTGCCCTGGCACAGCTTGAGGCCATTTCCCCTTGTCCCATCTCCTGTCATGATCTCTGAGATCAGTCTGAGAGCCAACATCCACGACACAGCTCTGCTGCTGCCCAGCAAAGTGATCAGGAACCTGCTAGCACACTGCACAACTCTGGTGTTCTTCACAGGGCTTTCCATGACCTTCTCTGCCCCAGCCAGATGTGCTGATCTTGGGAATCTTCCTCATTGGGTGGGATTGGCACTTAGACTTTGGCTTTTGTTATGATTAGGGAACAAAGGCCAGAGTCTTCACTCATGTCTGTAAACCAGAGGAAGACTCTGGTCCTGCACAGCCCTCTGCTCTCCAAGCTTTCTGCCCTGGGCATAATGCCTTTGGTGGCAATGGTGTCCCAGTCTCCAGACAAAGCAGTGAGAAGCCTTTCAAGCAGGTCAGTGTTGTAACCATGTGGGGTTTGTGAAATGAAGCAGGCTTCAGTAAACATTTACACTTTCCTGGCTATCCAGATTTAAAGAAAACAGCATCTCATAGCAATTAATCTCCACTGATATGATTATCTACTTCTGCAAACACTAGCAAACATCAGAAGGTGGTTTCAAGTAGTACTGCAGCATGATTTCCCAAGGAAAAAGGACTTGGGAGTGTCCTCCTCCCAATTATTATGCCCAGCTAAGCAGGTGAGAAACAGGGAAAGTTTGTCCAAGCTGGTGGGGATGTGAGCTGAGGATATCTCCTGGTGAAGGCACTCAGAGAGGGCTTGGAAGATATTGTGAGGGACATGGTAAGGAACTGGCACAAGTGGCATTTAAGGGACACTGAGCACATCTGCAAAGAGAGAGCTGGAACTGTACACTGCAAACAGCACAACCTAGGCAGGGTTGGGTTGTGGTGCAAGAGTGATGTCCCACTTTGGTCAAACTTCTTCTTCCCTATCCTACAGATTGTATGAACCCTCTTTCTGCTTTATGAACACAGCCTGTAGGGTACCCACATGTGGAGTTGTGCCACAGATGTGCTAAACCAGCCAGAACTGACATGGGAATTTCCTGGCAACAAGTAAGAACAAAAAAGCCAGAAAAGGTTTGTGTGAACAAATTCTGTTTCATGGGGAGATTTAAAGTCTGGAATTAAGCACCAAATCCAAGAAAGCATCCTGGTCACCAGACACAGAGACACTTACAGATGCCTTTAATGCTTGGTGCTTTCTTAGGCAGGGTTTCTAAAGCTAACTGCAACCAACCACAAATCTTTCACCAGAGGCATCAAAGCCACAGCTATCCCCAAGGGACTTCAAAAAACACCACAAATGGATTTCAGCTGCCTGCTTTCTCTGAAGAACTTGCTAAGATTTTGCCATCAAGGGATGGTCTTAGTGGATGCAGGACGATCCAGAACAAACTTGAAACCATCTGGCAGAAGTTTGCTCGCAGTGTGCTTGTCTCCATCACCAATGCACCATCTATCCAAGAGGACTGTGGAGTCTCCAAGTGGCTGGAGAATTGTCTGGAATCTCCATTTGCTCCATGTTGGGGTTTTGGAGACCTTTGTGGGGGTTTTCATTTTCACAGTGGGGACACAGTGTGATAGTGTGGAAATGAACCCTGCAGATCCAGAGTGAGATAGGAGTCTGGAGACAAGAAAGAGCCTTGCAGGCACTGAAGAGACTCAAAGTGGGTCCACAAAGTAAAGTAAAAACTTCTAGAAAAAGTAAAACTACATCATGTGAAAATAAAAACTAATTCAATAACAACCAATCACTGTTAAAATACTGAGACTTTTCCTTGTCCCTTGGGACTAGAAGCCTGGGCACTTACTCTACAGTCATCTGAGATACTACATCAAAGGTGGTAAAGCCAGAACTGGCAAAGCTCTCCTTGTACTGGCTCATCTTGATGGCATCCAGCCATTCATCCACAGTGTTGAAGCTGGTATAATCCGGGATTGTGCGGTCAAGCAGGGGCAGGTTCATCCTGAAACACAGAAATGGGGAATGAGCAGAGCAAACAGTGGCAAGCACATGCACTCTGCACCCTCCATCAGCTGCAGGGACCTGGACCAGCATCATTCACAGTGCCTGCACTGCACCATCTTAAGAAGCAGCCCCCAGAAAGCACTCTATTCAACTGAAGGAAGGACTGTGTAGAGCATCCTTCTGGATCAGTTCACACAGGAGAGGTAGGAGCCATCAAGGGTGATGGTATGCAGCTCTAAAATCCTGGCTGAACAGAGGGAGAAAGTACAATCTGGTAATGGGGCCAGTGTTTTCCACAAATTGGTATATCCCTACCCTGTCCTAGGAAACATCATCTGCCTCACAAGGCTTTATTTGCTCCATTCCATGTGAGACTGGATGACCAAAGCAACAACACCCATCCAGCAATCACACAAACATGAAAACAAGATGCTCCCTTAACTGTGCAGACCTGAGCAAGGAGAGGAACCAGACAGACCTTGACATCTTTTAATGCCCTTCCTATAAAAGACCAAACAACACAAGCTAAGCCACCTCTAAAATAGCTAGCCTAGAGAGACACAAGGATGGTGCCCACCAGGACACACAGGACAGAAGATCTGCAAATAGAAGCCAAAGGACAAGTAAAAGACATAGAAATACATACCCAGAAGAAAGAGGTGCCATGGCTTTCAGGCTGTTAGGATTTCGGATCATTTTATCTAAGGTGTTGACAATTTGCCCAAATTTGGGTCTGTGGTTTCGATCCTTCTGCCAACAGTCAAGCATCAGCTGGTGCAGGGCATTTGGACAATCCATAGGTGGTGGCAGCCGATAGTCCTGCTCAATAGCATTTATCACCTGCAAGAGGAGAAAAAGAGATCAATACCAAGGCAATAAAACATATTTAAGTCATAATGTTCCTTTTCTTGGATCTTGAGGGCATGGCCAACCATCCTGTAATGGGGCTGCTTTGCCTATGTTTACTGCTGCCTATCACATCAGCAATGCACTAGTCTGAGTCTGAACCCTTTGCATGTCATCCTGTCAGCATGTAAGGGCAACCCAGTCTTGCTTTGCTGACTCCTTGTGATGAGTCATGCCCATCAACCTCCTCATCTGGGAAAAGACAGCATCCCTGCTACCTTGACAAGGATGTGTGAGCCCACAGCTCCAGGTCTGAGTAAGGTGAGTTTGTGTTTATGGACAAGTACACAGCACAGTGCAACACCTCACCTGGAGGAGATCATTCCTTCCAGTGAAGGGTCTGCTCACGGCTCACAGATGGGAGAAGACACCTCTGTGTTTTCACAGAATCACAGGGTTGGAAAAGACCTTTGAAGATCATCAAGTCTAACCATTCCCATCCTAAACTAAACCAGATCCCTGAGCACCTCATCTACCCTTGTTTTGAACACACCCAGGGAAGGTGACTCAGCCCCTCCCTGGGCAGCCTGTGCCACAGCCCCACAACTCTGCCAGGGAAGAACTTTGCCCTCCCAGCTGAGCTGACCCTGCCCTGGGGCAGCTTGAGCCCATTGCCCCTTGTCCCATCTCCTGTCCCCTGGCTGGAGAGACCATCACCCACCTCTCTGCACCCTCCTGGCAGGGCAGTGGAGGTGGTGATAAGGTCTCTCCTCAGCCTCCTCTTCTCCAGGCTGAACACCCCCAGCTCCCTCAGCTGCTCCTCAGAGGATTTGCCCTCCAGCCCCTTCCCCAGCCTGGTTGCCCTTCTCTGGACTCGCTCCAGGACCTCAGTGTCCTTCTGATGGTGAGGAGAAGCCACACCACAGAGAAGGCTCAGCCACAGGCTGAGTCTAGCTGTAGCCATGCTTTGGCCTTGCAATGCTCCCAATTTCATTGCTCCTTGTTTCTTAACAACTCACATCTTGATTGGTCATATCCCAGTAGGGCCGCTCGCCGTAGGACATCACCTCCCACATGACGATCCCGTAGCTCCACACGTCACTGGCCGATGTGAACTTGCGGTACTGAATTGCCTCAGGTGCTGTCCACCGGATTGGGATCTTCCCACCCTGCAGGGAAAAAAAAGAGGCTAGCAACAGAAAGAGCAAGAGCAACTGGAAAAGATGAGTGTCCAAAAGATTCACCTCTAATATGCTGGTAAAATGCTTGAAGGAGGAGACCACAGGACAATCCCAATACTATATCGGGGTGGCTGTGGCTTGTCTAGCCAAGTCTGGGAAACCTTCAAGGATAACAATTCCACCCCCCCCAGCCTTGGTGACCTGTCCAAGGGCTGCAACACCCCCCTGGGGAAGAAGCTTTTTCTGTTATTCACCATGAAGCTCCCAAGGCATGGTTTTGTCTATTGCCCTTTGTTCTTTCATCTGATTCCACTACAAAGAGTTTGGGTCTTCTCCACAACTGCCCTTTACGTACTGCAGGTCACATACAGGTGTCCCCTCAGCCTCCTCTTCACCGTATTAAGCAAGCCCAGCTCCTTCCACCTGCCTGCATCTTCAGCATGACAAAATGCCCATTGAATGTGCTGCTAACAGTCTGTTGCTCAAAAATGTAGAAAAACCCAAACCGATCCCTTTTCAATCTCCTCCCATCCTTTTGCTGTCACCTAGCTACCTCTAAAGCTGAATAAAGGGATTTAGAACACCATCCTCTTTGGCTTTCTACATGTGTAGACTCTTTGGAGTCAGTGATCTGACACACAGGACACTGTGCTGCCATCCAGTGAGAGCTGGACAGGCTGGAGAGCTGGGCAGGGAGAAACCAGATGAGGTTCAACAAAAGCAAGTGGAGAGTCTGGCACCTGGGAAGGAATAACTGCTGGGATCAGTACAGGCTGGGGGTGACCTGCTGGAGAAGAGCTCTGTGGAGAAGGACCTGGGGGTCCTGGTGGGTGACAGGGTGGCCATGAGCCAGCAGTGTGCCCTGGGGCTGAGAGAGACAATGGGATCCTGGGGGCATCAAGAGGAGTGTGGCCAGCAGGTCACAGGAGGGGATCCTCCCCCTCTGCTCTGCCCTGCTCAGGCCCCACCTGGAGTGTTGTGTCCAGTGCTGGGCTCCCTGGGATAAAACAGCCAGGGATCTCCTGGAGAGAGTCCAGAGGAGGCTACAGAGATGCTGAAGGGCCTGGAGCATCTCCCCTGTGAGGAAAGGCTGAGTGAGCTGGGGCTGTTCAGCCTGGAGAGAAGAAGACTCAGGGGGGACCTGATTAATGTTTATCAATATCTGAAGGATGGGATGCAGGGGAAATGGGCAGCCCCTTCTCAGTGTCTGTGGGGACAGGACAAGGGGCAATGGCTGCAAGTCAGAGCATAGGAAGTTCCACACCACCATGGGGAAGAACTTTTCCCCAGTGAGGGTGAGGGAGCCCTGGGACAGGCTGCCCAGGGGGTGTGGAGTCTCCATCTCTGGAGAGATTCCAGCCCCGTCTGGACGCCGCCCTGTGCAATATGAGCTGGGGAGCTGCTTTGGCAGGGGGTTGGACCCCAGGAGCTCTCCAGGGCCCTTCCAACCCCTGGGATTCTCTGATCTATCATTCTCTTGAGCTGAAGTCCTTGTGTTTCAGTCTGTGTGTTTTGTACTGCCAGAGGTGTGATCCTGCTTGTGAACAGGTGGAGTGAACATCCTCTTCAGCAGGTGTGTTTAGTTACTGGTGGAAATGGGATGGACTGGATGGACGCTGGGGTCTTCATGATCCTGCCAGGCAACACCAGCTCTGGAGAAAATGGGGCTTTCCACTCCTGTAGAGGAGTTATAAGGAGTGCACAAGGATGGAGGACACAGCATGGGGCCACAGGGATCGCACCGCTCTGCTTAAGACCTTGCAGCCTCCTGATTTTCTACCAGGGTCTTTGGACTTGAGCCATTCACAACTCAAGGGACCTTCTGAAGGGAAGATCTTCCCCTGCACTGGAAAATGAGCAACATCTGCATTTTGTGGCTGTGAGAAGATTAAGGAACAATGCATTTTGTCACTGAATAACTACCATGTCTTATTAAGGGTCTCCTTGGCCTTAATAGGACTCAGACCCTAGAGATGCTAGAATAATGAAAAAAAGAAAATGTTTCTTAATCTTCCCATAGCCACAAACCCCAGACAAAGTATTTTGTTTTCCACAAGAGGGAGAGACCAAGCATTCCATACCAAACATGAGGCATACTCTCAACAGAGCAAGAAGTGAATTAAAGAAAAAAATAGGTAAAAAATAAGTCCTAAAGCTGAAATTACAGGTTGGGCCTATCTGGAGGATCCTCATGGGAACTCACTTCAGTAAGACCTTCCACCTCTCTGGTGATCTGACCCAGAGCTTCAACACCCTGTTGGAGAAGGAGATTTTTCTGAAGGTCCAACGTGAATCTCCTGAGCCATAGCTTGTGGCTGTTGTCCAGCCACAGACACAAGGCCTCTGGAATAATTATAATAAAGACCACTCATGCATCTTGGGACATCTGAGGATGGACCATTTTGAAGAGGAAGATACTATCAATTCTGGTACTCTGTTATAGTGAGTGCACATACTCTACAGGTATAGACAATGTATGTCCTGCTATACTGCCCACAGAATAAATTAGAGACAAGAGAGAGAAAACCTACAGGCAAAATAGTGTTTGAAGCTACACAAGTTGAGATGAGATTAAAAGTACACTTTTGTAGGTGTCTGTTAGGCATTCAGCTACTGTGCACTAAGAGCTATGCCAGACATCACTGGCAGCTCCAAAAGAGCTGGGAGACATGATTTCCTACAGATCATGCCCATCTTTATCAACACTCATTTCCAAGAAGTGCTGTCCTAGGCACTGTCTGCCTTGGCAAACAATGGTATCTGTGAGAACAACCAGCTGCAACAAAGTCTTCAACTTGTCCTTTAGTCCCAGCACACGTTCTGTGGCCTGAGACAGGCCCTGAGTCCTCAGTGGCATTTGTGTCACTGGCCCTGCAGAGTTCCTGGGAAGCTGCTATGTGATCATGAAGGCATTTCTGGGAGTGTTTCTCCCTGGGAGATCTCTCTCTGGGAGATCAGTATCTAATGATGCTTTGCCTAGCATGAATCCACACTTGAGTTAGTCATTCTGGGGCTGAGTCCATGATGTGACATGAAAAAGGATGATGACCTTTTTCACCATGGAGAGAAGGTGGCATGACTGGACAGTGATGGTAAAACACCCTGAGACTTGCTGCAGTACAACAGATCTGTCAGGGCAGCATCTTAGAGGACCCCCCAGCAGGACCACACTCCTGGGATCTCATACCCACAAGAAGGAGTCCAGTGAGCCATTCTCCATGAACTCAGTAATGATCATGACTGGTGAACTCTTGGTCACCACCCCCTCCAGATGGATGATGTTGGGCTGGTCAAACTGCTCCATGATGCTGGCTTCACTCAGGAAGCCCCATCTCTGCGACGGGGATATAAAGCATCATCCCAACTAAGAGCTCTACAAGGGACACATAGACACTTGCAGACACATTTAGAAGAAGGCTGTTAACCACAGGAATGACTGTAGGGCCATCAACAGCCTCTGGACAACTGACAGGACCTTGGAAGAGAAAATCTTCCTTGGATCATTTCATTTTCTTTCCAATCTCTCTTGCCATTGTTGCAGATGACACTAAACTAGGAGGAAGTGTTGATCTGCCTGAGGAGGTAGGGAGGCTCTTCAGAGGGATCTGAACAGACTGGACCGATGGGCTGAGACCAGTGGGATGAAGTTTAACAAGGCCAAGTGCAGAGTGCTGCACATGGGACAGAACAACCCCATGCAGTGCTACAGGCTGGGGGGGACTGGCTGGAGAGCTGTCAGGCAGAGAAGGACCTGGGGGTGTTGGGTCACTGCAGGATGAATATGAGTCAGCAGTGTGCTCAGGCTGCCAAGAAGGCCAATGGCATCTTGGCTTGTATCAAAAACAGTGTGGCCAGTAGGTCTGGGGAGGGGATTGTGCCCCTGCACTGGACACTGGTGAGGCTGCACCTCGAGTGCTGGGTCCAGTTCTGGGCTCCTCAGCATCAGAAGGACATGGAGGTCCTGAAGCGAGTCCAGAGAAGGGCAACCAGGCTGGGGAAGGGGCTGGAGGGCAAATCCTCTGAGGAGCAGCTGAGGGAGCTGGGGGTGTTCAGCCTGGAGAAGAGGAGGCTGAGGGGAGACCTTCTCACCACCTACAACTACCTGAAGGGAGGTTATAGAGAGATAGGTGATGGTCTCTTCAGCCAGGTGATGGGACAAGGGGGAATGGCATGAAGCTGTGCCAGGGCAGGGGCAGATTGGATGTTAGGAAAAAATTTTTTACTGAAAGAGTTGTCAGGGCTGGAACAGGCTGCCCAGGGAGGGGCTGAGTCACCTTCCCTGGGTGTGTTCAAAAAAAGGGGAGATGAAGTACCTAGGGATATGGTTTAGTTTAGGATGAGAATGGTTGGACTTGATGATCTTCAAGGTCTTTTCCAACCTTGTGACTCTGTGATTCTGTGAACCCTTGACAAAGTGCTCCCCATGTGAAGGGGGGGATTCCCCCCCTTTTCCTCTCTCTCCCTTGACTCCTTCCTTCAGCACCCATCCCTTCCCGCTGGAAGAACAGCTTTACCAGTGCACTGGTGTAGGTGGGGTCAGAGGTGTCGTCCTCCAGGAAACGGGAGAGGCCAAAGTCAGACACCTTGCAGACCAGGTTGCTGTTCACCAGGATGTTGCGGGCAGCCAGGTCCCGGTGCACGTAGTTCATATCAGCCAGGTACTTCATGCCCGCCGCGATGCCCCGCAGCATGCCCACCAGCTGGATCACTGTGAACTGCCCGTCGTTTTGCTTAGAGGAAGAGAGGGAACTAGTTCACTTGAGAGGACAAAATTCCCTGCTCACCAAGGTCAGGCAAGCAGGTAGCAGCTGCTGTCTGCACATCAAGACACAGCCACACCACAAGGAAGTTCCCTCTCAAAGCAAGAGGGTGAAGGAGAGCTCATAGGGGCTGGAGGTCACCCTCACCCACCCCATGGGCATCACCACGGTGGCTGCTGTCATCCAAAGGCACTAGATCTGCCACACCTTGCACAGGAGGGTTCAGGATGGGCAATCTATTCCTACTAAGCAGGGTATCTCCCTTCAACACAGAGAATCACCCGTTTCACACTCAGACCTAATAACAGGCAGAGCAGCTGGAGGTGAAGTTCTGCTGTGTTAAAGCTACAACAGACTGTCCCTCCACGTGGACAGAGCTAGAGACTGTAAATGCATCTGTGGGCACGTGTGCAGGGAAGCACAGCCTTTTATAGCATACATAACAGATGACAGCCTTGGGTCCACCTCTGCTCTTGAGACATGGGCCTCTGGACAAGGCAGCAGATGTCCCAGTAGCCCAGGACACTGGGCAGTAAAGTACACTGCTACCCTGGCACAGGGAAGGGAACCTCTCCTGCAGTCCTCCTCTGGCCCCACATGCTCCTTCCTGGGATCTCATACCCGCAAGAAGGAGTCCAGTGAGCCATTCTCCATGAACTCAGTAATAATCATGACTGGTGAGCTCTTGGTCACCACCCCCTCCAGGTGGATGACGTTGGGGTGGTCAAACTGCCCCATGATGCTGGCTTCGCTCAGGAAGTCCCGTCTCTGCTTCTCCGTGTAACCAGACTTCAGGGTCTTGATGGCCACAAAGATCTCTCTTTTGCCAGGAAGCTTGAGATGCCCACTGCACACCTCACCGAACTCTCCTGTGAACAGAAGGAAGCAGGTAGGGCTTGTCAGTCTTTGACCTATGCCTTTCTCCACAAGGACCCTGCTCCCATGGGCTCCAGCCACGTCTGCCCCACGCACCCGTGAGGCGACCACCCTCCCTCCCTCCACAGCAATGACCTCCCTTCAGTGGCCTCATCACTGGACCCAAATGCACATGGGAGTTCCTTGTCTGCAGCACTGGATGTACTGTTTCCTCCACCTTGCTCCTGCTAGCCCAGGCTGGGGCTATGTGTAGGACCTTACTGACACCAGTCTTCCCAGTACACATCAGGCTAAATTCTCCCCACAGACCAAACCCACAAAGGAAACCGTGCTGCTGAGGGCCAGGCAGACATTCACAATCCACCTACCTGCCCCAATCACCTGCTCGATTTTGACACAAGAGATATCAATTTCTTTTGCAAATTCCCTGACAGCCTCATTGGGATCTTCATAGGTGAAGGGATCAATGTAGATCTTCATCCCTGGAGTCACTGCGCAAAGGTGAGGGAGAGAGTCAGACAGATGCAAACGGAACCACTGATGGCATCGAGACCAAGCTAAAAGGAGGTCAGAAAGACCTCACTAAGTCACATAATCAACAGCATGAAGCAGACACAGCAAAGTGATCTGAGAAAGAACGTGCAGAGCCACCTTTGGACATGGCCATTAAAAGTGGATTCTAATGTGTATTGCCCAACACATCACTGGGACAGTGGAGGGTAACGTCATGAGCTGGGACTGCATGCTGACCAGAGAGCCATCCTTCCTCTGCAGCAGGATGTGGCTTCAGCAAATCCAGGGGAAAAGCAAAAGAGGTGTTTGCCCTCAGGAGATGGTGCATAAGCACACCAATGTCACACCAGAGTCATCAGCTTGTTAAAAAGGAAGACAATGGCAGGACAAGGGGGATGGAGTGAAGCTGGAGGAGGGAAGGGTGAGGTGAGATATTAGGGGGAAGTTCTTTGCAGAGAGAGTGGTGAGGGGCTGGAACAGGCTGCCCAGAGAGGGGGTGGGTGCCCCATCCCTGGGGGTGTTCAAGGCCAGGTTGGATGGGGCCCTGGGCAACCTTGTGTAGCTCCAGGCCTGGAGGTTGGTGGCCCTGCCTGTGGCAGGGGGTTGGAGCTCTGTGACCCTTGGGGTCCCTTCCAACCCATGCCATTCTATGATTCTATGATTCTATGATCATGCTGCAACACTGCAAGGGGACCATTTGTAGAAACTGCAGCTCTGCAGTGCGCTCTCACACCATCCCATCAGAGTATGGGAATGTGGAAGAGGAGACTTGGGCTCAGGACTCAGGGCAGCAGACAGTCAAGGTCTGCCTTGGAATGTAAACTGAGGCACGTGTTGCTCTTGTTTCTCTACATGCTGTTCTATAGAGGAGGCAGCTCCAGGTGCTTGGCACTACTGACACAGCCACCAAGCCAGGCTGACTCCTCCACAGGAGCCTGTAACCCTTGCAGGGGCAGTGCAAGCAGGACGCAGTCCACTTTGTGCCCTGTTCTCCTGACAGGTGGCCCTGCCTGAGCCTGGATTCCCTTGTGGTAGTTTCAACATAGTCAAGACAAGCTGTAGGGGAGACTGGGGACACTGCAACAGCCCAGCTCCTCCTGCTAGGCAGACCAGAAAGCATGGTGCTGTGCTTATGTGAAAGGCCACGGCCATGGCACCTGGTGAGGTTGGACTGCTGATGCCACACTGCATGTCCTACATCGTGGGACAGGTCTTACCTGCAGTCCTGCAGTTTTCCCTTTCTATACTTGTTTTTCTGGCCTCTGGCTTGCCCCCAAACTGGGGGTACTTGGAGAGGAAAACTCACAGGTCACTAGATCAGGAGCCCAAGACAGAACCAGAGGCACGACTCCCAGTTCCACATGCAGCAAGCTGGCAGGATTCAGGGAGTTGCTGCAATGCTTCCAGGGCTTGCAGGTTCCCTGCACCGTGGCAATTTGCTAACCACAACCTGTAGCCTTTCCACAGCAATTGCTGCTGGGGAGCTGAGCAGGGACTGTGCCTTGGACTGGCATCTTGAGTGAGGATGTGGCTAGAAGGCCATTACCAGTTCAGCTGCTTCCAGTGGCATCGAGCCTGTCCCAACAATCGTAAAGGCAGAGCTAGTAATGCCACCCCAGCCTGAAGCTGTCATGTTATGCACCAGACCCCAGGAGGGAGTATGAAAGTATGTTTACATGTGCAGCAGGGACTGACAAACAACTGAGAGCTGCATTTGCATAATCCTTCTGGAAGAGTGTCATTGTGCCTGGGAGGCTGGAGCGCTGCAGCCAGCACGCTGCTGCGCTGGCACCGAGCTGCAGAGCATTTGGGAAATGCAACCCAGATAAATGCAGCAGCAGTGAGTGAGTCCTGTGCTGAAACACTGCTGATGTTCTCCATTTTTGGAACAATGCCCTGGTCTCTCCAGGAATAAGGTACAGCCAGGACAGAAACCCTGAAGCTGCAAGTGTAGCACAAGGTACATCACACCTGAGAGGGGAACTAAGCAGGATTCCAACCACAGGTCTCTAGGGAGGGAGGAGAAAGGTGTTTCAGGGGACATGCAGCCAGGCATTGTGAGGGGAAGGAGGATGAACTGGGGTGAGGCAGGGTGTGCAGGAGATCCTGAGCAGGAAGGTGAGGGAGCATCTTGCAATACTCAGGGGTGTTGGAAGAGGGAGGCTACAAGAGAAGGTGAGTTATGTATTGCATTATATACCCACAGACATATAGGTACGTAATTGTGCCCCTGTACTGGGCACTGGTGAGGCTGCACCTTGAGTGCTGGGTCCAGTTCTGGGCTTAGGTGCTTAGAGATATGGTTTAGTTTAGGATGGGAATGGTTGGACTTGATGATCTTCAGAGGTCTTTTCCAACCTTGTGACTCTGTGATTCTGCGATTCTGGAGGCACTGGGATGGGCTTTGGGAAAGGCAGCACAAGGGATGGGGGTTCTGGCAGAACAGCCATGCTCTGCAGGCGGTGGGTTGGTGGGGAAAGGACTCTGGGTCCTGCCCACAGGCTGGGCAGAGTTCTGGGCAGCCAGACAGTGTGTGGAGGCAGAAGAGAGCGAGGTCACAAGGGCACATCAGGGACATGTGTTGGGTATCACAGAGCGCTGCACAGCACACACAGGTGTCCCTGCACGGCTGCCACCTGACAGCAGCAGCTATGCAGAGCACAAGCTCTGTGAGGCAGGGCAGGGCCCCGAATCATGGGGGACTGGTGGGGGATCTCAACAACACAGGGGTCCTCCTGCCCACACCCAAACACGCCTGCACCCCACCCCCACACACCACAAGGAATGAGTGAACAGGAACACAAACCGAAGAGAGAGCGGACCCCCAGGGCTGGCGGGGGCCCGCGGTACGTACTGTGGCCACTGGTATAGTGCTGCAGCTTGTCGGTGTACTCAGAGTCAGCACGCTCAAAGCCCCGTCTTCTGGAAAGAAAGGGAGTCCTGAGCACCAGTACGGGCCTGTCAGAGACACTGCAGGGGCATCTGGGTCCTCTTCACCTTCCCTCCCCGATCCCTGCCACCCTCTGTCTCCAGTTGTCACCCCCAGCCCCAGCCCCAGCCTGTCTGCTGGGGCTGACCTACCTGTTGCACACAATGATGATGACGACTACGGCGATGAGGAATACCAGTCCCGCTGCGGAGGAGCCGATGATGAGCGGCAGCTTCTCCTGGACACTAGTCTGGTACTCAGCTGGCATGCAGAGAAGAGGGAGTGGGTTAGTGTGGCACAGGATGGCTCTACACTAACAAGCCGAGCCCTGAACACTGCCCACATTTGCAAGGCTATTGTAACGAGCTTCCTGGTATCAGTTTGGTCAAGGCAAACTAGGGCTGCTCCAGGCATGGCTCAGGTTGGTCATGGCAAAGGATGTATCCTAACAAGAAGGCTGGATGGAGCTATCCCTTTTGGGTGGGAAAGTTTAATCCCATGCATGCATGCTGTGCCTTGTTGCTTGGCCTCAAGGCCAGAAAACTGGCTTGACCAGTTCTACCTAGCAGCACAAATTTAGAAAATAAAGACCTAGGTCTGCATCTGTCAGACAGCTATGCACGTGAAAATCATAAACATAATCTCCCCTAAATCCAACTAATCAGGCACATCCCCATGTCAGAAAAGCCCAGCAGAAATTGGCCTGGATTATATGGTTCCCCACATGGACCACCAAGCACCCACAGCTCTCTCCAGCTCATGCCAGGTTGAATAAATAAACACACATGGCTTGTCACAGAATCAGAGAGTCACAAGGTTGGAAAAGACCTTTGAAGATCATCAAGTCCAACCATTCTCATACTAAACTAAACCATATCTACAAGTACCTCATCTACCCTTGTTTTGAACACATCCAGGGAAGGTGACTCAGCCCCTCCCTGGGCAGCCTGTTCCAGCCCTGACAACTCTTTCAGTAAAACATCTTTTTCTAACATCCAATCTGACCCTGCCCTGGGCAGCTTGAGCCCATTGCCTCTTGTCCCATCTCCTGTCCCCTGGCTGAAGAGACCATCGCCCACCTCTCTACAACCTCCCTTCAGGTAGTTGTAGGTGGTGAGAAGGTCTCCCCTCAGCCTCCTCTTCTCCAGGCTCAACACCCCCAGCTCCCTCAGCTGCTCCTCAGAGGATTTGCCCTCCAGCCCCTTCCCCAGCCTGGTTGCCCTTCTCTGGACTCGCTCCAGGACCTCCATGTCCTTCTGATGGTGAGGAGCCCAGAACTGGACCCAGCACTCGAGGTGCAGCCTCACCAGTGCCCAGTACAGGGGCACAATCCCCTCCCCAGACCTACTGGCCACACTGTTTTTGATACAAGCCAAGATGCCATTGGCCTTCCTGGCCCCTGGGCACACTGCTGACTCATATTCAGCCTGCAGTGACCCAACACCCCCAGGTCCTTCTCTGCCTGACAGCTCTCCAGCCAGTCCCCCCCAGCCTGTAGCACTGCCTGGGGTTGTTATGTCCCATGTGCAGCACTCTGCCCTTGGCCTTGTTAAACCTCATCCCATTGATCTCAGCCCATCGGTCCAGTCTGTTCAGATCCCTCTGAAGAGCCTCCCTACCCTCAGGCAGATCAACACTTCCTCCTAGTTCAGGAGGAATACACCCTTTAGGGTTCTAACAGCAAGGGAACCAGCACTGCTGCCCATGCAGCTCCACTTGTCCAAGCCTATCCAGACCCCGTGCCACCTCCATGCAGAAGCAGCTGCAGACTCACCTTCAGTCATGGTCTGGAAGTACATCTTGCCGCTGTACCGGCCGTACCCAGCCACGGTCCGTGCCCGCACCTGGAAGACGTAGATGGTGCCAGCTTTAAGGTTCTGCACTGCCACAGTGTTGGTAGGGCTCTTCACTGTTGTTGAATTCAACTCACTCAGATCCTGATGAGAAAACACAAACCCATCATCAGAAAGAGGAGTCCAGAGTCAGGCACGGCACCTCTGGAGGGAGGGAGCGCAGGAGACCAGGGCAGCATGAGTGGAAAGACCACTGTGAGGAGACATGTCATTCCTCCAGGACTGCCTTCCAGGAGGGAGACACACACAGAGGAATGGGAGTATGGGCATCCCTGGGCTACATCACCTCTCAGGAAAGTCCCTGAGGAAGCACCTCAGGCTGCTTCTCCAAGCCTTGAGCTCAGCAGAGATGGGAACTGCTTCTCTTCTCTGTGCCCATTTCCCCTTGGCATGATCCTTCTACCTCACAAAGTCCTGTGCCTGATCCAGACCCAGAACTCTCTCCATTTCCTCTTCTCCATCTCCCTTTGCCTGTGCTGAAGGTACAGCTCACCTGAACACAGGGCTTTGGACATCAGAAGTACTGCTACCATTCCCCTGCCTAGGCCCTGCTTTCACCAGGGACCATGGCTAGGTTCTCAAAGCTCTGAGGAACATAAGACCATATGTAAAAAATGAATATTTAAACGAATATTTAAGAAACAGCATATTTTTAAAAGACTACTGCCAAATTTTTGTGCCCTCCCTTGTCTGCAATTGTTCTAGCTGAGGACTTGAATTTGTGTAGGCATCACTGCCCTTAATAATTATGCCCTTAATAATTATGCCCTTAGTTGAGCATCCAGAAGCATGACTGGATGGGCCAGGATCTCCTTGTGCTAGCCACAGGACAAGAGAACAGACAGTTCCTGTCATCCCCCCACCAGGGACATGGCACAACAGGGGAGGATAAGGGATGGTACTGCATGTGGAGCTTCTCATGAGGGCCAGATGTCTGGCAGCCACAAAGCCCTGCAAGTCAGGGCAAAGCAGTGGCAGATGCAAACATAAAAGGAGGCAGAGGAGCAAATTCCTGAGTCAAATTTCTGCAGTTCCATTGAAAGTGCTTGTCCTTTCTGAGGGAACCTCTGGGCTGGCTCTGCTTGGCACAGATCAGCAGCTGCCAGCTCAGAATCTGAGCTGGCAGATTCACAAGTGAGTCCCTGAGATCTGCTAACTTCAAGTCACTGCAAAGGGGCTCAGCAAGTTCAAGAACTCTCACCCTGCACAGACTCACCAGCGAGGTGAGATCACCCCAGGAGAAGGAGGCATGGGCTGGCAGAAAGATTCAGACATGTGGTTGGTGTAATCTCATCAAGCAGGACTGAGGTGTGATCTGTGGCTGTCCCAGGCTCACAGGAAACTCCCTGTGAAACTCCCAGTGAGGAGCAGAGTATCTGCTCCCCCTCACCAGCTTCCTCTGCCACGGACTCCTGAGGGACACAGGGTATTCTGCAATCAGGCAGAAGGTCCCATGTTGTGATGAGCCAAGGCTTCCCCAGGCAGTGCAGGATGTCAGTCCCCTGTGCTGCATTAGCTGCTGCTGGCAGGAGTCAGTGGAGAGTCTGCACTCTGCTCTGCACACCCTGTGCTGTGTCCTCACCTCCTCAGCTGTGAGAGCACAGGATGAGCCAGAGCTTCACTTGCCCACCAAGAAATGGTGGAAATTACCCTTGGGGGGGCAAGCTGCTCTCCCTTTTCCCCCCACTCTCCCCATTGCTAGCCATCTGGTGACAGGCTGGAGAGATGGGCCCAGGTGACCCTAATGAGGTTCAACACTGCCAAGTGTCAGGTGTTGCACTTGGGCTGGAGGGATCCCAGCCACAGATACAGACTGGGAGAAGAGCTCCTGGGGAGCAGCCCTGCTGAGAAGGACTTGGGTGTCATGGGGGATGAGAAACTTCCCCTGAGCCAGCAGTGGCTCTGGCAGCTGGGAAGGGCGATGGGATCCTGGGCTCCATCAGCAGAGGGGTGGCAGCAGGGACAGGGAGGGGATTGTCCCTCTCTGCTCTGCCCTGGGGAGGCCCCAGCTGGATCCTGTGTCCAGAGCTGGGGCCCAACACAAGGAAGATGTGGGACTGTTGGAGAGGGGTCAGAGGAGCCACGGAGATGCTCAGAGGGCTGGAGCAGCTCCCCTATGGAGAGAGGCTGAGGGAGCTGGGCTGGGTCAGCCTGGAGAGGAGAAGGCTGTGGGGGGACCTCATTGCAGCCTTCCAGTCCCTGAAGGGAGCAGAGGAACAGGAGGGGAATCAGCTTGTTAAAGGGCAGAGACTGGCAGGACAAGGGGGATGGAGTGAAGCTGGAGGAGGGAAGGGTTAGATGAGATATTAGGGGGAAGTTCTTTGCAGAGAGAGTGGTGAGGGGCTGGAACAGGCTGCCCAGAGAGGGGGTGGGTGCCCCATCCCTGGGGGTGTTCAAGGCCACGTTGGATGGGGCCCTGGGCAACCTTGTGTAGCTCCAGGCCTGGAGGTTGGTGGCCCTGCCTGTGGCAGGGGGTTGGAGCTCTGTGATCCTTGGGGTCCCTTCCAACTCAGACCAGTCTGGGATTCTATGATTCTATTTGCTTTCACGTTCATCCACTTCTAGGAGCAGTGCTGGTGTCTTCACTGACAGGACCCTCTGTACAGCCAGAAGCTGTGGTACCAGCAGTATCAGAGGCCCACAACAGTCATTCACTGTGGGGCTCCAGACAGCAGACCATGTTGAACCCATGTTCTCCTCATTTTCCTGGGAAAGCCCAGTGCTTTCCCCATTAGCCAAGGTGCCAGGGCAGGACTGCAAGTGCACTGGGTGGATTATACTCATGGGTTTGTGTAGACCATTTGCCTCACAGCTGCAAAGCATCTGAAAGACAACACTGATAGAGTTAATTGCTCCTTGGTTTAGGCTTTTGATTGAGCAGTGCTCTGATGTAAGAGAAGTGGTCTGGCAGGAATGTGTTTCTCCAAGTGTGCAGTCAAACTTGGAGGCTTGGAAATGCTGATGGCACATCACTGCTCAGGTTTGGGGTATGACCTGCTGGAGAAGAGCTCTGTGGAGAAGGACCTGGGGGTCCTGGTAGATGCCAGGGTGGCCATGAGCCAGCAGTGTGCCCTGGGGCTGAGAGAGCCAGTGGGATCCTGGGGGCATCAAGAGGAGTGTGGCCAGCAGGTCACAGGAGGGGATCCTCCCCCTCTGCTCTGCCCTGCTCAGGCCCCACCTGGAGTGTTGTGTCCAGTGCTGGGCTCCCTGGGATAAAACAGCCAGGGATCTCCTGGAGAGAGTCCAGAGGAGGCTACAGAGATGCTGAAGGGCCTGGAGCATCTCCCCTGTGAGGAAAGGCTGAGTGAGCTGGGGCTGTTCAGCCTGGAGAGAAGAAGACTCAGGGGGGACCTGATTAATGGTTATCAATATCTGAAGGATGGGATGCAGGGGGAAATGGGCAGCCCCTTCTCAGTGTCTGTGGGGACAGGACAAGGGGCAATGGCTGCAAGTCAGAGCATAGGAAGTTCCACACCACCATGGGGAAGAACTTTTCCCCAGTGAGGGTGAGGGAGCCCTGGGACAGGCTGCCCAGGGGGTGTGGAGTCTCCATCTCTGGAGAGATTCCAGCCCCGTCTGGATGCCGCCCTGTGCAATATGAGCTGGGGAGCTGCTTTGGCAGGGGGTTGGACCCCAGGAGCTCTCCAGGGCCCTTCCAACCCCTGGGATCCTGGGATTCTGGGACTCTGTGCAATGCAGAGAAGCTTTGCAAATGCCTGGGAGACCTCTACTATTAACAGCATTCAGGAACAGTCTTCTCTTCTAAAACCTTATCCATCTGGACCTGGAGCTGAAGATGCCTGGATGCCACTGGGGTGTCTGGGAATTAGACTAATGACAATGAAAAGCTCAAGTACAGACACACAGAGAAGAAATATGAAGAAAATCTGAGCACACAGAAAACTGATTGCCTCATTTGTCTGATCAGGCCTCAGCACTCCCTTGGACCTTTCCCAGGCAGGCTAGGAGAGAAATAGGTCAGGAAATATTTGCAGTTTGAGTGCTCAAGGACTTGGCTAAGTCCTCCCAAGCCCTTGGATGGCACTAACAACACAGTTGGTTTAAAATAATTTGCCCAGCTGTTTGAGGGAACCTCATCCCTGCTCCTGGAGGACTTTAAATGGAGTGCAATGGGCTTGTTGACACGATGGTTTATAGCCCAGGAAACTGATCTCTGTGTGTCCCAGAAAGGTATTCTTATGCTGGTGCTCTCCTTTAATTCCAGACCAGCAGGAAAGAGCATTTATACCTCTCCACCCCGCCTCATCAGACCTATTCCTTCCCCTTGGCATACTGCTCTGCCATCACCTCTCCTGTAATTAACTGTAAACACTTCTCCCCTTTCCCCTATCTGAGATTCTTCAGCAGGTCAAGAGCATCCCAGGTGCCCTGAAGCCAAATCCCTTTCTCCCAGGTTGGTTTTTGGCAGGGGGTTGGTGGGGGTTGCTGTTTTTTCCCCTCTTTCCTGCTGTTTATTTTGGTTTGTATCTGGAAACCCTAATGCCAAATAACACCCTTCCTATTTCCTTGTGGGGGTGATTTTGAGCCCTCACCTGGTTCCCCTTCCTGTGAGCCAAATTCAAGCTGCAAACAGGAGCCTGATCAACAAGACTTCCTGGACACAGGGAGAGCCTGGGAATGCTCCACAGGTTTGCAAAAATGCTTTCTAAAAAGTCATGCTCCATCAGCCAAAGAAAGAAGAAAAGAAGCCCCAAAAAATGTCAACTGACTTAATTTGGCAGAGAGACAGACAGACAGACAGACAGCCCCCGTGGGCATCTGCAGAGCAGCGATCTGCTGTGGCTCCTCAGGCAAGCAGAGCCCTGTGTGCAAGGCTGTGTGCCAAACCATCACACACACATGAATCCCAGCTCCCATGGGATCAAGAGGTACCTTAGGGGGGGTGCTCAGACATGGCAACAGGGTCCTGCCAGCCACACTAGGGGTGGATCTGTGCAGTCACAGAATCACAGAATCACAAGGTTGGAAAAGACCTTGAAGATCATCAAGTCCAACCATTCCCATCCTAAACTAAACCAGATCCCTGAGCACCTCATCTCCCTGTTAAACACCCCCAGGGGTGGGGACTCAGCCCCTCCCTGGGCAGCCTGTTCCAGCCCTCACAACTCTTTCAGGAAAACATTTTTTTCTAACATCCAATCTAAACCTGCCCCTTGTCCCATCTCCTGTCCCCTGGCTGAAGAGACCATCACCCACCTCTCTGCACCCTCCTGGCAGGGCAGGGGAGGTGGTGATAAGGTCTCCCCTCAGCCTCCTCTTCTCCAGGCTCAACACCCCCAGCTCCCTCAGCTGCTCCTCAGAGGATTTGCCCTCCAGCCCCTTCCCCAGCCTGGTTGCCCTTCTCTGGACTCGCTCCAGGACCTCAATGTCCTTCTGATGCTGAGGAGCCCAGAACTGGACCCAGCACTTGAGGTGCAGCCTCCCCAGTGCCCAGTGCAGGGGCACAATCCCCTCCCCACACCTACTGGCCACACTATTTCTGACACAAGCCAGGATGCCATTGGCCTTCCTGGCCCCTGGGCACACTGCTGATCATATTCAGCCTGCAGTGACCCAACACCCCCAGGTCCTTCTCTGCCTGACAGCTCTCCAGCCAGTCCCCCCCAGCCTGTAGCGCTACACAGGGTTGTTATGCCCCATGTGCAGGATTCTGCACTTGGCCTTGTTGAACCTCATCCCATTGGGCTCAGCCCATCGGTCCAGTCTGTTCAGATCCCCCTGAAGAGCCTCTCATGGGGAGTACCAGCTGTGGAGAGATCTCAAGAGCATTTGCTGTCCCAGCCAGGTATCTTACCAAGTGTGTTGTGCTCAGAGTGTCTGGGTGCCTCCCACAGGAAGCCTAAGCCCTGGGCAGAAGCAGTGTGGACTTTGGGCAGGGACTGGCACTGTAGGAAAGCTACCACAGGGCTCCCTGGAGAGGTTTCCTCTTCATCTTCTTGATCTCACCCTTTTCCCCAGACAGAGCCCCTCTAAAGGTTTGGGCAGCACGAGGGGAAGGGGCATCCCAGCTCTCACTCCATCCTGGTGCCAGGTGGGACACAGGCAGCAGCTCTGGCCACAGGCTTGGGGATGCTGGTGCCCAACGCTGAAGCCTGGAGACCAGGAAAGTCCCCTGAGCCAGTCCAGGAGCAGTGCTTCCAGATATCCTTGGTACAAGCCTTGGTGATGTCCAGTTCTGTGGTGGGGCTCCTACAAGAAGCTCTTGAGCACCATGAAAGCTACAGTCAGCTTCAGCTCTGCTTCCACAGGTTGCTTCTTCCCCACCATGTGGCTCCCCCAGCCAACCCTGGTCCTTCTGTCAGCACTGACTGTTTGGAGACATCCTGGGCCTCCTGAAACGTTTGCACTGGTGACTGAACTGGGCACAAGGGATGGGCTGAATGTCTTTAAATAATTACTAAATGGGTAACTTCCAGCACAACCTACCACCAATCACTGTGCAGAACAAGAAGAGCTAATCATGCTTTGCAGTACTTGACAGTGCAGTGGATCTCCAGCTCCCACACTGAATTTGGCAATGTTGGCCAAAAACTACTACACCCTTTCTAAATGAAAACAAAACTCACTTGTTGGACCAGGACAAACATTGCCAGGTGCCTCTTCGGGGCAAAAAAGAAATACAGGAGGGACAGGAGCACAGTGAGCAGAGACATCACTCAGTGCTTGTGCAAGGATCTGCACTGGTTTGGTCTAACTACAGGTGAAAGAAGCTCATCATGTTGCCTCCATAAAGGCAATGTATCTACTAACAGCAATGTTATAAAGGATCTGTGACATGGAAATGAACTTCTACCTTTGGTTCAGGGATCAGGAGCAGCAGCAACACTGGCAACACTAAATCCCAACCTTTAAAATGTAGTTTATGTCTTTATATGGAAAAGAATCCATTTGAGCTGAAGAGCCAGAACACTTCTTGTACAAGCTGCCTATGCTGCTGTTCCTCCATCAGAGCTGTTGCCATGCTAATAAAAGAGCCTTTTCTACTGGGGGGAAAAAAAAAACCCTCTTAAACCAGCTTAACCAACTGCAGAGAGATCTCCTGAGCAGCCAGAAGCACGTGGGACAGTTTGCAATGAAGCAGTCTGGAAGAGAAGCACCTCTGTACAGACTAGCAATCAAGTGACAGCACATGGGGGACGTGTCATGCACCCCATCCAAACTGCAGCACTGAGGGGCAGCAGGGGAGGAGCCCAGCACACCCCAAGCTCTGCACTTTGAGGCTGTTCCCAGGCACCATGGAAGTGGTTTTCCACCTCAGATCAGCATTGCAGTGGCTGGGCTACCATGAGACAGCTCTGCCACGCAGGCAGAGGAGGATATAGTGCCTTGTTGAGAATTCAGACAGCCCTTGACTGACCAGCTGAAGCATTTCAAGACCTTGGCTTGATGGATCAGAGCTTGAGTGTGCAACAAATCCACTGCCCCGGCCAGGCCCTTACTCCAGCTCTTGGTTATTCCACTTCTTTCTTAGTTTGTTTTCAAATCCTCTGAGGTTTGCTTGGTTTTGACCTGATTAAGCTTTTCTGAGAATGACATACTTCTTGGTTAGGCTCTCCAGTTGAAGAAAGACAGGGAGCTACTGGAGACAGTCCAGCAGAGGGCTACGGGGATGAGGAAGGGCCTGGAGCATCTCTCATGTGAGGAGAGGCTGAGAGAGCTGGGGCTGTTCAGCCTGGAGAAAACTGAGAGGGGATCTGATCAATCCTTATCAATATCTAAAGGGAAGATGTCAAGAGGATGGGACCAGACTCTTCTCAGGGGTGCCCAGCTCCAGGACAAGGGGCAACAGGCCCAAACTGGGACGCAGGAATGTCCATCTCAACATGAGGAAAGACTTCTTCACTCTGCTGGTGCCTGAGCCCTGGGCCAGGCTGGGGAGTCTCCTTCTCTGAGGAGAAATTTTTTACAAGGGTGGTGAAATATTGGCACAGGTTGGCCAGAGAAGGTTCTGGATGACCCATCCCCAGAAACATCTGAGGTCAGGTTGCACAGGGCTCTAAGCAACCTGACCTAGTTGAAGATGCCAGTTCTCATTGAAGGGGGTTGGACAAGGTGACCTTTAAAGGTGCCTTCCAACCCAAACTGTTCTATGATTCTATGATCCTCTTCTGACAGTGAGGTACATCTTGGCTGAGGAGGAGATGAAGACTGGCCTTTCTTCTTCAAACAAAGAATAAACACACCAAGAATGTCAAATACCAGGACAGAAAGTGTCTGAGCACCAGCATGTGGAGCTGGTTGCACTGTCCCCTCTGCCAGGGCTGGTGCTCCACCTGAGAGCCCACTGCCACCTGAGAGCCTGGGTGCCCAAATGTGGCTTGGGCCTCTTGTCCCTGTGGTCACACCCATGCTGTGCCCTAAGCTCTGATGGTGGAGCAAGGAGATGCTCACCTTGGGGCTGGCTCTGAAGACTGGCCACAAACAGCAGCTCCCCCTTTAGACAAACTGCCCTTTATTTACAGCCCTCTCCAGAAAACAGAGGGGAGGGGGAGAACACAGAGATGAAGAGAAAGTAAGAGGATGAGAATGTTCTCCTGAGATCTTCTGTCTCTACCTCAGGGGCCCCTGGGAAAGGACCCCTCTGGCTTCCCAGATCTGCCTTGTTACCTACTCATCCATCTTCCCACATATTCTGGGATCATTTCCAAGGGTCAAACAAACTGCTGTGATTTATGCAATATAGGTCAGGACCTATTTAACAGCTCACAAAGAAACTCTCTCCCCACCCCCCTGTTCTCCCTCTGGCTCCTGGTGATGAGAAAATAGGTCAGAGGCAGGCAGTGGGGAGGGGTTAATCATTTCTTCTGGCAACTGCTGGGAAAAATATTTTCAGTTCCATTTAATCATAAAGCTTTTTAATTAGTTAGTTGGTAATTTTTAATGTATAGTTTATAAGCTCTTGTGTAAAGGGGCAGATTCCTGGAAGGAGGAATCTCCTGCTCCCCACCTCCCCTGGGTGATAAGGATGAAATTCACCAGCCAGGCTGAGCTTGACAGGTCTTGGGACCAACATCAATGTGGTCTTCTGTGTCTCAGCAGCCACACAGCTCCAGCCCCAGGAGAGGCAGATGCTGGCTTGCAGCTCCTCTGCTTGCCTGGGCAGGGAGGAGGTGGAAGGGACATGTTCCTCAGGGCTGGAAGAGCCTCAGCTGCAGTACCCCTTCCCATCAGCATCCTCCAACTCCATAGTGCAACTCCATGGGAATCTGGGACAGCTTCTCCCTGGTTCTGCACCCAGGTAAAGGGGTTCAGGCTGCTTTTCACAAACACCAACCTCACCTTTGGGGTCAGTGCACTCACAGGCAGCATTGCACAAAGTCTCACAGACTGGACACTCAGCTAGTGTGGTCCAGCCTGGGACTAGATGCCCTGTGACATCCTGAGCACCCTGACCATCCCCATTCTCCTCTAGTGCCCCAGTAAGAGAAAGGGAAACATGAGACCCCCCCCGAGCCCTGGCCATCCAGGTGTCTCTGCAGTGGGTCCACCTGCTGCAGGTTCAGAAGGAGAGGAGAGGAGAGGAGAGGAGAGGAGAGGAGAGGAGGAGAGGAGAGGAGAGGAGAGGAGAGGAGAGGAGAGGAGGAGAGGAGAGAGAGGAGAGGAGAGGAGAGGGGAGGGGAGGGGAGGGGAGGGGAGGGGAGGGGGGGAGGGGAGGGGAGGGGAGGGAGGGGAGGGGAGGGAAGGGAAGGGAAGGGGAAGGGAAGGGAAGGGAAGGGAAGGGAAGGGAAGGGAAGGGAAGGGAAGGGAAGGGAAGGGAAGGGAAGGGAAGGGAAGGGAAGGGAAGGGGAGAAGGGAAGGGAAGGGAAGGGGAGAGGAGAAGAGAAGAGAAGAGAAAGAAGAGAAGAGAAGAGAAGAGAAGAGAAGAGAAGAGAAGAGAAGAGAAGAGAAGAGAAGAGAGAGAGAAGAGAAGAGAAGAGAAGAGAAGAGAAGAGAAGAGAAGA